>JAJJWW010017948.1:0-600000 GCA_023531295.1 Papaver armeniacum | reverse complement strand
AGAGATGTAATTAGGGTTCTTAATTTGTTGTTATTTATTTATGAAATTGAGTTTGTTTTGGTGAATAATTTCATGGGTTCATTGTTAATTATGATAGAAAGTATTCTATAAGGTTTAATTTTGGTTTCTTTAGGAAATTGAGTTTTGGGTTAGGGTTTTGAATCTTATTTGGGGTTATTTGAAATTGAGAAGCATATTGATTTGTTGATGGATGAAGATCTACTGGGTTGTTGTTTAAATTGTTGGCGTTTGATTATTTTGCGAAGAAATTGAAGAACTAAGGTTTCAGTGATATTAGGGTTTGTTCTTGAGAGTATCTGTATATGGAGGTAGTAATTGATGGATAAAATGAGATCCTAGGAATCTCAGTTGCGATCTGGTAGAGCTAAATAATTTCAGGGAGTTCATTGAGTCAAGCTCAGTTGGAGACGAAGAAGATGAATGATTGTTGCAGGTCAGGGATGAGATTATAGTGAAGGTGGTTGCCTGGGAATGGAGTTGCAGGTGATGATGCTGGAGTCTGGATGCCTTAAAATTGGTATTGGTAAAGTTGTTGGTGGTGAACTGTGTTGCAAGTGTTAGTACTGAGTGGACATGGTTGAAAGAAGAGCTTGAGTTCTGCCATTAGAAGAATGGGGTTAACTGTGGCTGTGACAGTTAGATTGTGATACTATTGAGGTTAGATGAATGAATTAGGGGATTTATGAGTTGGAGCAAGAAAAATGAATAACTTCCATGGATAATTGAATTGGATTTGCATATGTAAATGATTGTACTGAGTTATAAGTTATAGTGAGGCTATTGGGAGTTTCTGGTGGTATTTAGATGAATGCCAGCGGTGGCCTCAACTGAGGTGTTGTGTTGAGTTACAGTTGATGAAGTTAGGGTGGTGGTGTCTTCTTAGTGATGCTAAATTGTTGAGTACAGGATGCTGGGGTTGTGGTTTATGAAACTGGTGGTTAGTAAGAAGAGAAGGACTTGCAGGTATTAATGGAATATGTGAAGCTGAGCTGGTGGTGAGACACAAGGGGTATAACTGAAGTAGATATTGCAGGGGTGTTATGAATGTGGAAAGAAGTTAATGTTAAACTGATACTGAAGCTTAGTGGAAGGAATTATGTTAGTGTTGTAAGGCGAGTTGTAATTGTTGAATGAAATGGTGATGAATCTAGATAGTGACAAAACTAAAACTGTTTGAGAATCAAGAATTAGAAATGGTGTTGTTAATATTGAATTGAGTTGTTAAAAGAGTAGAGGTTATTTTGTGTTTAGCTTGTTGTGTATTGCATCATTTTAGTCTTGGCAGGTTAGGTTTTGCACTTTGTTTGTGCATTAATATTCTTTGGCCTGAGCAGTGGCTCTGGCTTGTGCAAAGGCTTTGGCCTTGAGCTTTTCAGCTCAGTCAAAACCTGACTGACCTAGATTACCCTGACTCAGACAATCTGACTGAGTTAACCCTTTGACCTGAATCAGTCTTGTTGACCGAGTTGACTCACCGATTCCTATTTGACTATGACTATTTGACCTACTGCAGATGGGGAAAAACGATTTGCTGGTTTTTACGGAATTGAAGAGTCGACCGTGTGGAGACTCCTTGAACCGAGCGAAATGTTGAACCTCACATAGATGCACCGCAAGAAGGGAGTGCTTTAAGTTCGAGAGATCAATCTGTAAGACTCCGGCCTAAACCAAGAACAATGGCCGTTCCAGAGTCAATTCGGTCACAAGAGAGGATGGGTTGATCTGTAGGAGGGAAGCTGAGAACTGTGTGAGATCAATGGTGATCTGCGATTGTAGGTGTGTTGTGAATTCAGCGCAAGAATGCTCTGAATGATTGAATTTTGCTCAATTGAGAGTGAATGCTCAGACGATGAGTTCGAGTAGACGAAAGATTATCTGTATGAACTTGTCGAGAATTCTTTTAGACGAATGTTCGAGTGTTCGAATCTTGTCCTTTCAATCAAGATTCAGAGACATTTTATAATGTCGGAGTTGAAAATACCATGATCCCATGAAGTGTGACAGTTTGCTGGAATCAGAGAGTGGGGAAGTGGGAAATCTTGTTAAAACCAGTTGCTCATCGTGCGGAGACTTGGTTAATTTTCCACCCACTAGTTTGCTGACTCTTCCAACTGATTGCACGACTTGCTCACATTCTCATCGTGGGTGAACACACGTGTCGTAGACCGCCAGACCAAAACCCTAGTTAATATCCCCCATGTGACACGATTGATATCTCGTGATTGTGGAGTCAGTTGCTGACTTTGTGGGACGATGAGTCCATGTATTGTTGAATTGAACATGTTTTGCAAATGTTCTGAAACTCATGAATCAAATATGTCTGCTGAGACGAGGTATTATTATGTTGATTACCTAAGACGAGCAAACTGTGTTGCTGAATTGTCGAATAATATTGATAGTTGAACCAACATTATTGAATCCGAGCAAATATTACTGGTTCGAGCGAATATTGCTAGTTTGAGAGAATATTGCTAGTTTGAGCAAATATTGCCGGTTTGAGCAAATATTGCTAGTTTGAGCAAATATTGCCGGTTGGAGCAAATATTACTCGTTTGATGAATTTTTGGTAGTAGGACCAAAATAAATATTAATTTAAGATATTGACTGTTGGGTCGAGTAAAATAAATAAAAACGTTGATCATGGAATCAACATAAAATTATCAGAGTATTTGAATCTGCTCAGAATCATGTTTCTGCAGAGCTCTGGATTCAAAACCCTAATTTTATCGAAATGATGATTTATTGCAAATCAATCTGCAGAGTGAAGCAGGGACCGGCTACATGGGATGACGAGTCCACCATGTACGCCCAGATGCTCGAATGAGCAAAATACCAAAGTCTCTTAGAGGACCAGTTGGTGAAAGAATGATTAAATGCTGGTTTAATCATTTATTGAAATAATGGTCGTGTGAGCGACAAACAATAAAAACCTGGTCATGAACTGAGGTACCGACCAAGAGGTCATGGGGCCGGCTCTTGGTGGCCGTGGGACCAATGGATGGTCATTCAAGCAAACTCTTAATTGTTTGGAAGAAGTTTGAACCTAATATGAGCAATTGAGCAAATTAGGTTAAAATCATCAAAACATGCGGGACCGGATGTTTGCTGGCCTTAGAGCCACCCTTAGTCGGTCAAGGGGATGTGATCGTGTCACCATAGTGTCCGTGTCTCAGTCCTGAGAGTTTCAGTATTTTACGATGCGCATTTGAGCAACATTCTGAGAAAATATGCAGAATCCAGGGTTTTTGCTGAAACTAGGAAAAATACATGAGATGATGAAAAATAATAAATGAAAAAGGGAATTGCAAGGTGTGGGACCGGCCACGGCTAGGGCATGGCCGGCTGGTTAACAAGCATGGTCCCACACTTTCCCAGTTTTATGTGGTTTTATGTATTTTCTCTGATTTGAGGGAAATTCCATGAAACTTGAGAGTTTGCTGAAATTAGGGAATTTCCATGAGATGAGAGAGATATAATAATAATAAAATAGGGAATGATGGAGTGTGGGACCGGCAATGGCCAAGGCATGGCCGGCAGGCAATTGGGCACGGTCCTAGAGTACTCTTCCCAATTTTATGTAATTTTCATGATTTTAGGAAATTTTCATAAAATCAGAGAGATTTGTTAAAACCAAGGTATTTTGTTGAAATCAGGGAGTTTTCATGGAATCAGGAAACTTAAAACAAAAAACAATAATAAAATAATAGGCATATGGGACCAGCTAGGGCATGGCCGGCCGGCCGGCTAGAGCCCGATCCCATGAGTTTTTCCTAATTTTATAATAATTTTCATGATTTTAGAGAAAATTCATAAAATTAGGGAATTTTCATGGTTTTAGGGAAAATTCATGAAATCGGGGAATTTTCATAATTTGAGAGAAATAATAAAATAATGGGGACGTGAGGTGTGGGACCGGCCACGGCTAGGGCATGGCCGGCCGGCTGGTGCTCGGTCCGACGAGTTTCCTAATTTTATAATATTTTTCATGATTTTAGAGAAAATTCATAAAATTAGGGAATTTTCATGGTTTTAGGGAAAATTCATGAAATCATGGAATTTTCATAATTTGAGAGAAATATTAAAATAATGGGGACGTGAGGTGTGGGACCGGCCACGGCTAAGGCATGGCCGGCCGGCTGGTGCTCGGTCCCGCGATACCTATCCCTAATTTTATTATTTCTTTGATAAAATCATGAGATTAGAGAATTTCCTTGAAACGAAGGAGATTAGCTCGAACGAGAGAATTTTCACGAGATCAGGGAAAAATAATAAAATATGACAAAATATAAAATTGGGTGCGGGATCTGGTCACGGCATGACCAAGCCACCGATGAGCCCGATCGGGCGCCTTTGCTAATATTTTATTATTATTATTATTATTTTTCCTTCCGATTTTGCATAGGTTCATCGTTCATTCATATTTTGAAATGCTCGTTTGCGCATTCAAATGCTGGTCTATGCATTATTGCTAAGTACACTTGCACCATTTTAGTCAAGGCTTATTCGATGCTCAGATGCCTGTTTCGTTGAATATTTATCACTAACTCGTGGAATTCTGCTGGGAAGAACCACGAATTGAAGTGACGAAATATAACGAAAAATCGTAGAATATTGCTGGATATTCAGGCGATTAGAGATAATTAACTGATGGCTCTATACTAGCAGGGCTTCCTATCTAGGAGCATTAATTTTCTAAGGGTTGAGCAATATGAACTTGCTGGAGCGTCATATTCCTCTTGTATAGTCAGGAAAAACATGGTTGCATCCTGAAGACGTTATTGCTCTATACTAGCAGACACGCTGTCTAGGAGCCGTCCAATCTTGCGATTCTATACAGTATGAGATGTGTCGTGGTCTCAGCTGGGAGACTACACATCTACATCTTCTCTGAGAGACTTTCTCGATCAAAGGTTTTATGGCATGAGCTTTCAGGCTTAGAGACACGATTCTCAATACTCATATGATTGCCGGATACGGAGTAATTACTGAAATTGCTCAGTATTCATGAGATGTGTCGTGGCCTCAGCTGGGAGACTACACATCTACATATACTCTGAGAGACACCGTTCTCAGTCAGAGGTTTATAGCATGAGCTTTCATGCTTTAATGAGAGACATGGGCCTCAATACTCATCCGATTGCCGGATCCAGAGTATAGTTTTATAATTTTACCCTTTGTCGAAAATCCACCATCTACATTAAGTCCCCTGCTTAGTGAGGAACAATCATGTTCCTCAGTCAGCATTGAATGGTTATTTTCCAGGGACAAATAGAAATAAGTAATTGAACTTAGTCATAAGATAAGACATTACCGGATTTCGACTGAATGAGCAAACCATGGTTTGAGCGGAAACCCCAGTGGCATAATAGAGCATCATCCAGTGAGCAAAATTTGGTGTAGAACCGCTGATTCGATGGTGGAACCTTGGTTGGTCTAGGATTTACGGGCCGGGCCCAAAGAGGAAATCCTTATGGAATTAGGTTTTGGAAATAAAATTAGGTATAAAAGGAATTAATTCCCCCTTTTTTTTTTATTCTTCCCACACGACCACCATCTTCTTCATCCTCCCATCACCTTCACGTCCGAGCTTAGCAGGAGAAGGAAAGATTTTCACCGGAGCGCCACCGTCCGGCCGACAGGAGCTAGCACCGTCCGACCAACTTCCGGCCGGCACCGACCAGGTACACAATTTTTTTTTATTTTTTTTTTGCTTTTTCTGATTTCATGAATTGTTCATATTGAAATTATATACATGTGTATATGTTAGCATGAGTTTTGTAGAAAAGCCCTTATTTTATTAAATGTATGTTCGTTCGATAGTTAGTTTAAGAAACTAGCAACAATCCCTAACTTGAGAGAAATTTTTGTTTAGAAATAGACCTGTGTCCAGTGATAAAATTTTGTTTATGAGCTTTCATGGAAACCAAAACTTTATCTTAAAAGGTGTGAGCTTTCACAAAACCGAAATAAACCTCGTTTTAGAGAATAATGCTCATACGAAGGAAAAATAGATTTTTTTTTTTAAATATATGCAGACGTGACATATTATGCAAAATATGATGACATATTTTATTCACATGAGTTTGTTCTCATTAGATAAAAGTTTGAAAATTTATCTGAGTAATTCACATTAATTATTGCTTCGTAAAATCAAAACGTGGGTTCTGAGTAATCTCGAAACTTTGACAATTTATTTATGATGAAACATTATCTTGGTGTAAATTTCATAGTTCAGTTGTGGATGTTCATACTATGTATCTATGATTTTATGAAAATCAGTTTTGAAGATTAACAAAGCCTCGTTCGTTATTGCAGGTTTCAAGGAACGAACTAATTTTGGAGTGTTAACTCTTGTGGCACAATTACTATTGTTAGTGGAATTGTAAATAGGTAAGAGTTAAAAATTACTATTTTTGTTGATGTCGTTTTCCCATTTGCATGATTCCATCATCTTGTTGAAGCTTGTATTTAGACGACTGAAGCAAAATGTTGTGTGAATTATACAGCTACTTTGCAAGCATGTATGATTCCCAAGCTAATGATGCTTCCAGAGGTGAAATGTGTGTAGACAATGATATCTCTAGAGAAGAGGCATGCATGGATGAGACTTCTGTTGGCGAAGAGGAAGACGAAACACCTGGAATCAAGAATGTTCCGAACATAGATGATGCATTTTTTGAGGTTCAGGAAACTGAAAAGCGTCTCAAATCTCCAGCATATCGTCTTTTGATAAACCCCAGGACGGTTACTCAAAAGAAATTGGTGACTCCTCGAGCAGCTGTGCGGTTTTGTCTTGAACGAGGACTCTTCCAGGATTCAATTATAGAATTCAAGCTCTCTCGACGCCCTTTAGAGAAATTTTCCGGATGGGCAAGACACATGCTGGGATATCCTCGTGTTAGAGCTATGTTGTATAGAGCACAAGTTGTCAGGTCTATTCAAGCATCTGGAGATTTGTACATCTTTCATGATGCGCGAGGTCTTGTGGCCCTTCTTGCTCGCTGGTGTATTCCGACTCATACCTTTATATGCAGCTGGGGAGAGTTTACCATTACCTTGGAAGATGTAGTTGCTTTATTGCATCTTCCAATCATAAGTAATTTTTCCTGAAGAGCTTTCCACGGAGGAGAAAGCAGTTTTCAACATCTTAACAGCTAAGATTGAGAGAATTAACAAGGCTTCTGGCAAAGGTTGTTATGCTCACTGGTTGATACACTGGTGGCCACGAGATGTCCCTCTCAACGAACCCGACGGTATGTTGTGTATTGCTGCTTTCTTGTGCTTATGGCTGTCTAGGGACGTGTTTGAAGACGCCAGGACTTTGTTAAAGCCATTTGTAATCCCTTTCGCCATTAAGATGGCTCAGGGTGAACAACTTCCCATAGGTAGCTTATTTTTAGGTTCTTTGTACTCTAACCTGGATTCCCTGGTCATAGACTCCAGTATTTCAAATGGCTTTATGAAGATTGAATGCTACGCCAATACGATGTTCCTCCAAGCCTTGATGTGGGAGCGCTTCGAGAAGTACGCGCCTATTCCTCGTAGTATTTTGCAAGGGTTGACAGTTGGTGATTCTCGACGTATTTTCTCTGAGAGGGATAATGCCAGGATCATGCGTTGGTCTACAAAGCAAATTCAGTCCAAGACGCGCCTCATTGATGTATTAGACGATGAGTCTGAGTTCAACTTCCATCCCTGGGTACCGATTCCTCCTCATATTTCCCAATTGACAACTTTCAATACTGAAGAAAGTATGACCTTGAAATCTGGTGCTGACTTGAGCGATGGCGAAAGATCCTTCATGTTGAGTTGTACTCCAGGTCATTTGATAGCAGCAACATATAGATATTTTTCAGTGGAGGTATACAACATTGATAGATCAGCCCGTCAGATGAGTATGGATCAATGCGTTCCAACTTTCCGGAGGAGCAAACCATCAGTGGAATAGCTTAAGACTTGTTTAGACCGTACCCATGTCGAAGGAAGCTCTTATTGGTTCCCTTGTGCCGACCGAATTACGTATGTAACTCCGGGTTATACTAATTTTTGGAACCAACAATTTAAACGTCTACATGATTTCGTAGGGGTTAGTCAACCCTTGGTGAAAGAGCCTCCTTCTTCTGATATGATTGCTTCTCGACCCAGATTGAAATCCATCTCTGGTGGTGATAAGCGAAAGACATCTCCATGATGTTCACCGGTATGTATCTTTTACACATTCCTCATAAAATTGAAATAATTGCCTTTGATTATCACCTTAATTTCTTTCCTATCGGACGGTCGTGCTGTGAGACCTCGTCTTGAAGTGAATTTCTCAGAAGCAGAAACAGTTGTTCACGGTGGAGAAGGCAGAAACAAGAATTGCAAGCTATTGCCTAATACCATAAAGTCCCCGGTTATTTCTTTGGTGAGTTATCGACACTTTTCCGCTGTAACTTCTTCTATCAGCATTACTAGGATCATGAAACCAATATTTATTATTTGGTTATAGAACTTTGCTCCGTCTAGTATTGATGGTCTTCAATTCTCTGCAGCTGGGCAGACAATCTCTGATTTGAGCGTTGAAGAAGAAAATGTTGTGAGTACTCTCCCTCATAGCCAAACATAAATGCCTCATGTGAAAATTCTAATTATTTGAGAATATGTCCAGGAGGATGTTTCCATGGAGGTGGAGAGTGCTGATACTCGGTCATCCTCCGAGAATAGAGGCGAAGGAAATTCCAAAGATTCAGAACCGAATGAAAATGATGAACCTCTTGATGTTGACACGAGCAATCCCAACTCTTTGAACACTTCGAAGACCCCCCAAGTAAGCACATATCTTGTAACCTCTTCATAGAAATATGAAATTTCTGATTTTTGAGTGAATGAATGAGAATCCATGTGAGTGTACAAGTAATTTTGGCGAAATACGTCGTCGAAAAATTTCGATTTCGCTTTTTAGCAAAAACACCGTAAAACCTTCATCTGAAATCGGATTTTCATGATCCGCATATGTATCTTCAAGCCCGGAAAATTTCCAAGCTTTTCAAAGAATCTTTTTGAGTTTTGAGCACGTTTAGGTCCTGAAAAAGGCGAAACAGTAAACTTCCAGGAGACTTCCAGAACTTTTTCAGATTGCATGTTGCCCGATGTTTCGACCACATCTTTTTGCTCGTTCGTCGGATTGTCATGAAATTTTTACATGTGGTAGAGGACATCCATACGAAGAGAATGGTATACAACCCATCCTTAGATTATTTGTATGTTGCTCCCACTTCGTCTTTTAGTACATAGTAGAGTACATTTTTTCAGACGAGGTTACCGTAAAACGTATTTTCATGACTTTCATGTTATTCGCTCGTGCCTTGAGTGTATAATGATGAACTTTGATGATGTGGTATTGATTGTATGTTGTATTTTATAATATCACTTGGTTTCATGCTTAAACGATATCTAACCTCATGTAATCTTCGTATTAGGTGTCAAATACCGAAGTTGAGGATATTGAAACCATTGAGGATAACCCGAATTTCCCTGGAGTTGTTGGTGAAGAGACAACCATCCCTGCACTTCAATGCCATGAGAAGGTTTCCACTGAAGTTATGGAAACCCAGATTGTTGCTGCTTGAGTGATAGAAGAAACCGAAACACCAGTAAAGAATACTGAAGAACTTGTTGTCCCAATTGTAGAAGTTGTTCCAGTAATTGAGAATCGTATAGTGGTGCATGAATATCCAAGTGCAGGAGTTGATTTTGATCCTCCCTTTGACGCTTCACTTCTGCATCATGAACTAGTAGGTGGATTCAGCGTTCCCATAGGGTATGCAGGCTTGTACGAGAGAATATGGAAGAAATTTGGTCACATAATTGTGGATCGTAATCATGGGCGTGCTTATGATTTAACAATGCAAGTAGGTATTATCTTGCGCGTTGTAAGTGATATATGTACTAGGGCCAGAAGTACCGTGACTCCAGATATACTCTTTGATTGGGAGTTTAACTTGGAGAATTCATAAAGACTTAGCTTCAATGTAAAGTGGCTTCGTAAGCAAATGAATGCTATCAAAGACTCATGTGAGAAGAAAATACCCTTTCCCAATGATGTTGTGATGGAGAAGGAAGACAAGATTGCTAGGCTGATTGAAGAGTTGAACAAGGAGAAGGCGGCTCTGCAGGTCTTGAAGGATGCAGAGAAACAAAAATCCTTTTTTGCTGATTTCCTTTGATTTCCTTTTCATAATCTCTTGAACTTCTGAACTTCTGAGAGATGTGAGGTTTTTATTTAGGTTTTGATATTGGTTGATTTTGGATTGGTAGATGATTGAGGATTTTGTTTTGGATTTGATAGAGATTTTCTTTTAAGTAAAATGAACTGAATTTTGATAAATTGCTGAATTCAAATACTGATTGCAAGTATTGCAAACGTTTTGGAGGAACTGAAATACAATGAAAGAAAACTAAATGCCAAATCCAGACGTCATGAGTGCTCAAACGTCCAGTACCTCGAATGCCCAATAATTTCAGAAAAATGCCTTAAGCCAATTCTCGTGAATTACTGGTAGGGTTCTGCCATCTGTGTTGATCAATTTGTAGTATCCTCCGGTTATGGACTTAGAAACCATAAATGGTCCTTCCCAATTAGATCTCCTTGCACAATGGAGATCTCGTTTAGTTTCCTTAAGAACCAAATCCCCTTCCTTGAATTTGTTGGGCTTAGTAGTTCGCGTCTGGAATATTTTTTGATGATTCCATGGTTGTGGCACATATGGAAACTCGTGTAGAGGAGAGTATCCAGCATATTGTCTGTCGTGCTTAGCCATGTCTTCAACAATAAACCTCTTGATAGAATGATCAACATGGAGATGCTCTGAGCGTAACCATTTGGTGTAATACTGTTGAGGTGAGACTATCCACTCGTAGCTTTTCGTAATTGCCAAGTTGTTAGCAGGGAGAAGTCCCCGGACCAGAGAAGTATATTTTAACATTGGTATTATTGGTGTATGAAGAGGGATAAGACTTGCTTGAGTACGGAACCTTTTGATGAAAGAATGTACACTTTCTCCAGGCTTCTGTGTGAGTTCCGTCAAAGCTTTAACTTCTTCTAAGTGCTCAAATGACAGAGTATCCTCCATTTCTTCTGAGTCAGAGCTTTCTTCAACAGCAGGACATGTTGAAGGTGTTGGAGTCTTCTTTCCAGTGTGAATCCAAGTTCGTCCAAGAATCATGTCATATCCCGGGTCTTCTCGAATTATGTAAAACTTAGTCTCAGTGCAGACTGAGTTTTCTGTAACTTTGAGATTGATGTAGCCATATGCATCTCTGGAAGTTCCTTCGTGATCCCTGATTTCCATGGGAGCATGAGTAGCTTCTTGTCGAGTAATGCCAGCGGCTCTGAGAGTTTTCAAAGGAATGATGTTGACGGCGATACCGACATCGACAAATGCCCTCCTGAATTCATTTCCTTTAATATGCACTGTGGTGAGCAGTCCCCAGTCATACATTTCTTTGTCGGTGGCTGAAGGTTCAGGAGGTACTTCTGGAATCAACAGGCGTTTCCCAGACACTATGTGGTTCAAAGATGTGAACATATCTCCCCTTTGCGCTTTCGACAGATAGAGTAATTCGCAGAATGCTATATCAATGACTGAACTACTTCTTTGACCGGTGCTTCAGAGATGGAGAAAGTCCTGACCGGGAGGGGATCTCTGTGCACTCCTTCGGCCCCGATATTAAGTTCTCCGGACTCAACTTTTTCTCTGAATATGTGTTTCAAAACTTTGAAGCTAATTGTGGGGTGATTGACGAACCTGTGGAAGCGGCAATAACGAGGGTTTTCCATGTCTTCCTCAGTTGGGTCTCTTCTGACATATGGCAATTTGATTGCACCATCTTGGATCTAGGCATCTATTAGTTCGAGCACTTCTCCAATGGGGAGAGGAAAGTTAGGTGCATCTTGATCAGGAGTCTATGTATGTTGTTCAGGAGCACGTGCCTCTGGTTTGTCCTTCTTTTGCGTATTTTGAGGAGATGAGGTATACTTGTTCGGGGGTTCAGCCTTGCCCTTGCTCCCTTCTGCAACAACGTTTGTGGAGGGCTACAGGTTGTATTGCTTGTTGATCAGACGTATGCTTCCTCGAGTATCTCGCGATTCTTCAGTCTTTGTAGATTTTGCTCTTTCCAATAGAGCAGGTGCAGTGGTTGCCAATCTCTTCGCGGCTTCATGAAGCTCTGAGAAAGTCTGGAATCGAAGATTTTCCAGTAGAGCCCTATAGACCGGGAGCATGCCATTGATGCACAAATCTACCAGTTGTTGCTCCGTGACATTTGGGTCATGACAATCCAAGGCCTGGACTCTGAATCTCTTCACGTAGTCATTGGGGTTTTCACTGACCCTCTGAAACATTCTTCCGCAAGATCAGAGATAGTGACTTGCTCTGACACGAAGAAGTACTTTCTGTAGAAGGCATTAATCATTTCTCCCCAATTGTTAATAGTCCATGGTGCGATGTTGTTGTACCAGGTGTATGCCCTGCCTTTCAAGGATTTTGAAAATTCCTTGAGACGAACAACGTGGTTGTGTTCATGTTCTCCCAAGGCTTCTAGGAAACGAGAGACATGTTCTCGAGCATTGCCAGTTCCATCATACATGGTGAAAGTTGGAGAGGTATAACCTTTCGGAAGAGGGATCCTTTGCGTAGCGGCAGGATAAGGAGGCTGGTGACGATGGACATGTGATGTCTTGTCCTTTCCACGGTTCTCCAGAAGGCGCTCCAAATCTTCCCGAGTAATGAAATTTGATGATTCATTTGCTGACGAATCGTCTGCAGCTTTGCGGACTTCGTCGTCCACTGTATGAATTGGGATTACTTCAGGATCAGCATATGAGGATTTCTCCTTTTCTTTCCCCTTTCCTTGAGTTTTCTCTGACATTGTATCAGTAAGAGCCTTCAGTTGATTAAATAGCTCCTTCTGTGCCGTAGCCATATCGGTTTGATTTTTTGCAAGTTTGATGAGATCGGCAATGATGGGTGGTGGGTTTCCTCTAACTTCCTCATGGTGTCGGCCGAACAAAGGATGACCTTCCGTGTTAGCGTGAGGAGGAGTAATGTCACCACCGTCAGTGTTATTACAGGCCGGAATTGTTTCCGGGATACCTTCATTGTCGATGTTGTTGTTGTTGCTAGTGCTAGCGCCGTTTGTGTTGGAACCTGTAACTAACCCAGACCTAAGACCAGCCATCTTGTGAAATCGTGAGATTGCAACCGAGAGATTAATCTCTCACCGTGGTCGCCAATCTGTAGATGGGGAAAAACGATTTGCTTGCTTTTATGGAATTAAAGATTCGACCGTGTGGAGACTCCTTAAACCGATCGAAATGTTGAACCTCACACAGATGCACTGTAAGAAGGAGTGCTTTAAGTTCGAGAGATCAATCTTTAAGACTCCGGCCTAAACCAAGAACAATGGTCGTTCCAGAGTCAATTCGGTCACAAGAGATGATGGGTTGATCTGTAGGAGGGAAGCTGAGAAATGTGTGAGATCAATGGTGATCCGAGATTGTAGGTGTGTTTTGAATTCAGCGTAAGAATGCTCTGAATGATTGAATTTTTCTCAATTGAGAGTGAATGCTCAGACGATGAGTTCGTGTAGACGAAAGATTGTCTGTATGAACTTGCCGAGAATTCTTTTAGACGAATGTTCGAGTGTTCGAATCTTGTCCTTTCAATCGGGATTCAGAGACATTTTATAATGTCAGAGTTGAAAACACCATGATCCCATGAAGTGTGACATTTCTTTGGAATCGAGAGAGTGGGGAAGTGGGAAATCGTGTTAAAAACAGTTGCTCATCGTGCGGAGACTTGGTTAATTTTCCACCCACTAGTTTGCTGACTCTTCCAACTGATTGCACGACTTGCTCACATTCTTATCGTGGGTGAACACACGTGACGTAGACCGCCATACCAAAACCCTAGTTAATATCCCACCATGTGACACGATTGATATCTCGTGATTGTGGAGTCAGTTGCTGAATTTGTGGGACGATGAGTCCATGTATTGTTAAATTGAACATGTTTTGCAAATGTTCTGAAACTCATGAATCAAATATGTCTGCTAAGACGAGGTATTATTATGTTGATTACCTAAGACGAGCAAACTGTGTTGCTGAATTGTCGAATAATATTGATAGTTGAACCAACATTACTGAATCCGAGCAAATATTACTGGTTCGAGCGAATATTTCTAGTTTGAGCGAATATTGCTAGTTTGAGCAAATATTGTCGGTTTGAGCAAATATTGCTAGTTTGAGCAAATGTTGCCGGCTTGAGCAAATATTGCACGTTTGATGAATTGTTGGTAGCAGGACCAAAATAAATATTAATTTAAGATACTGACTACTGGGTCGAGTAAAATAAATAAAAACGTTGATCATGGAATCAACATAAAATTATCAGAGTATTTGAATCGCTCGAGAATCATGTTTCTCGCGAGCTCTGGATTCAAAACCCTAATTTTATCGAAATGATGATTTATTGCAAATCAATCTGCAGAGTGAAGCAGGGACCGGCTACATGGGATGACGAGTCCACCATGTACGCCCAGATGCTCGAATGAGCAAAATACCAAAGTCTCTTAGAGGACCTGTTGGTGAAAGAATGATTAAATGCTGCTTTAATCATTTATTGAAATAATGCTCGTGTGAGCGACAAACAATAAAAACCTGGTCATGAACTGAGGTACCGACCAAGAGGTCAAGCGTCCGGCTCTTGGTGGCCATGGGACCAATGGATGGTCGTTCAAGCAAACTCTTAATTGTTTGGAAGAAGTTTGAACCTAATATGAGCAATTGAACAAATTAGGTTAAAATCATCAAAACATGCGGGACCGGCTGTTTGCAGGCCTTAGAGCCACCCTTGGTCGGTCAAGGGGATGTGCTCGGGTCACCATAGTGTCCATGTCTCAGTCCTGAGAGTTTCAGTATTTTCCGATGCGCATTTGAGCAACATTCTGAGAAAATATGCAGAATCCAGGATTTTTGCTGAAACTAGGAAAAATACATGAGATGATAAAAAATAATAAATGAAAAAGGGAATTGCAAGGTGTGGGACCGGCCACGGCTAGGGCATGGCCGGCTGGTTAACAAGTACGGTCCCACACTTTCCCAGTTTTATGTGATTATATGTATTTTCTCTGATTTGAGGGAAATTCCATGAAACTGGAGAGTTTGCGGAAATTAGGGAACTTCCATGAGATGAGAGAGATATAATAATAAGAAAATAGGGAATGATGGAGTGTGGGACCGGCAATGGCCGGCCAATGGGCACGGTCCCAGAGCACTCTTCCCAATTTTATGTAATTTTCATGATTTTAGGAAATTTTCATAAAATCAGAGAGATTTGTTAAAACCAAGGTATTTTGTTGAAATCAGGGAGTTTTCATGGCATCATGAAACTTAAAACAACAAACAATAATAAAATAATAGGCATGTGGGACCGGCTAGGGCATGGCCGGTCGGCTAGAGCCCGGTCCCACGAGTTTTTCCTAATTTTATAATAATTTTCATGATTTTAGAGAAAATTCATAAAATTAGGGAATTTTCATGGTTTTAGGGAAAATTCATGAAATCAAGGAATTTTCATAATTTGAGAGAAATAATAAAATAATGGGGACGTGAGGTGTGAGACCGGCCACGGCTAGGGCATGGCCGGCCGGCTGGTGCTCGGTCCCACGAGTTGTCCTAATTTTATAATATTTTTCATGATTTTAGAGAAAATTCATAAAATTAGGGAATTTTCATGGTTTTAGGGAAAATTCATGAAATCAGGGAATTTTCATAATTTGAGAGAAATAATAAAATAATGGGGACGTGAGGTGTGGGACTGGCCACGGCTAGGGCATGGCCGGCCAGGTGGTGCTCGGTCCCGCGACACCTTTCCCTAATTTTATTATTTCTTTGATAAAATCATGAGATTAGAGAATTTCCTTGAAACGAAGGAGATTAGCTCGAACGGGAGAATTTTCACGAGATCAGGGAAAAATAATAAAATATGTCAAAATATAAAATTGGGCGCGAGACTGGTCACGGCATGACCGACCAGCTTATGAGCCCAGTCAGGGGCGCCTTTGCTAATATTTTATTATTATTATTTTTCCTTCCGATTTTGCATAGGTTCATCGTTCATTCATATTTTGAAATGCTCGTTTGCGCATTAAAATGCTAGTCTGTGCATTATTGCTAAGTACACTTGCACCATTTTAGTCAGGGCTTATTCGATGCTCAGATGCCTGTTTCGTTGAATATTTATCACTAACCGTGGGAATTCTCAGGGAAGAACCACGAATTGAAGTGAAAATATAACGAAAAATCGTAGAATATTGCCGGATATTCGGGCGATTCTTTAATTTTCTAAGGGTTGAGCAATATGAACTTGATGGAGCGTCATATTCCTCTTGTATAGTCGGGAAAACATGGTTGCATCTTGGAAGAACCACGAATTGAAGTGACGAAATATAACGAAAAATCGTAGAATATTGCTGGATATTCAGGCGATTAGAGATAATTAACTGATGGCTCTATACTAGTAGGGATTCCTATCTAGGAGCTTTAATTTTCTAAGGGTTGAGCAATATGAACTTGATGGAGCGTCATATTCCTCTTGTATAGTCAGGGAAAACATGGTTGCATCTTGAAGACGTTATTACACTATACTAGCAGACACTTTGTCTAGGAGTCGTCCAATTTTGTGATTCTATACAGTATGAGATGTGCCGTGGTCTCAGCTGGGAAACTACACATCTACATATTCTATGAGAGACTTTCTCGATCAGAGATTTTATGGCCTGAGCTTTCACGCTTAGAGACTCGAGTCTCAATACTCATCTGATTGCCGGATCCGGAGTAATTACTGAAATTGCTTTGTATTCATGAGATGTTCTGTGGCCTCAGCTGGGAGACTACACATCTACATATACTTTGAGAGACAACCTTTTCAGTCAGAGGTTTATAGCACGAGCTTTTATGCTTTAATGAGAGACATGAGCCTCAATACTCATTCGATTGCCGGATCCAGAGTATAGTTTTACAATTTTACCCTTTGTCGAAAATCCACCTAGACTTGACCTTGGCCATGGACTTTGACTTGATGTGGACTGTTAATTGACCCCATTGACCGTTAGCGACTGTCAGTTGACTCAGATGGACCGGGCCTTAGATAAATAGACTTGTTCAGTGGACTTGGGCTTAGGAATAGTTTTCCTATTCTGATATATTGGACCTTATGGTCTGAATTAACCTTTAGTTCCTTCTACAAAGTTGTAGATACTCTTTAGACTTAGGTAATGGACTGTAGAATCAATCTAATTGGATTAGTAAACTTTAGATATGCTAAAGGTAGAATAATGAAAATGTATAGAACCATAAATGGACTTAGAACCATTAGATAATTTACTTAACCTATAACTAGAGAATTGTATGAGATTGTGTTATGAGCCTATGACCCTTTTGGATAATCATTAGAGTGCTTGTGTGATTAACAGTTAGTCGTTATTAACAATGAACGATCTAAAGAATGAACCAGTGGATTATGGATCTCGAGGTAGGCAAGGCTTGTCATCAAAAGAGGTGGGAATCGATAACGAACTCTCTTGTATTCATTATTGTTTTACAAATCTATCTTTTGTGAAATCCATGCATATCTTTGTTATTATATGATAGTGTATGCATGTATTACAAACTAGTTTTCTTTTACATTTTGGGATGGGCTTGGATCTTTAGAAACAACTAATATCTGTGTTTTGGGAGTATTTACTTATTTTTCAAAATGTGATTCTTTCCATTGACTGGAAAGCGGTTACATTCTTTATTATTTGTTAGCATGAAATGGAGAAGTTTTCCTTTTGATTGGTGTGAGATGTGTGCCCCCAAATGTTATACCTAATTTAAGCAAACCTAGATAGACCTCGTTGGGTTGAATATTATATAGGTCTAGTTTTAATTTGGCCATTATATTTTCCCTATTTCTGTACGGGGGCAACGCATGTCTCATACGTGAATGTTTATTGTTTCTTTTAAATTACTTTCAAAAGTTATTATATTATGTTTTGGTGTTTAGAGAGAGTGATGTTGAGAATCTTTTATAAGATTGTTGGATTTACGCGGTGTATATGGCTCTGCAATGTGTAAGCACTTCGGTCGGATATAATGTTGTTACCATTAGTTTTTATGAATACTTGCTATGTAGAGTGCGTGTAGAATGAGGTACTGGTAAGGTACATATCGTTTATGACTTGAGGACGGAAACCTCATGGACGCTTTAATGATCATTGAAGAATCCGCAACAGTCATTCCTTGCTACTCCGAAGGAAGACATCACTCAACTATTATTTATGTTGTGAACGTGTGCCGGTTTAATGGTTGGTAGAACTTTATAATTCAGTACACTTATTATCTTATTTATGTTTTATCTGTTTTTCGTATTTTATCGGTTTTCAGTAAAACCTGCATTGTCTTCAAATCATTCTAGTGATTACTTGAAAGTTAGTTATTATTTCTACTAGGCACCCCTTTTAGGGATGATGTGCTCACCCATTCCCACTTTCAGTTTCAGAGACAGATCAAGATGTGCACGCGACGTTGAAAGCTTCGAGGAGTTGGTTAGCTTCCGCTATGTTTATTTTGTTGTATATTCTATTTGTAAACCAACTCACTATTAAATATGTATCACTTGAGAGGAGATCTTGTATTTATTTCAGAGAGGGTTTAGATTCGGGTTAATCTTTGTTTAGAACTTATTTCTTAATGTTTAAATAGATGTATTAGATCGTTAGTGCCTCAGTTTTTAGCTAATCTCTTGGATTAGTCAGCTGCTAGCTTAGGGGGCGCTACAGACTTGGTATCAGAGCTCACTATTAGATCTTACATGGGAATAAGATAGAAATAGCCAGTGCCAGTTAGTGAAATAAAATATTTTAGAGCTGGATTGGGTTGTGAGATAAATCTTAATCACTAAAAGCAATCAAGAACTAAAATAATTTTTGAAATGTTTGGCATGATTTGTCCAATATATTGATTTCTTGCTTCTTGTTTTGTGTGTATATATCTATGAAGTAAAAAAATTGTAGCCTGAAACCAATTGTAGTATAAGTTAGAAATTTCAATAGGAAATTAGAGATTTATTAGTCTCAAATATTTAATACTTAAATAATCTAGCCCTGGAGAATAGTGAGGTTGGTAATTTGGATATGTTTGTGTCGTCTTTTGGCCGTAGGAAAGCATTGTCAGGTCTGATCAGCCTAGACAGGGCAACTACATGCATGGATTACCATTCGTAAAAAGAGAACTTGCTTCTATTAGTTAATCAATAGATCCCAAGTTTTACTTAGAAACTAATAGAGTGTCATCCCTAATAATTAGAACATTTAATCTATCAAAGTAGAAATGAAGTTAAATTGTAAAAGTAATTAAGATAATAGTTCGACTATTAGTGTTAATAATAATAAATGATAATAAGATGACTAATAATCATAACGAAAGTAATATTAACACTTATCAAATAGTATTGTAGTGAACTTTATCTAATTAAAATCTCATTAGTAAATGTACAATGATAAAAGTAATAATTAGGATCAAGTAGCTACGCAAAATTCTTAGTAATTATGTACGATCAGATTTTGTAATTTAAATAAAATTAGAAATACTTTCTTGTGCATAGAAACTAGATAGATACTATAAAACTTATTAGATTAGACTTAAGAACGTGCGACTATTTTGCATAAAATGAAAAGACTAAATTTCTTAGTAATCTTATATTTAAATTATCTTTAGTGCAATAACTGATTTAGTAGATCATTAAAAATTAAACAAATACACATGAAGTAGTTATAATAGTATATTTGGATGTTTAGGATACAAATGGACTTGAAAGAAAATAAATTCGCATATTAACAAGATACTTTACTTTAAAAGAAAAATCTAAAGACTGTTAGGATACATTACAATTTTATACAGACTTAAATTGAAATAATATTAAGTTACCAACACTAATATTGAATAAGATATATATATATATATATATATAGTATACAAACTCGAGATGATCAGGTAAAATCAATTATAGTCATACTTAGAAAATTAAGACTTAGTGTACCAACGAGACTATAAACAAACTAATAACGATAATAATAAAGATATAAAAAATAGTAACACTGCTGATAATAGTATTTCAATAGTTTTGTTAATAGCAAATTTATAGTAGATAATAATATTTGGAAAATTTATATATAGTATAACAGTAAGTTAAAATATCAGGTATCAGAGATTTACGTGAAATCAAATTTGGAATTAATTATATGGATAAATTACATCAAATTAATAAATTGTTAAATACTAGATTATAATTTTTTTTTAGCACGGAGAACTTAGACATACCTATCTGTTGGAATACAAATTTTTGTAGTTGAACATAGAGCCACAAATTTTAGTTGTAGAAAACCTCATAGGTTTGTGTTTTATTTCTTGTTGTTTCGAACTCATTTAAAATGAGTTGTTTTCTTTTACGCGTTTGTAAGTATGAGCAGTACTTGCATGTAGTCGGAAGATAGTTTTTCTCTATAAGGCGGGGAGTTTTTGAAGACAATAAGAGCGGTTCAATTTTCGAGGACGAAAATGAATAAGGTGGGGAGAATGTAACGACCCTCAAGTTCGTCAACGCTATTAGACCCGTCAAGACACGATTTAACCGCTAATGACTCGATTAGTTAACGTGGATTTTAATTAATAGAAATTAATATAACAACGACCTAGATACGAAATTAGTACCGTTGAATAGGTCTCAAAAAGTTATACGAAGTATACTACTCGAACGTGTCACTCGGATACCGGACAAAGAAGATATCATCAAATTAGTATGAAGGGCAAAATACCATTTTGCTTTTAAACCGCCTGGCTGCCCTTATCCATTTCTCGGGTGCCTTTAGCATTTTGGTCGGCCTTATCAAGACCAAGTCGAGAAGATTTGCTTCTTATCTTTTCTTTCTTCTTCTCTCTTCTTCTTTCTTATTCTTTTCTCTGCCTCCTTATGTTCTTCCTCCGGATGATTATTTGGGGAACAAATTAGTGATTAAGACATCGTGTGATCAAGAGATGGATCGTGTAGAGTCTATTGGTGGTGGAGTTGATTAGGATAAATGATTTAGACTTCACAGAGAAGGTAAATCAGATATTTAATTAGGGTTCTTAATCTGTTGTTATTTATTTATGAAATTGAGTTTGTTTTGGTGAATAATTTCATGGGTTCGTTGTTAATTAGGATAGAAAGTATTCTATAAGGTTTAATTTTGGTTTCTTTAGGAAATTGAGTTTTGGGTTAGGTTTTTGAATCTTATTTGGGGTTATTTGAAATTGAGAAGCATATTGATTTGTTGATGGATGAAGATCAACTGGGTTGTTGTTTAAATTGTTGGCGTTGGATTGTTTTGCGAAGAAATTGAAGAACTAAGGTTTCAGTGATATTAGGGTTTGTTCTTGAGAGTATTTGTATATGGAGGTAGTAATTAATGGATAAAATGAGATCCTAGGAATCTCAGTTGCGATCTGGTGGAGCTAAATGATTTCAGGGAGTTCATTGAGTCAAGCTCAGTTGGAGACGAAGAAGATGAATGATTGTTGCGGAGTCGGGGATGAGATTATAGTGAAGGTGGTTGCCCGGGAATGGAGTTGCGGTGGTGATGATCTTTGGAGTCTGGATGCCTTAAAATTAGTATTAGTAAAGTTGTTGGTGGTGAACTGTGTTGCAAGTGTTAGTACTGAGTGGACATGGTTGAAAGAAGAGCTTGAGTTCTGCCATTAGAATAATGGGGTTAGTTGTATTGTGATGATTAGATTGTGATACTATTGAGGTTAGATGAATGAATTAGGGATTTATGAGTTGGAACAAGAAGAATGAATAACTTCCATGGACAATTGAATTGGATTTGCAGATGTAAATGATTGTACTGAGTTATAAGTTATAGTGAGGCTATTGGGAGTTTCTGGTGGTATTTAGATGAATGCTAGTGGTGGCCTCAACTGAGGTGTTGTGTTGAGTTACAGTTGATGAAGTTAGGGTGGTGGTGTCTTCTTAGTGATGTTGAATTGTTGAGTACAGGATGCTGGGGTTGTGGTTTATGAAACTGGTGGTTAGTAAGAAGAGAATGACTTGCAGGTGTTAATGGCATATGTGAAGCTGAGTTGGTGGTGAGACACAAGGGGTATAACTGAGGTATATATTGTAGGGGTGTTATGAATGTGGAAAGAAGTTGATGTTAAACTGATACTGAAGCTTAGTGGAAGGAATTATGTTAATGTTGTAAGGCGAGTTGTAATTGTTGAATGAAATGGTGATGAATCTAGATAGTGACAGAACTAGAATTGTTTGAGAATCAAGAATTAGAAATGGTGTTGTTAATATTGAATTGAGTTGTTAAAAGAGTAGACGTTGTTTTGTGTTTAGCTTGTTGTGTATTGCATCATTTTAGTCTTGGCAGGTTAGGTTTTGCACTTTGTTTGTGCATTAATATTCTTTGGCCTGAGCAGTGGCTCTGGCTCGTGCAATGGCTTTGGCCTTGAGATTTTCAGCTCAGTCAGAACCTGACTGACCTAGATTACCCTGACTCAGACCATCTGACTGAGTTAACCCTTTGACCTGAATCAGTCTTGTTGACTGAGTTGACTCACCGATTCCTATTTGACTCTGACCATTTGACCTAGACTTGACCTTGACCCTGGACTTTGACTTGACGTGGACTGTTAATTGACCCCATTGACCGTTAGCGACTGTCAGTTGACTCAGATGGACCGGGCCTTAGATAAATGGACTTGTTCAGTGGACTTGGGCTTAGGAATAGTTTTCCTATTCTGATATATTGGACCTTATGGTCTGAATTAACCTTTAGTTCCTTCTACAAAGTTGTAGATACTCTTTAGACTTAGGAATGGACTGTAGAATCAATCTAATTGGATTAGTAAACTTTAGATATGCTAAAGGTAGAATAATGAAAATGTATAGAACCATAAATGGACTTAAAACCATTAGATAATTTACTTAACCTATAACTAGAGAATTGTATGAGATTGTGTTATGAGCCTTTTGGCTAATCATTAGAGTGCTTGTGTGATTAACAGTTAGTCGTTATTAACAACGAACAATCTAAAGAATGAACCAGTGGATTATGGATCTCGAGGTATGCAAGGCTTGTCATCAAAAGAGGTGGGAATCGATAACGAACTCTCTTGTATTCATTATTGTTTTACAAATATATCTTTTGTGAAATCCATGCATATCTTTGTGATTATATGAAAGTGTATGCGTGTATTACAAACTAGTTTTCTTTTACATTTTGGGATGGGCTTGGATCTTTAGAAACAACTAATATATGTGTTTTGGGAGTATTTACTTATTTTTCAAAATGTGATTCTTTCCATTGACTAGAAAGCGGTTACATTCTTTATTATTTGTTAGCATGAAAGGGAGAAGGTTTGCTTTTGATTGGTGTGAGATGTGTGCCCCCAAATGTTATACCTAATTTAAGCAAACCTAGATAGACCTCGTTGGGTTGAATATTATATAGGTCTGGTTTTAATTTGGCCATTATATTTTCCCTATTTCTGTACGGGGGCAACGCATGTCTCATACGTGAATGTTTACTGTTTCTTTTAAATTACTTTCAAAAGTTATTATATTATGTTTTGGTGTTTAGAGAGAGTGATGTTGAGAATTTTATATAAGATTGTTGGATTTACGCGGTGTATATGGCTCTGCACTGTGTAAGCACTTCGGTCGGATATAATGTTGTTACCATTAGTTTCTATGAATACTTGCTATGTAGAGTGCGCGTAGAATGAGGTACTGGTAAGGTACATATCGTTTATGACTTGAGGACGGAAATCTCATGGGCGCTTTAATGATCATTGAAGAATCCGTAACAGTCATGCCTTGCTACTCCGAAGGAAGACGTCGCTCAACTATTATTTATGTTGTGAATGTGTGCCGGTTTAATGGTTGGTAGAACTTTATAATTCAGTACACTTATTATCTTATTTATGTTTTATCTGTTTTCCGTATTTTATCGGTTTTCAGTAAAACCTGCAGTGTCTTCAAATCATTCTAGTGATTACTTGAAAGTTAGTTATTATTTCTACTGGGCACCCCTTTTAGGGATGGTGTGCTCACCCATTCCCACTTTCAGTTTCAGAGACAGATCAAAATGTGCAAGCGACGTTGAAAGCTTCGAGGAGTTGGTTTCATTAGTTGGTTAGCTTCCGCTATGTTTATTTTGTTGTATATTCTATTTGTAAACCAACTCACTATTAAATATGTATCACTTGAGAGGAGATCTTGTATTTATTTCAGAGAGGGTTTAGATTCGGGTTAATCTTTGTTTAGAACTTATTTCTTAATGTTTAAATAGATGTATTAGATCGTTAGTGCCTCAGTTTTTAGCTAATCTCTTGGATTAGTCAGTTGCTAGCTTAGGGGGCGCTACACATACCAAATCATAAGTCAGGCATTGTGATAAGTTATACAAAGATACATAAAAAAAGTTATGATCGGTTCTACCATGTTTTCAATATAGCACGCTTGAAAGATACGTTAGGAATGAAACAGTTCAAGTCAATATTACTAACCTCAAGATGAAGGATGATGTTGTGGTTGTAGTTCGCTTCTTCTTCATATTCTTCAGGTCTTCGGAGTAAGATTTGTATGTCTCAACATTCTTAGACTTTCTAGTCTAACCTAAACGAAGTTGACTCAAGTATATAATCAAGCGACTTTAGATGAGTTTTGACACACTAAAATATGACAACCAAACTTGACATACCAACGCTTGGTGAGTTCAACTGAACTATGCTCTAACATAAGGTAGTATTTTATGCCTGATCATGTTATTGATTTGTAAGTAACATTAATTTAAAGGGAGTTCCGATCGCGACTCAGGGCGCACCAAACATTCATCGAGAGACAATGGTTACAGGATGCGTTTTACAGCCGTACAATAATCAAAGTAGTTGGTAATTGATGTATCCATATAACATTTATCCGCCAAGAATTTTTTCCAGGGACATGTATTAACAAGGACTTACTGCAAATCCTCGTGGTGTTTTTTCTAGAAACCATGTTCATCCATTTAATTTTACGAGCTCTCAACACCAAAGTACAATCCCTATGACGAACATGTTCATGTCGTAACATGTATAAAATTATACCTCGCACCAATCTCTTCTTGCGCAACAAGAGTCTGCTCAAAACAAGAAATGCTCATAGGGAGACAAAGCTACAGTTCTATAACACTGACGCAGTGATAATTGTGGCAGTACTATTTTTTTAGATACACTTTTTTTATCAATAAGATACAATAGACTCTTTTACAAATATCTTTCAATGTTATTATGGATTTTTAAAAAAATTCATCTTTCTGTAAGTTTTCAAGTAAGATACACGAGGTATTTTAATGTTCACCTAATAGGGATTTTTAAACTAATGCTAATATATATATATATATATATATATATATATATATATATATATAAGCATGAATTTATTAAAGAAACTAGAAGGAAATTACACGAGGGTATCTAGTACCTATGGAATCGCCGAGTACAATTTGACTAATGAAACTTGGGATTACGTGTTCCCATATTTTGGTTCCAAGATTCCTTGTGTGGCTTCCATCCGCTGCATGATTGGCAAGTTCATCTGCCGCTTGGTTTCCCTCTCTGTAATTGTGTTGGATGGTTGTGTGTGGTATATGATTGATATGAAGCTTAATTTATGTTATCATTCCCTGTAAATACCACAGTGGTGCTTCAGGTGAGGTAACGAAGCGCATAAGATTTTCAGAATCCGTCTCGAAAAGAACTCTTATCCATTGTCTATCTGTCGTGGTTCTTGTGGCTAGCAGCAGCGATCATGTTTCTGAAATTAAAGCAGTAGTAATTCCTAGAGGTTGCGCGAGAGCCATGATGACTTTTGCTTCCGAATTCCTGCAAATGAAGCCCGCCCCTACAATTCCGGGGTGTCCTCTGGCAACGCCATCTGTGTTGATTTTTATCCAATCCGAGTTAGGGTAGGACCATCCTACCATTACTGTTGTTGTTGTTGTTAGAGCATTGCTCGGTCGAAATCGCATGCGTTGCTATCTCAAGCATGTTTGTCAATATTAGTGATCAAACTATATGTCTTGATTTCTAGTTTACTTATGACTAAGTCTTGGTCTAGGATAGTTAAGTATAGTAGATCTCCAGACTCCATGGCGATTATCTTACAAAGACGAAGAACTACTCGAGGAACCAGTGGAACTTCATCCGACTAAAAGGTATGTGGAGACTTTAACTCATCTGTCACTCAAAAGTCTATCTATTTTATCTCCTACTCTTGAGACAAAAGTCGTATAAGTATGATAGTTTTCATACATACACATTTGCTATTTCGAGCCGAGTTTACTCGCCTAACTTTTTCTCGAAATATGTGTTGGTAAGCTTTTTCTTTAACCACTTTTCATCTTTACCCGTGACGAAAGTCATGATGACATTTCAATCTTGAAAATAGCTTTGATGACGATAGTCATGAATAACGATTGTTATAACATTATAGAAGAATGTTTCAATGATTGAAATGTAGAGTTGAGATTACCATCTATGGATATAAGCATATATTGTGTGTTCGCACATTGGTGTATAAATCCATGTACCGGAAACCAAGTGCGTGCATATGTGTGCATGCGGTATTGGTGAAGGAGACAAGTTAGGTACGCGTACCCGTACGTGTACAGGCGGAACTTTTCCTCCCGGAAAATTCTGCTGAGTTTGGAGTTTACGAACTCATAAACCAGCCACCTTAGATACGCGTACTGGCGAAACTTTTCTACCCGAAAAGTTCTGTTGAGTTTAGAAACCAAAACCCAACTCAAATCTGGCAGCTAAGGTACGCATACCCGTACGCGTACCCAAGCTGGTTATTTCTCAAATCGGTAGTTCATGAACTTAAAACAATAAATTATAAGGAATGCAATCTTTTCAAACCGTTATTGTTCATGAATTTATTCAAATGGATCAAACCGATTTTGTTTCAATTCTGTCTATGAATAAAGACCTAAGAAATTGAACAACTCTTCAACTAGTTCTTATAAGTCATTTGAACTAGTTTTGAGAAAGATGAATACGGTTAATATGAAAGTGCTCATATGGATAACCATTGGTTAACTATTTGTGAACCAACTAAGTGTACACGTTTAGGTACGGTTACTCAAACCTAAATGAAATACATTTCATTTGTGTGTGGCAAGCTAATTTTCAATCTAACAGTTAAAAGATATTAGCTTGTATCTAATCAGGTTTTTCATCTAACGGTGAATATTGAATGCTTTGTTACCAAGGTAACTTAGATTGCAAACCCTAATTTTAAAACTATATAAGGGGAACTCTAGCAACTGGAAAAACTAATCCCTACACCTCCTGTGAGATACTAGTTGGTTTTGCTAGAGTCGATTCTCCTTTAACCTTAGGTTTCTTCTCGAGACCCCGTAGGTTAACTACAAATTAACAAATCAATTTAGAAAGACTTCATTGGGATTGTGAAGCCAGACGAAACTACTTCTCTTGTAGTTGAGCGATCTGATCTTGACATTTCTATCGTACGAGTTAAATTGAATAACTGACTTGAGATTATATCTCCGATAGGGCAAGATAAAAAGAAATCACAAACATCTTCGTCTCATCGTTTGTGATTCCGCAATATCTTATTTTGCTACCATACGATTAAGATTATTGTGAGGTGATTGATAATACTAGGCTGTTCTTCGGGAATATAAGTCCGGGTTATCAATTAGTTCCTGTTCACCTTGATTTATCAAAAGACGGAACAAATACTCATAGGTTTATCTGTGGGAGACATATTTATCTATTATCGTAGACTTTTCTGTGTGATACAGATTTGTTTATTAAAGTCTTGGACTTTGGGTCGTAGCAACTCTTAGTTGTGGGTGAGATCAGCTAAGGGAATCAAGTGCGTAGTATCCTGCTGGGATCAGTGACGTAAGAAGCGCAACTGTACCTTGAATCGGTGTGAGATTGATTAGGGTTCAACTACAGCCCAGACCGAAGTTAGTTTGTAGTATGCTAGTGTCTGTAGCGACTTAATACAGTGTGGTGTTCAATCTCGACTAGGTCCCAGGGTTTTTCTGCATTTGCGGTTTCCTCGTTAACAAAAATTCTAGTGTCTGTGTTATTTTTATTCCGCATTATATTTTTTTATATAATAGAAATATCACAGGTTGTGCGTTGTATCGATCAATTGTGAAATCCAACCTTAGGTTGTTGATTGGAAATTGATTGATCCTTGGATATTGGTCTTTGGTACCATCCAAGTTTATATCTCTTGTATTTGATAAAGACTCACAGATTTCTATTTGTTTGAGTATAGATCAAATCGAGAGATATAGATATTAACTCCTTGATATACTTTTTATTAAGATTGAGTCTGACTGTCTAGTTGATTTTCTTAAAAGTATATTAGATTTAGTCCATACAGATTGCTAATCGAAATATTAGGTGAGGTTGTTGTACCCCCGCATTTTCAGTTGTTCTGTTTCCTCTTGAGGGAGTGAACGTTGGTAAGTCGTCTGGAAGAATAAGTGGTAGGGATTCTTGAGCCCATATGTACTCATGTTGTTGCTTTAGGGTTGAAAATAAAATGTCATTTGTTGTTGCCTGTTTTTGTCGGTCGAAAAAATCGTTTCTAGTCAACCAGAGTGACCATAAAAGATAACATAAAGAGGTGATGAATGCGGGAGGGGCTTGTTGTTTTAGAGTTGGGAGATGGTTGTTTGAGGTGTTATTGTGTTTAGGATTGTATTGGAGGTATTTTGGGTGTTTGTGAGTTGATGAAGTAAGGTGTTCCAAGTTGTAATCGCTACCGGGCAGCGTAAGAGTAAGTGATCAGCTGATTCTGTATCAGAATTATAACGAGGGCATAGTTTGGAGTTGACGAGATGGATTTTGTTTAAGATAGTGAAGGTTGGTAGACCTTCATTAATTGCTTTCCACAAGAAAAAATTAATTTTTGGTGGACATGGTAACGTCCAAATGAATTTGGTTGCTGGAAGTGGGTTCTGCTGAGGTTGTATTGCTTCTTTGGTTAAGCATTTGTAACCAGAGGTAGTAGTGTATTTGTCAGATTTGGAATGTGTTTAGATGATCTTATCCTCGGTGTTGCTTAGAGGGAGGTGGATATTTCTAATTCTTTGTGAGGCAAGGAGGGGAAGGGTGTTTAGTTTGTCGTGGATCCAGTGATGAGAGATAGGATCAATGATGTCTTCTACCATTTGGATAGGGTAGCATTGTGTTGGATCTAGGTTTGTAGAATGTGGCATCCAGTTAGCCTCGGTGTTTAGTTTATCTTAAGAGAATTCTGTTTTAATCGATTATGTTGAAAAATAAACTAACCAAACGGGTACAGATATAGTGTATCAACATTAATTATTTATTTTATGCTTAAGAAATCCTAATTTATATATATTATTGTACATGTTACCTCTTATGGATCAATATAAAAGTAAAATATAAGAAAACTGATTTTTGGTATATACTTAACGGCAGGTTTAGAGGAACCAATAGGATAACTTTGTTTTGTGGACACTTCTTAAAGGAGTGTGCACAAAAATAAACGATGACGACTTGTATCTAGCATTTTTGCAAGGGCTACTAAAGTGTTTCACATAAGAAAGGAGTAATGGGTTATCTTACATGTATTTCACTTAGCTAATATCACCGTTTATGTTCTTGTATTAATACATTAGTGTATACGATGGTCGATTTTAGGATGTACCCTTTTTTGTTTGCATTGAAAATTGACATAAATCCTTTTCAATGGAAAATTATCCATTGGTTTTACATGGGTATATCAGATTGAGAGTTATAAGGATAGTTAGAAATCCTAAAAACACATAGGTATTCAATTACAAATTGGATTATTTAAACATCCACGATATTCAAATTCGATTATTTAAGAATCCACAATTATCTTAGATATTCAATTCATTTAAGATTTATTAGGATGGTAGAGGCCATATATATATATATATATATGGATTCTTGTGGATAATTGTAGGCAAGATATGTATATTATTATCTACTATTGATCTTAACCCAAACCATAAGAGTTTCATGGATTCTCATGGATAATTTATATACTTTTTCTTTTTTATCACGGTATGCTATATTTCCACTGAGACATAGCATTCTCTCATTCATCTATGTATGTTACGCCATCTTCAAACTTTGTTATTTGACCTGAAATATGAAAATTGTTATGAAGCTTTTTTGTTTTCTTATGTATTGTAACTTATTTTTTGAGAAATTATTTGGTGTGTGGAAATCTATTTCAATATATATAAACCTAAATATTATGTAAATTCGATACATTATAATCCAAAATTATATATCTATAAGAATCATGGATTTTTGTAAAGAAACCATATATATCCACTAGATTCAGGCAAAACTATAATATATTTGCATCTATATAAATCCTGATCTAATACACCCATGTTTTTTGGATAAATTTATAATGCAAGCGATTCTTTGATGTGGACATGGAAAGCCAATCATGATTTGACATATGTATTTAATAAAACATCAAGCAAGTATTTACACGTATACGTTAAAAGGAAACAAAACTTGAAAATTTGGGTAAGTATTAATTTATTGCGAGTCATATATATATATATATGACTCACAACAAAAATGTATTCGTATTATTTTGGTGAATACTAAAATCATGAGAAAGTTTTCATCAAGTTTCTATAATGACAACCAAAGGGGGGAAAACTCTTACAATTGAACTTGTGTTTGATGTTTTATCTTTGTGCGGAATGTAGTTGTAGAACTCGATGAGCAAAATCTCTATCTGGGGGTAAGAAACTAAGTAGTGGGGACTTAGTACAGGCTCACTTATGCATTCGTATGTTTTATCCTTGTTTAAATTCATCCCTTATAGGCGAGATCGAGTTCTCATGAACTTGAGTTTTTCATACACTATTATGTATTTCGACTCATTTCCAATTTTCGTGACAAAAGGGGAGAAATGTGACATGTAAGACGTGTGAAGCATTGTCAATGAGGGAGACAATAATATGCTTCTAATAACGACATATCTAACAAAATTTATGGAGTGATTCAGAGTAAATGATAAAGTAGTACTACTAATATTCCTCTACAGATACTACTTATCGAAAAAAATCATCGTAGCTCATCCTAATTGGGAGTAAGAAGAACTTGTTATCATTCTCTTCAACATAATTGTTTAATATGTGCATACATAGTAGAAAGGTTGTTGATGACATGACGAATAAAGCTATATGGACGCGCTAAAGATTTTATTATATATATCCATCGCTTTTTGTCACCAAAAATTTACAAACAAGAGGGGTGGGGAGGTGGGGTGGGGGCTTGTTAGAGCATTACTCGCTTGAACACACAGACATTGGTATGTCAATTCCATTGTCAAATTTAGATGCCAAAACACGCGCTTAAATCGCTTGCTAAAATAAGACTTCAGAATAAGTTAGATTCAGGTATGGGTGTATGATGGAATACATCAAGTTACCCCTAAAAAATTGGAGGCGAAGATTGAACCTTACATGAAGACAACATCTGTCATCATAGGTTAGTATTTGAAGATTTTATTTCCTTTAGATGATCATCACTTTCTCTATCCATCCATCTATTTGTGAAAGAAAAGAAGTATCAAAGAAGGATTTTGAACTTAGTACGAAAAACTGGACCATTATAATTAATCGAAGTGTTAAAGGAATGTAACACAACATTGGCATTATAATACTCTTTGTATGGTTTTCGATTTTTTTTTTTTACAAACTTTCGAAAAATCCATGGTTGGTAATGTCATATATTCTTAGTCCTTACTGTTGATGTTTCAAAAATACAAGAGATGTAATTTTCGAAGACTGCTTTAGTTTCCAAAAATTTAAAACTTGATTTTCCAAAACTGACATACTGGTCAGAATATGTGCGCGTTGCCATAATTTTGAAAACTAAACCTTTAATTTTCGGAAGTCAAAAAATAAACATGTTTTACTGCTCGTTGCCAAGGTTTATATTACCTAATTTCGAAAATTTACCTAATTTCTAAATTTGACATCTAAACTATTTGAGGATGACAAGGTATTTGGCGTCTGAACAAGAATATTGAGGGTCTTCGATTTTAGTTATTGTTGGTTTAATACACCACATTTTACTGTCTGTACCAGATCGTACCATGTGCATCCCTAATTGTGGTCCAAGAAAAATACACCACAGTGCTTCCACTTTAAGTTTTTGGTTTTGAGGGATCACAAGAGGATACAACAAAACTCTTATCCTATTAATTTTGTTGATGACTAGAATGCAATTAATTATTAACTAGTACTAATGAAATTAATTATTCAAACTAATTTAGATTAGTAATTAGATTTAACTAATAATTTGATTTATAGTTAGTATTTGAAAATCAAGTTTTTTTTTTTTTTTTTTGGGGGGGGGGTTTCTTAAAATTAACCTATAATAGGGAAACCTAACCTTAAGCAATGTATACGGTTAAAAAACCTAACTGTAAGCACTATATACGGTTGGGAACCCAATTTTTCCCAATAGTAGACAAACTCATAAATTTTGTATACAATGTGGAAATCCCAACTGTAGGCAAACTCAAAGTGATTTACGGTTAGGAGTTCATATTTTTCCAACAGTAGAATTGGTTTACGGGTGGGAGTTCATGTTCTCCCAACCACAGAGTTGATTTACGGTTAGGAAATACTGATTTCCTAGCCGTATACAATTCTGAAACTAATTTTTAAATCCCTTGATCAAATCTAACCTATTCATGCAATCAAAAGGATGGGTTTTTCGATTCTTACCTAATTGAAGTCATATTGGCTGATTAACTAGTGTTTGATTGTTCAATTCTTCTTCTTTTTGGGATTCATCATCATCATTAATCGTCATTGAAGAAGATGAAGGAGAAGAAGAGAGAAAGAAACAATTTTTTTTTTTTTGAAGTTTTTGCTTTTTAATTAAATTTAGGTTAATTATTTAAAGGTAATTAGGTTAGTTATAAACGGTAGTTTTGTTTTTTTATAATAGATTAAGTCCTCCTTATTTACATCTATAATATTTGCATCCATAGGAGCACTCAAAACCAAAAGCTAGGAACCCTTAGGCCAGTTCATATGCGCATAGCAAACTGACCAGTCCGCCATTTTTGCACCCACTATGGAGTAGGCAAACTAGTAAACTGACCTGGCTAAGTGCAGGTGAGGTCGAGTCTCTACCGAGCGGTTAAGATTCGATAGCCAGCGGTGAAGACTCGTCTGCCCAGTATATCCCATTCGAGGGTCCTAAATTCACATCCTATAAATGTCCAATTCCAATTTCGTTTCAACTCACACCTTCATTTCAATTTTCATTCTTTCACTCCAATTATCGTTCTTTCACTCTATATATTCAATATGGCAGTTTTGGGGTCGTAGATTTACCTGAAGATGAATGCATTTTGCAGGAATTATGTTTTTGTTACACTGGATAGTATCAAACGTGTACAACAACAACAACAAAAATAAATCACTTTTTGGGAAACTATATTACAAAGATTCCAAGAAAAAACATTGAACCTCAATAATCGAGATGCAAATAAGTTGTATTTTCGCTTCCAACTAATCAATAAGGATGTAAACTTATTTGTTGCCTCGCTTATGCAAGGCAATCGAATCCGAAGAAAAGGTGAAAACAAAATTGATGTGGAGCAAAGGTGTCGGGCAGAACAGCGCCACAGAAACGGAACATATTTTCAATTTGAAAGTTGTTATCAAGTCTTGAAAGTGCCTAAATATGTTACATTTAATCAAGTTAAGTTAAATTTAATTTAATTTTAAAATATCATTATGTTAACTGATAAATTAAAAATAACATCTAATTCTCAACGTTACTTTTTGTTCATAAATCTTACTTTCGAATTAATTTACATTAATGCACCTTTCGTAAATCTAGATAATAAGATATAAACTAGAAAATCATAACTTAAAATAAAGACTTTTAAAAATAAAAGTTAGGGACAATGTTCTTCATCTTGTTTATCTTCTTCATTTCAAATAACTTTCGATCAATGTGCTTATGAACAGAGTTTCCTTTATTTATCTTCTTCTTTGTCGTCAAATTGCTTTTCCTTGATTTTCCTTACCTTGAACTCTTCTTTGCCTTTTCTTAGCTGCAGGTTTGATTTGGTTAATATCCAAAACTTGTAGATTTCTTTGCTTTTACATATTTCTTTGTAACTGTCACATATCTTGCTAACAGCGGCTTAACGCACCACTCCAGAAAAATCAAGTCGGGTTCCAAATTTTGGCATTTGGATTTTTTTTGGAGAAGATATAGAGAATTTATTTTTGTAAAAATGTTGGGTCAAATTTTGTGTTCGAAATTCACATATTTTTAGTGATAGAAAAATAGTTGTTGGAAATGGAACACCCACCGCGCAATGGAGTCTAAACCGCTAGCGTTGTAGTCTCTACCATCAGCCGTTTAGCCTCTACTGTCTATCGTTATCCTTATTACTATAGTGGCGTGGCCAGTTTGACCTCGCGTATGTTTGGGTTTGGCACCCCTGTAGGAACCTGCCTTATAATTCAAGCCTGTTATAGGGGCGGCATGGTTTATTAGAGGGGCGGCAGTGTGATAGTAATGTCCCTCTAGTTGGTTAGGGGATGTTCTATAAGGGGTGTAAATTGACTAGATTACCCTCCCCATTTTTTAACCTAAATCAAAGCTAAATTGAAAATTTGTTTTCTTTCTTCTTCTCTTCTCCTCCTCCCATCAACCGTAACCTCCATTAAAACTCAAAATTTCATCGTCTTCGATTAATCGACGATTCGTAAAATTAATCAAGTGTAGTGTAATGACTTATATGAGGTATGTTTTGAAAACCCAGTTACGATTTGGTTTATTTTGTTCGATTTAAATTTAATTTCTATCAAAAATTAGGGTTTTAGATGAAAATTGAAATTTCTGGGTTTATGTGAGTTACGGTTGATTTTAACTCAATTACGAACCGTAATTGGAGATTTTGATGTTGTTACGGTTGGTAATAGTTCAATTACCAACCGTGTGTTCTTATATTTGAGAATTTTCTTCCCTTACGGTTGGTATCGAGCATTTGGTTACGAACCGTAACTCAGTTACCGTTGGTATCGAGCATTTGGTTACCAACCGAATCGAAAGTTACTGGTTCATATCGAAGATGATTTAGTTACCAAATCAGAATCGGTTTTACGATTGGGTTTTCTTCAAATTTAACCAGTTACGGTTGGTAGTTCATCTTTTACGAACCGTAACTTCGATTTACGGTTGGTTATGAGCAAAATTCCAACCGTAATTAGCTCTGAAAATGTAAAAAAAAATGAATTTTTTACGTATTTTAGATAACTTTGAGCAACAAAAAACTAGTTGGGACTAATTTAGAAGTATACCCGGTCATTTTCAGGTCCTGGTTCTTCATTTTGTTGGTTAATTTCTTCAATTGATTGAGATTGACCTTCTCCTCTAATTTTTTTTTTTTTTGACTCTAAAAATATGATTTTGGTTTTGATTTTGAGTTAATATATAAGTGAAATTAATCATTAACATTAAACTTGATTATCATCACTAAACTAGGTTATCAATTATGAGGGTTAATTTGTCATTTTCAAATTTTTTTGGATAAGGGACACTTGAATTATCATGTAATAACCCTTTTTGTCCTATTACAATGCCGCCCCTCTAATAAACCATGCCGCCCTATAACAGGCTTGATTTTATAATTACTAACTTTCACCCATTGCCCTAATCCAGAGGGGGCCACGGTTTTCTTTTTACGCATAAAACTTGACATTTATCTGGCTCGTGGGGAAAAGGGGAAGGAACCCCTCCCATAGTGCTTGCGTGTAGGTATGACAGCTCTGGAAAAGCACGGAGATAACACGAGTCAAGAGCTGAAAACTCATTTTCGGACCGACTTCTAGTTCTAGGTTTTTCTTTCTCTCTCATGATTTTACGACAGCAAACATAAAAAAAAAAAAAAAGGGATTTCTAAAAGTTCTACCCTCTCTGAGCTGATCCAAATAATGCTCTGAAAAAGTCGAGAAAGCGAGATAGTAAAAATTAGGGTCTTACTTATTCTGGTTTAATGTCTCGAGCTCCATCAACACTGATGACAAATTTCTCAGATGGAAATATCATTGATTTTATTGATAGTAAAAACGTTGAAATTCGTAATGTAAGAAAAGTTTCTTTTTTTACCCTATCTTGTTCATCTTCTTCAATTTGTTTTCTATTATACTGTTTCAATTTCTTTGATTAACTTGCATATGTTTTGTTACCAAAAATCATGTTTTAGTTACGGAAAATATCATTTTGTTTTTCAAGTACTAGTTATTATTGTTGGACTCAAGTATAAGTGACAATCAAGTATTTAATTGACACATAATGAGTCAGGAAATTTCCTAACACTAAATGAGTAGAAAAATATTAAACATTCACCCCCAGAAATCTGAATTTTGTAAATTAATAAGCTATTACCTCGTCCATACTCTTAATTTCTTTTAAACTTAAAACAAGCACTAAACTTTTATCATGAGTTTGATGGAGTCTTTAGGATATGTTTGCATTGTCATAATTTTTGCGCTCGCATATGACTTCTTTTCTTATATAATGTTGAACTACATGAAGGGTTATGTTTCACATTGTCTTAGACTTTGAAAGAGAGCTAAAATTGTATGACTTTCTTGTTGGATAGGATATTAATCACCGGTTGCAAATGCACTCCTCTTTGGTACGAAGGCTTTCCTTTGAGAGGGAGTTGGAGGTATGTTTGACTATCCTAGTAATAACCTCAGTTACTGTTTAATTTGGTTAGTATTGGTTTGTAGATACTTCTCTTTTAGCTTTTGTAGAGGAAATAGTATTCAAGCTAGATTTTCTAAATGACATAATCTCTTACAACATAGGACAAGTAAGAATACTGTAAAATAAAAATAATACTTGCTAAGCACCTTCATTTGTTTTTAAAAAATGCCCTGCAAGGAAATCAGGCACAAAGGATATAACTATTAGATTTTTCTTTCATTAACTAATATGGTTATCTAAGGTTGAACTGCCATTTTTAACAGGGTCATCAGGGTTGTGTTAACAGTGTGGCATGGAACTCAAGCGGGTCACTCCTTGTATCTGGATCAGATGATGCGCTAGTATAATGCTTCTAACCTCTATCTTCTTCATTCACCCCTGTTGAATGTTCTCACACTTTTTCCCCCTAGGTTTCATGCTTCTTAAATTATGCAAGGGATTTGCGCACTCCAGGAAGTTTTGTGCTTCACTTTTATATGGATCCCTAATGCTTGCACAATTTGTTGCAGATTAATATTTGGAGTTATTCAAGCAGGAAGCTTTTGCATAGTATAGAGAGTGGACATTCTGCAAACATATTCTGCGCAAAATTTGTTCCTGAGACTTGTGATGAACTTGTGGTGTCTGGAGCAGGAGATGCAGAGGTAATCTTCAGATGAAGAATAATTTCTAGTATTATGCAAAACCAAAGTGCATTTCCATGTACTTGGTGAGTTGTGATAGAAAACATTTACTGATTTCTTTTCAGGTCCGCCAATTTAACTTATCTCTCTTAACTACGGGAAAACCTGGAGAGAACGCAATAGAACCTTCAGCGTTGTTTCAGTGCCACTCAAGGAGAGTGAAGAAGCTAGCTGTAAGATCTCGTTGCAATAAATACACTCTATTCTATGACTTGAACTTTTGCTAAAGATAAGTACGATTAGCAGTGAACGTATTCAAGTAGCGCAGCTGTAATAGTGTGTGCTGTTGGTTTAATTTTTTCTAGAACTACTGGTTATTTTGCAGGTGGAAGTTGGGAACCCTAATGTTGTATGGAGTGCGAGTGAAGATGGAACTTTGCGGCAGCATGACTTCAGGGAGGGTACTTCTTGTCCTCCAAATGGATCATCTCACCAAGAATGTCGTAGTGTTCTAGTGAGTAATTGATTGTATCTTTTCGAATTACATATTTCATGTTAAAATCTTGCCATGTTATATTTAGTTAATCGACCATGACTTGCTTTGTACCATTTGAGATCTGCCCCTTTTTTAACCACCAGCATACCCATTTTTTGGGTGCACATGTGTGGTTCTTTTTCTACATTATTTACTTTGTCGTTGAAGATCCTTGTTCTTTACATTTAGTTTTCAATGACAGCTTGATATGCGTTGTGGAGCGAAAAAATCACTAGCTGATCCTCCTAAACAATGTCTGTCCTTAAAATCTTGTGACATCAGTACCACTCGCCCACATTTACTCCTTGTTGGTGGCAGGTGCTTTTCATGCTAATTTAGAATCTAAGCCATTTGATACTTTTGTTTGGATCAGCTGATCATATGTAATTTGAACTTTTTGTGCAGTGATGCTTTTGCTCGTTTATATGATAGAAGGATGCTTCCACCACTTAGTTCCTGTCAGACGATGATGAAGCCCCCACCGTGCATTGATTACTTCTGTCCGATGCATCTTTCTGATCGTGTTAGTTTATTATTACTTTTAAGTTTGTGGTATCTTCAATTAGCCATGGAAATTTCCATGTTTTGAGCTTTAGTGGTCCTAACTGCCATTGTAGTAATTTCTGACACGCCTAGCTAATCACATTCTTTTCTTCCATATATTCTATCAATGGGTGTTCTCCTTGTTGAGATCTATATGCATCCAACCCCAGGATGTGACTTGTCAGAGCTATAATGTAATGATCTCCTGCAGGGCACAATTCCGATGATTTGCTTTGTTTCCACTGAGTGGGATTCTATTATTTTCCGTCACATACTTAAAAGACAAATACAAGATGTCCCAATCACGTGTTTTTATTTTATTTTTGCAGCGAACTCCAAGTTTACACCTGACTCATGTTACTTTTAGCCCAACTGGAGAAGAAGTTCTTCTTAGCTATAGTGGCGAGCATGTTTACCTAATGGATGTGAACACTGGTACTTCCAATTTACTTGAATATCAATGTTTTTTTCTTGCGGTCATAACTGAGACTATTTTAGGATGCATTGTTTTTGTTGTTAGTGTTGTACTCCCACGTCTAAAAGGTTGTGTATTTGGTGAGTTATTCTTGGGGAGGTCTTTAATGTGTTTTATGGTATGAAGATGACCACTAAAAATATCCTGTTTGGTTACCTTGAGTTCTCTACTTTACGTGATAAAGCCATACAAAAATTATGTGATACTTGAAGATAGTTAGTCAAATTCTGATGGTATGTTTTGATACTTCCATGGTACTGTTATCGGGCTATTTCCATGGGATCATTAAAAATCAAATGATTGGTACATCGTCTGAAAAATGGGTCGAACCTTGAATGGTAATGCATATATATATTCACCAGAAGTAAAAAAAGAAAAAGAGAGGATTACTGGGTAAATATTTTGTGTCTTCTTAAATCCAAATGCTTTGTCTTAATGTTAGCAAGGTCCAAAACTTGAACCTACTATATTTTTTACATGGATGAGATTACTGTTAAACCATTTGCTCAGCGATATGTATGGGGACCAGTACACATACGAATGTGTTGGATCAGTTGACAAGTTTTCATCTTTATGCTTTCAGGGGGTGAAATTGTCACAAAGTATTCCGTGGATGATGTTTCAGAGCAATATAAGCTGGTCCCTACAACCAGTAGAACCATGACTGAAGTGCCGGCACCACAAGTCTTTGGGAAGGATATACGACGAAGAAGAAGGAATTCCTCTGACATGGTTTGTTGTGGTTGTCCTGATATATATATATATTCCATCTGCTAACACTTTTGCTAATTCAACCTGGTTGTTACAGCTTAGCAAATGCAAGGAGTTAGTTGAAATTGCTGAAGCATCCTTAAAAGAATCAAAAAACTATTATGGTATTGAAGCATGCAATGAAGTACTGGATGGGAATGCTTCTGTTATCGGGCCAAAGCTGAGGCATGAGTGCTTATGTACTCGTGCAGCATTGCTCCTTAAGGTTCCCTTCATAAATATGTTCACTTAGGCAAAACTCATTTATAGTTGCTGTTCAGTAACCTGTGTAATAAATAGTTTTTTTTTTTTTTTTTTTTTATAGAGGAAGTGGAAAAATGATACCCATATGGCGGTAAGAGATTGCAACAAAGCTCGAAGCATTGATCCTTTGTCATTTAAGGCACACTTCTATATGTCGGAAGCTCTTTTGCAGGTAATTTGATAGACTGAACTGGTAGTTAAGTTTTTTTATTTATTATTATTATTATTATTATTATTATTTTCATGACTCTGTGGACTACTCGCATAATAAATTACACAGAGACGTCAAGGCATAGTTGTATCACCTCTGGCTATATTCTTTTTACCCCTTATTTCGACTCTGGCTATATCCTACCATGAACATTTCATCTCTTTCCTGCGCTTCAGTTAGGGAAACATAAGGAGGCTCTGGAGTACGCTATAGCTGCACAGCTTTTGGCTCCATCAAATACGGAAGTGGCAGAGAGAGTGATCAGTATTAAAGAACATCTTGCCGCAGGTAAGAATTATTTTACTGTTCCATTCTTTTGGTATGTTGTACTAAAAAAGCAAGAGTAATTAGCACATCTTGCTTGGAGAAAGTGGTAGGAAGGAGAAAAATTAGAGAATACGTTTGTTTGTTTTCCCTTTGATACATCATGCTTTCACCGGTTTCTAATGTTTTTTTTGCTTTTTTAAGTTTTTTTTCTTTTCTGGGTGTTCAGTCAAAACATACTTCTTAATGTCTGTTTATGCATATCTATAAAATTCTATGTCTTCTTTGTTTCGCTTGATAGCTGAAGCTGAAAAGAGTAACACTAACGATGGGCAATCACAGTCTGAAGCTCGACCAGGAAGAATGCGGACAGCGATTGACGTACTGAACAGTGATGCACCAGTAGATGATGTAAGATCCAGAGAGGATTCTGATTATGAAGCAGAAGTTGAACTAGATTTTGAAACGTCAGTGTCAGGTGATGAAGCAAATGCTGCACATTCTGGTCCTCATATAAATTTTAGATTTCGCCGGAGAAGCGACTCAGCTAGAGAAAGTAGCTGTACAAATGGCTCCTGTGGATCCACCTCATCCTCATCGTCTCAAAATGATAACACATCTTATCAGGTTGTTACAATGCTTATTGCCAATTATTAAAGTTGAACTAAAAACATTCGTAGTTTCATGGGTTGTTGAATTGCTGAACAATAATCAGTCATGTTTTAATATGTATTCTCATTTCTTTGTATCATTCTTGTTTAACTTTCAATGCGTTTTTAGTCAGGGAGGTTAGATAAAAGTAAACAGCAGTATTTCTCTTTCATTTTAACACGTTAGCATGTTCTCTTTTAATCCAGCCTGAAACAGTTGTTGATATGAAACAAAGATACGTTGGACATTGCAACGTAGGGACGGACATTAAGCAGGCCAGTTTTCTTGGTCAAAGAGGTATTATATTGATAGCACTGTTTTTTTGAGATTTCTTTGTATTTCTTTGTGAGTCTGCACTTTTAAAGATTATATCTTGTAACCCAAATCTGACGTGTTCGCTGATCAATATATTCCGCCTTACTCTGCATGTGTCTATTTGATGCCCATGGACAAAGAGTTTACTAGTTTTTTGTGCGCTTTGTTTGAAGTTTTACATAATTATAGTTTATCTATGGAGGAAAAATGGCCATTATAGAAATTTCGAAGCTTAATGTGAATACCTTACGTAGGGGAATATGTTGCTAGCGGAAGTGATGATGGGAGGTGGTTTATTTGGGAGAAGAGAACAGGAAGACTGGTAAAAATGCTTTCTGGGGATGAAGCAGGTGAAACTATCTCCTTTCTGATATTTTTTGTTAATACAGATTGCTTACCCTATGCTTTAATCTTTCTGTTCCCTCCTAGTTGTGAATTGTGTACAGTGTCATCCATTTGATTGTACCATTGCTACCAGTGGGATCGACAACACAATCAAGGTGAGAATAACAGGAGAATGACTATCAGTGGTGTTGCAGTCTTGGTTATCAAGTTGAGTCTATTATAATGTATATTTTGTTTTAGATATGGACGCCGGAAGCGCCAGTACCATCCATTGTGGCAGGAGTATCGGTAGGACCTGAGATGGCAGATGTTCTAAGTGCCATGGAGACCAATCAAAATAAGTTGTCACGTAACCGTAATGTCCTGTAAGATTTTGAGACTTTTGTGCTGTCAAGGATTAATTATTAGTACTGTCCATTTCTTTTCGCTTAGACTGAATGTTCTTTACTTCTCACTCTCTGGGTGTAACCAGTCTCAATTCTTTGCGGCCTATTTCCAAATTCATAGCGTGTGTTTCATCCTGCAATTTTGTTTCTTTATACAAACTTCTTTTTGGCCTGCATTCAAATAGATAAGAGTGCTTTGCGTCATGCAATCTTTGCCGATCTGGGGACTAGGTAATAATGGGTTTCCTCCCTTGCTGATTGGGGGACTATGTTAAGCATGGTAATGAGAACCTATCACATAGTGACCGACCCTGGTTATTACAATACATCTGTTTGGAACATATTTGACGAAACATAATGACACAAGTTTCCAAAAGAATGAGACTCTAGTTGGTAAATACTAAGTATATATGTTTTTATTGGTTTATTACGGTAACTGTTCTTGTACTGATGTTGATATTACGCCAACAGGCCCTTTGAACTTCTGGAGCGTTTTAGGATGCACGAATTTGCTGAGGGAACATTGCACCCATTTGAATGTGCTCAAACATGAGGTAAACACACCATTCCGGAGCAGAAAAGCTTTACTCTTATAATTAACAGTGGAATGTAGTTAAGAATAATATCCTGATCTACTAGACGAGTTAGCTATCCTTGCCTACACTGGATAGTTACAGTGGAAGTATGAGGTTATTTTTCTATACTTACAGACTCCCTTACCATACAAACCATGTATAAAGAAAGCAATAAAAGAACAAGAGCTGTGGGAGCTTTGGAAGAAGCGATCTGTTGTAGAGCCGTCTTATTGGGAACAAGAACGTGACCTCTAGAGAGAAAAAAGATCAAAGTAACATGGAACTCAGCAAAATCTATACTTAGAGTGCTTCTGTCAATACCATTGCAGACCTGATAAACAGAGGAGGGTCGTTCCAGAAACAATGTCATGTATCAGATTACAAATAATGTCACCCGCAGGCACTATGTTAGTGAGCATATAATATATTTCATTGTTCAGTGAAAGGTGTGGATAACACAAAATGAATCTGAGTACTGAAAAGGGTTCTCCTGCAGTTCACTGGAATATGCAATCGTCCTGCTTACTGCACATTCTTTTTACTTTTTCCTGATCGATAAATACTACACATTCTTCTCATTTTTTTTGCATTGTGTTCCCTTGTAATTCAATCAAACTGGTTTATTGTCTCGTTTCAAACTCCTACTATGTAATGATCTGTTGTCTTCCTGGACAGGGTATATTCTGGAAGTTGGAATTTGGGCAGAAAACAAAGTCTCTGTTCGGGCAATTTTGTGCACATTCAGAGATGGGAAGAGTGTAGTGTCTATAGCATCTGTCTTTTGTTAATAAAGAAATTCAGCAAGTAGAAGAACATTGTTGTAAAGAGTGGCGTTTCTGGTTTTGGTGCTCCAGATAATATTAGGGAGATGTTGTCAGGTTTATCCATGTACTGCAATATGAATGTGTGTTGTATATTCAGATTATGCAAGTGTAAATGTTCTCTCTACCATATTTGCTGCATCCGAACTTTACACAAGGTAATAGTAGTTAGATACTGCTCTATATTAGATATACTATGAGGTTGCTGTAAACTGTAGTAGAACAGGCCTTGTATCCTTCCATGTAGCATTTTCTACTTTTCCATCATCAGGTACAATAGCTTCTTTTCCTTTCAGGATAAGGGCAAATTATGGTGGTTTTTTTTTTTTCCAAGCAAATTTTAGATGAGTTGAAATCTTGTTGTGTGGCATGATCTTTGCGTGTAAAATGCGCCATCAATAGCTGTGGCACAAGTGTATTAATGGTTCATGGCTGTTCGGGTAGAACCCATGGCTAATAAAAAACAATAATTTAATGGACCAAACAATAATTTATATTACCAAATAAGATCAAACAGACATTTGACTGGGTCAAATGGACTAGACTTTCTCTAATATATTATTCCTATGACCTAATGGTATTTCCTATGTTGCACAGACATGGGACACGGTTACGACGCGACACGGTTACGTAGACACGTCAAATATCAAAAAAACTGATTACGGCGACACGTTATATATATTACACATATATCATTAAATTGAGATTGCACACTAATCGTCTCACCATAATAATTATTCTTATTTTCAGAATACTTATTAACTAATAAAATAAAATTAATAATAATGAAATTATGATCAAATTTTTCATAAATTAGCTTCACACTTAGTTTAGTTTAATTTCCAAACCAAAATTAATCATTTATGGTGTGTCCGGAAGTGTCCAAATAGTGTCCGCAAAGTGTCAAATGTCGATTTCTACGGGACAGATGATGTGGCGTGTCCATCGCGTGTCGGGAAGTGTCGTGTCCGATTATGTGTCCGACACGGTTACGTCATCTTTCTAGGCGTGTCCGTGCAACATAGGGTATTTCCTACAATAAAAAAAGGCTCCCAAGGGTTTGGATTTGGACCGTCCTTTGTGGCTACCTCTAGGAACGAGGCAGAGGATTCAGCTTCAGCTGGTATGTCCTTTCCTGTTAACGAGGGTGATTCGCTTAAGGCGGGGTTGGATGCATAATTCAAAAGGTGAGATAGGATGCATAATTCAAAAGGTGAGATTCATGGGTCAAGGGGACTTGGTAGAATTATGATTGACTTGTGCAAATTTTTTGGATTTATATTTCCGTCGGATATATATATATATATATTTTTTAGGAAAGAAGATACATAAAGAACTTAAACTTAAAATAGATTTTTTTTTTAGGAAAGAAGATACACAGAAAACTTAAACTTACACTAGATTTACATAAGAGGAATATTTCATGAGATCTCCAAACTCGTGAGCGGAGACTCGAGACTCGATCCGTTGACTTTCGTCGGGATATATAATTCTACAAAATCCTTCATTTTAAATACCACATCTTCCATCCCTCCGCCTCCGTCCTAATCAAGATTTGTTGGGAAACTTACAAGAGATTATGAACCCACCTTTTTAAAACCTAAAACCCATAAGTAAATTCCCCTTCAAACAATTCCAAACAATACATGAGATTTAATATAAGGAAATTTTAAGAATTCAAGGAATTTTCACTTAGTAACCAAACACACTGGAAATTCGCATGGAGTTTCAGTATTTGTACAACCCATGTGATTATAGATGTTTCTGAATTGTGAATTCCTTAACCAAACACACCATTAGTTATTTCAAACTTTTGACAGAAAACTGCACCCTCCAAACAATCGCATCATTATCGCCATGTTTCGATAATCTCCCCTCCTTTAATGACAACAACACTTAATTAGAAAACATTAAGCATTTGGTGTACTGCCATATTTTTCGTGTATTACATGTATTTTTCACTACTACCGCAATCAGATGTATTTTCCATATGCAACGAAATTAACCTATCTGGCACGCACTCCCATTAGGAACACTTATATATGTTACGGATTGATGACTTAAATAAATGTATTTCGAAATTCAACCTTACGATTAGTGCGGCAGCTGCTGTGCAATGCACATGCTCTCAACTAGTAATATATAAACACAGAAGGGAAGAGAGAAGGAGTCGGATTAATTGAGATCTAGAAAAAAATTGAGATGAAAAGGTTTAGGCTTAGTTTGTTATTGTCGTGCTTTTTATAAAAGCGCTTTTCTGTTATGCGTTGTTGTGTAAAAAAAAATAGTTCAATGTTTGGTAAAATATAGATTAAAGGTAAAGCTCATTTAAAAAAGTCAACAAATTGCATTTGAAGCCATAATTTTCTCCCAAGCCCTCATGCTCTTTTGAATTTCCATATGCTCTTTTGAATTTCCATGATAATACTCTTGCTTAAGGAAACCAGCCTGTACCTATCTCTGACAAACCTTTCACAAATAATTCTAGATTGTGGATGGATGCTTACATATTGAGATCTAGAATTAGAAAGAGTATACAAAGGTTAGTGTATGTATCCCTGTCTGGTAATACCTTATCATTCCCAAACTTAATCGGAGGTACCTCTTGCCTGTTTACAAATGTTATAATATTAATGACTCTAGAGTCTAGACAGATCGAGAGTTAACATTGTCCTATTAATTGGGCTCAAATTTGTGCAAGTTATCAAGAAGGGGGTTTGTCTATTAAGGACCTGAAGACTACAAATCTGGCTACTAATTTAGGCATATTTGGGAGTTGATCTCTGGAAAACAGTCCATCTGGACTCATTAGGTTCAAATGAATTAATTAAAAATAAGGATTTTTGGAGTATGAAAGTACCTCGGGATTGTTCTTGGAGTTGGAGGATAATTTTAGGTTGTAGGGAGACTGCAAAAGAAATCTTTCTTACTATTTTTGGAAATGACAATCAAACAAGTTTCTCTAAGTGCTTCTGGCATCCTAATGAGATTGTGTGGCTGGTGGGTTCCTAATAATTATCTTTCTCAACTTGATCCAGGTGAGAATATGTTGGTTGGTAACTTCATTAAGGATGATAATAGGAACTTTCCCGTGGTGCTTGACATGGTGGGGGTTCACATTGATACTCTGAAGAAGATAAATATGGATTGCAAGGAAGATGACCATCTAATTTGGATAACTAGCAAGTTTGGAGAATTCTCTATGAAAGGTACATCACTTGTTTACTCCATATATTTCTCCCCCTTTTTGTCACAAAATGAAAAAGGTACGAGCAAATAAAGGACAAACCGAAAGGATCTTACAGATCTCAAATGACTTGCAACCTATAAGAGTTAAGCACGAGGGTTCCACACACCATTTTAGATAACCAATATCAAAACCGAAACTACAAAGTAATTTTTTTTTGATATGTTACCAAGGAAACAATTGCCCGAAGCAATTTTCCCTAATAGTTTAGCAAACCAAAAAAACGACTAAGCACCTTAGTTCCTTTGCTAAACCGATTGCACAAATACAATCGCTTGTTCGATAAGACCAAAATAAAGATGAGAATTAACTCTATTTTTCTCATCAGGTTCAAATTATTCAAATAATAACTTAGACCTTTCACTTTTAAACAAGATAAGTACTGTTAACTAGCATTTCTTGTTAAGGCATTCGATTAGACTTGAATAACCGAAACCTCCACTTTGATAAGTCTAACTAAGATCAGAATTAACTTAGTTTCTCTTATCCGGAATCGAATTGGACTAAACAATTCATCCCGAAAACCTTTTGTTAAGCCATAAAAAATTCATACAAACCAAATAAATCAACTTGCATAATTATTTACCTCAACCGGAAGCAATTGAAACAACATAGACATTTAAGTACCGCAATTGCACCGAAATTTTGTAAGCCTAAACAATTGATACCAAACAATAAAGCAAGATAACAATAGTTTTTTTGTTAACCGGAAACAATTGAATCACACACACATCCATACACAAATAATGGGATAAAACATCAATTGTACCGAAATTTTGTTAAGCAAAAGCAATAATCATATGCAATAAACTCAGGCTTTTCTTAAACAGGAAAACGATTAACTAACAAAGTCGTTACCTTAAATTCCGCATTCTCTTCTCCCCAGAAAGATATATCATTAAGCGCCAGTTCAAGATAGAACTCTCCCCCATTATGTTGTCTTCCTCTCGCAAGACAAAAGAACAACAACAACCAACCTTTACCAGAGAAAGGTTGAAAACCGGTTTTTAACTAATGCATAACAAAAGTTGAAAACCCCGAAACACATATGCTTTTACGCTATACCAAAACGATTTAACATATTGTGACTTTTTCACACATGAGTTTCAATCAGAACCCCTTATGATCCTTTGATAAAGCCTACCATCATGGGCTAGAACTTAATCCTTTATCTTGTAGGGAATTGAATTGCGAAACTGACGCAAAAAGAATGAGGTCATTCCGAGTTCGGACGAAGAAGTTATGGGCAAAAAGTTTTACACTTCTTCGTATGGACCTATCACTAGGATCGGTTACAAGAGTTACTTGTGACGGATCACATCACTAAACTGTTTTTGACATAACTTTTGCATACAATGTCCGAATTCAGTGATTTTTGGCTAGTTTTAACCTTAAAAACAAGATCTACACAAATATGATCAGTAGAGATATTCAACATCATAAAGTCCAAATTACCGTTTCTATCAAAAGTTCAAATATAGATAGAGAAGGTATGAGTATAGAAGAAAAGAAATCTCCCTAAAGATGTTAATTAGTCATATAATAACCGAGAGATCATGTGCTCAGTTTTCATGTGCTTCCTCACCTTTTCAAAAGATTGAGCACCAAGGTGAGCATGCACATTCTAACATAACTAGGTTGTATTGAGTTGAGCCTTGTCTTGTTCGTCACGAGTGACTAAGACGGAATCATCATTCTTGACCTCTTGCTTGGTTTGTTTTCTCTTGTTCCATCTCTTGTTTTTCTTATTTGACTTGTGATGAAGAGAGTCATTATCACAACGTCCACTAGTACAAGAGAATTCAGACATGATGTCTCTTGGTGCGTGTCGTAGGTGCAATCAAATTAATCAATATTTCCACTCAATTAAAAATAATATAATGGAAGTCAAGTTCGTTCCCACGAGGAGCAAGAGATTCTAGTTGTAAAAATTGTCACGAAAGGGGGTGTAAAAAGCAAAAGAAAATAAACAAAGCAATTAAAAGATAAAGTTGAAAGCAATAAGAGAGACAAGATCAAGGAATCATTCTTCGTTGCAAAACAATGATTAAAGTTATGTTCTTTTCTACTTGTTATTAGTCACAGATTATCACCAACCGTAGGATAGCAGGTCCGCTTAGCTAGCCCCAAAATCCCTAATTTCACTGAGTAACAGTCCGCTTAGTTATCGATTCTATTCAAAAGAACCACCTTGAGGTTCGCTTACAAGATGTAATTCCTGAATGCATTAAGATCTATGAATTTAGGTTTAGTACTAGTAGTTAAACTCGGTTCGCTTGGTTCACTTTCTAGCGTTGTTTCTACACACAATTGCTCCACGGAATCCCTCCGCAAGGTCTCGTGTTTGCTACTTATGTAAAGAGTCAAGAAACGATTACTTATCCCCTAACTTTCACTAGCATTAGATTAAATCGACAAATCAATTTAGTTGGCCACCCAAACAATCTATCAATCAATCATGAATGTCTTTAAGATCATTCCTATTAGTAAAAACAAACGATAATCATGTGAAAAACCTCAAGATAGAATTGAAACAATACTCAAAACATATATTAAGAACTAGGAATTCATCCTCAATCAATAATAAAATTAGCTACTCATGTTTTTGAAATTCACACAAATAATAATTAAAAGGAGAATTTTCAAGAGTTCACACAAATAATTAAAAAGAAGAATTTTAGAAAAGCAAGCAAAAACACAAGTGATGTGTGTGTAGAGAGGTGTGTAAAAGATGTAGAAAACTTCTCTATTTATAGGCTTCAATATTCTCCAACTCTTCCAAGGATTAGAATCCTTTTCCTTTAGCAATTCAACTTCCAAATTCAAGTCTTTCTCTTCTTCCATCTTCTCTTTCCAAATTTGAGTCCAATTCTCCATCCAATTCCTAGTCCAAGTCTTCACACCCATGAGAGAAATCCATAGAAAATTCTGGAATTTTTGCTCGCGGAAATCGGGATTGTGGCTTAATCCGGCCGGAATAGTCGCCGCCACCACCGAGAATTTCTCCGTCACAGAATATTCGACGGAATATTCCGTCAGTCCACCGTTAGGACTAACAGTCAAACAGGTCAAACTAACGGTCAGTCGTCAGTCAAAGTCAAAGAAGGACGAGTTAGCTTAGTCAGCTTCTGAATCGGCTTCTGAGTTGGCTGATTCGCTGGGTCGAATCGGCTCTTCAAACTCGTTCTGGATCGGTCATCGCCGGTACCGATTTGACTTCCTCGGTGTAGAAAACCGGCCGAAGTTCAGTTGTTCTGAGGCATTTCCGGCCAAATTTTCAAGCCATTATCTTCACCTGTTAAGAAGCCTATCATTCATCTAATTAGTTCAAACATTCCACACATTTATGCAACAGAGCTCATTCATTTCCAGCATCAGGTAACAGCAACAACAGGTCTTCATACCATCTCCATAAGCACCTTGTCCTGCACCACCTTGCTCTTCTGAGCTGCATCAAACTCAGTACCACCATTGCCTGTAAATCATTATTCACTTTCCACAAAGACCAACATCTTCTTTTCTCACCATAAGCCGAGCACCACCTTAATATCCCTTTGCACTGGTTCTTCATCTCAATCCTGGTTGCAACAGCAATCGATTCATCTCTTATCACAGCTGCTCAACTCATAATCCAGACTTCAATCAACCCATGAAAATCAAAACCAATTTGAACCCAGACTCCGTTTCTCAATTCGAATCCCCACCATCATCAACATCTCAGCTCGACCACAGACCCATCTCCCTGAGCTTCAATTTCTTCATCACAAACTCGAATCGAACTTCACCATCTTGCGATTCAACCACAAACCCCTGAATCCTTACTGCCAGCTTCAATCCTCCTCTCGATGAACCCTAACATCAATTTCTCTTCCATATCTCAGTGAACCTATTTCCCGATTCGCTGAATCTCTTCTCTTCAAATCCCATGAACAAGTCGAGCCCTTAACAACAATTTCAAGCTCAACCCATCTTTTCTTCATCTCAACTTCACAGGAAACCTTAAGTCAAGCACCTCCTCATCGTTCTAACTCAATCCAATCTCCCTGTATATCTTCACAAACCCATTCGAACCCTAGCTTTTCTTTCATGACAAGAATCTTCAATTGCACGAACCCTAACCTGAATTCATCAATCCCATTTTCCTCACAGCGATTGTACTCGATGTCGATTTCCTCCATCTGCTAAGCTGTGCCTCTCTTTCTCAATTTCGAATGGGAATAATGAAATGAAGAGTGAGAGACGAGTTCTCTCGATTTAGGGTTTAGGTTTATAATTGGGTTCGGACTCGGCATGGATCCTGGTGCGTTTAGGGTATGGAGCAGGGTATGGATGGGCTTAGGTTAGGGTATGGGTGGATTCAGACATGTGGGCTTGGGTATGGGTCAGAGTTTAGGGTGTGGGTGGATTCAAACACCCACCATAAGTACATCCCAATTGTGTTATTCTCACTCCCTTCTTTTGGATAAGGGACACCTCTTTGACCTCCCCTTAACTATTATTGTCCTTCCTTCAGTAATTTGAGTCACCCCTTAACCTTGGCTGGGCTCCATATAGTATTCCCTCCTTGGTGAAATGACAATTTTACCCTTTTGCTAAAATATGGTGATTTCTTCTCCTTTTCCTCCGTGTGACTCCATAGTAGCTATAAAACTCAAAACAAGTGTAAAATACATAATTTACAAGAAAAATAGCAAAGAAAGCATAAACAATAGATAGTAAATAGGATGTATTTTACACACTATCATCTCTCTTTAGTCTTTCAAGAAAACTCTTGTAATTATTGTCACCAACAATTAACAGCTGAGAGTCATTCTTTTGACTAACTTTTGGTCCCTTCTTGGCTATGGAGGACTTCGGGACCCATTTAGAGTTGAGTTTCGCAGGAGCAGCTTTCTCCTTCATACCAATTTTAGAACGATTGTCCTTTTGAATACTTTGCGAAACAACTTTTCTCCAATTTGGAACATCAGATCCTGTCTTAGCATTTGCAAAGTCATCTCTTTTTCTATAATATGGACTTTTATAAGATGACCTTGACGAGTGATAGGCAAAATTTGAACTATCATTATAATAATTCTTTTGCCTAAACTTAGGACAATATCGATCTGAGTTCTTTTGGGGAGCAATCTTAGCCAATTCGTTTGATACAAAAGAAAGTGTATCTTTTATCTTACGAATATTGCATCCCCATTCCACATGCCCTTTATTACCACAATAACAACAATGCTTAGTAACATACGAAGTCCGAGTTTTAATGTTACCTTTTTGTGGATCCTTTTGCATTGGAGCTTGACGATTCTTCTTTTCTTCTTCTTCTTCTTCTTCTTCTTCTTCTTCTTCTTCTTCTTCTTCTTCTTCTTCTTCTTCTTCTTCTTCTTCTTCTTCTTCTTCTTCTCTTTGTTCAACTTTGTTGCTTTCTTGACATTAGCAGAAGTGCTCCCTTTGATTGTCGTACTTGAAGAGTATGGTTGAACACGATTCTTAGGCTTGACTGGTTTTCCTTGTTTACGAGCATCTTTTACATCAGTGGAAGCCTCTGGTTTAGAAGAATTTGTAACTTTAACAGATTTTACCTCTTTGCTAATACGTGAAGCATCTATTCCCTTATAGCCCAATCCTTGTGTATCATGATTATTTCTACTTGCTTCTAACATTGAGGTTAAATTTTTTGAGCTAACATTGAACTTCTTAAGGTCCAAATTTTCTTCTTCCAACCTCTTGATTTTATCAAGAGCACTAGCTAGATCAGCCTCAAGGCGTTTTTCTCGTGTGAGATATTCTCCTTCTTTCTCTTCAAAGTTCTTTTGTTGAGAGTTAATCCTTGCATCAGATTCAACAAGTTTCTCTTCCAACAAATGTACTTTTTCAAGATCCGCATTACGATCTTTCTCAGCTTGAGAAAGACTAGCAGATATTTTGTCTTTAAGACTCTGTATTTGTTGTGGGAATTTTTTTCCCCAGCAAGTTATGCTATTCATCGAGATTTTCAAACTTTAAAGTTAAATCTCGTTCTCTTTCAAGTGCTGAAAGAAGATCATTAGAACAAATAAGAAATTGTTTGCTCAATTCCTTTAGTTCATATGTTTTTACACTTGATCTTTCATTAGAAATCTCAAGTATAGAACTCAAAGATATCTCGTTAGAGACATCATCAATTAAGCAACCTGAAATTGAAGAACTATCTCCTTTTGAGCACATATCTTATGACACGTTAAGTGAGTCTTTCTTTAGTTTTCGCTCTCGTTTAACTCTACTTTGACTCATGTCTTATAGGTTGGATCGCATCAAACACAGATTGTTAGATCTTTTCGTGTTTGCCTGTTCTGATACCAATTGAAAAGACGAGGGTACCCAAATATACCTCAATCTAAAACTTTTCCACCTATAAGTACTTTCTCCGAAAGTGATTGTCTATGGACTAAGTCGAGACAATACAACTAATCGGTTCACACTTCGTGTGATCGTCTATGGATACGAGATCGAGACAATACGACCACAAGATAACTTTGTGATTGACTATGGATACAAGATCGAGAAAATACAACAACGAAGTGTGTTTACTTGATAAAAGGTTCGGACTTAACCAAACACAATAGGATTGCTATCAATTAAATAGGAATTAACGTTTGTGTAATTTACTTTAAATTATAATAAGAACAATTATAATTGCGGAAAATAAAAGTAAATGACACATCAAGATTTTGTTAACGAGGAAACCGCAAATGCAGGAAAACCCCGGGACCTTGTCCAAAATTGAATACTCTCAGGATTAAGCCGCTATGCAAAATCTAAACCAACTTCGTATAGTTGAGACCAAGCAACTAAACCTATATTTCACCTAGTTCCGTCTTTATCCCTGCGCCTCCAACTTGTAGTAAGTCACGCACTTGGAACAATTCCTTTGGTTCGTATTCCAAACAGTAAAGGAACAACAAATCTGTTCGGTAACAACTCTTTTCAATCAAGTGATATGAGTTTGACAAAAGGCTCTTCCGTTTATCCCAATAAACTCCTTTGTCCGGTCCTTAGATCTATCTTTTCAACAACTACCAAATTAATTGTTAAGATTAAGCAATCAATACTTCAAATCACAAAGAATCGTATTGATGCCGATCTACTCAACTAATCAATCAAATCTATCACAAAGATAAACCGATTATAGTTGGACCCCCATCCGATCAAGTTTTGTGCACACCAAAGATTATGAACCCAAATCAGAAATCTTTTGGGTCGTCAAATCTTCTTAGATCTTCAATAACACCTGCACATAATCAACTTGAATCTCTTGTGGTCAATCACACACAGAACGGGGTCTGTTAACAATGGATTATCACAAGACGTCTTTAAATCTATAAACAGTCTAAAGATCCCCGTCGAAACTTCGATCTAGTTTGAGTGAATCTTATATAAGAAGAGAAGATTCTCAAGCATAAACAAACTAGGTGCAATCAAAGTTCAATAACCGTTAGTCAATCAAATCAATTGAAAACTAATAATAAACAACATTATCTAGTTTCCTACCAACAGTACTCGCAGAGCTTCCCAATCCCAAAGAAGTCTTTAAAACGAGCGGTCGTAAGAGATTTCACCTAATTAGGTTACTTTCCTCTCCGAATAGACGGATCCACCAGTAACAACACAACAAGGTAGTTTTGTTGGCTCTGAGGATTAGTTTGCTAGAAATGAAAACTTAAATATTTATAGACCAAGGAAGTTTGGACACCAAGGAATTTCCAAAACCGAAAATATTCTCAAGATATGCAATATATTTCCAAATTCGGTTACCATAATTCCTGGAAATGCTTTGTCCAAATAATGACTGAAATCTCAGTAGAAAATCTCAAATTAGTAAATGCACATTACCAATTTTTATTTTTTAAAGATATGCATTTTAATTGCTGGAAATTAAAAGCATATAAAACTAAAAACCTTAATTAAAAGATTCTCAATTTATTTTGATCCGGGATTCTCCTTTAGCTATTAAGGAATATCTTTGAACCATAAAAGAAAAGCGTTACTGCACATGTTCAAAGTATGTCGACATCTTTACTTTGTAGATCCTTTTTCATATCTACAATCTTGGAACCGATTTGCCACACTTCCAAACAAGTTTAGAATTGGTTCATCTGATTTCCAAGAAATATGTGATTGATTATCCTATCAAATCACCAATCGTAGGTTTCACGGTTCTACCAAAACAAGTTTCGGTTCTACCTCCATGTGGGTACTAGAATTAGTCACGCTAGTTACCAAAACTTGGTTGACTAGGTACTAGGATCGGTTCCCACATATAAATGGTATCTAACTTGTATTTGTTGCACATGTTCATAGGATCGGTTACCCAATTACTAAAAACTTGTTGCACCTCTTACAAGGATCGAATCCCCTTTTGTGATCGGTTGCACCTCTTACTAGGATCGGTTCCCCAATGTCTAGAATTGGTCATACTAATTACAACAAATCGATCATACCATCTCAGGTGATTACTTAAGATCGGTTTCACTAATAAAAGTCATACCAACATAAAAGTCAGGCCTTGTGAATAGTTTTACCAAGATACATAAACAAGTTATGAGCGGTTATACTAAACACACATATTGGTAATCCAAAGATTTGCAATGAATAACAATACCAATAAGCCTAGCGATTTTCCTTCGATTCACAAAACAAGTTTATGAATTGTACTTCCTTTAAACGAATGTAAAAAACATTGTTTCCTAGGACGAAATATTCACCCATACCCATACATAATCACAATAGCATTCATATGTTTATGTCGATGTCTTATTGGTAATTTCGGTTGTGAGGGTGAAACGGTTTCTGCTAATTTTGGTAATTTCGGGTGTGTGGGTGAGAATCGAATTTAAACCCTAAAAATGTACTGCAAGGGAGTACTTTAGATTCGAGAGATCAATCTGTACAAATCCGGCCTAAACCAAGAAATGGCCGTTCCAGACTTGTTTCGGTCACAAAGTGAAGGAAAGGGGTTGGTTTTGGGGAGGGATGCGAAGAAAGTGTTGAGACCAGAATAGTTGATTCTGGAAGAGTAGTTGTTTTACGACTTGTATCAGAAAGTGGGAAGCTCACTTATGGAGAGCTAGCAAAATGTTTTCTAAGTGTTGTGTGCTCCTGACCTGAACTTCCTCTTCGGTGGAAATATGTAAGACCTATTTATACAAGTCGAAGTGAAACGTACTCTGGTCTCATTAAGGAATGGAAAAATGGGTGAGTAAATGGGAGGAGGTGGTAACCGTTAACGCATGGAATTGATTTTCCATAAAAAAGAGCGTTTCACCAGTACTCCTTATATTTACTAACCGCCTCATCCTTATTACACTTCCTTATGACGGGCGTAGTGTACGCCGCACGCTGTAAATCGCCAAACCAATACCCAAAGTGGATCCCCCGGTTTGTGATATGTATTGATATCTCGAATGTTTTCGTGGAAAACATGTAGCATGGTTGTTCCCTGGCAAGTCGAGCTTGAGAGACTTGCTAGCTTGGTGACCTTCGACGGTCGATATTTTGCATCTTAAGAGGAAAGGTATCCGTTGATCGTTGCACGCTTCCATTTTTGATAGCCGTGTAGGGAAGGCTAGCATGGTGGCGCGTCTTGGCGTGGCCAAACTAGGGTTTTGGGTCAAAGGTTACCATGCGTTGTCTGGTAACCTTGGACGACTAGGATTTGATCCTGGGATTGAAGGGCGACCATTGATTGTCGCACGCCTTTGTTTTAGTAGTCGCATAGGGAAGGCCAGCATGGTGGCGCGACTAGGTTGGCATGTCATTGGCATGGCATGCCTTGGCGCGGTTTGGCATGGCCAAACTAGGGTTTCGGGCCAAAGGTTACCATGCGTTGTCTGGTAACCTTGGTCGGCTAGGATTTGATCCTGGGATTGAAGGGCGACCGTTGATTGTCGCACGCCTTCGTTTTAATAGCCGCATAGGGAAGGCCAGCATGGTGGCGCGACTAGGTTGGCATGCCATTGGCATTGCATGCCTTGGCGCGGTTTGGCGAGGCCAAACTAGGGTTTCGGGCCAAAGGTTACCTTGCGTTGTCTGGTAACCTTGGACGGCTAGGATTTGCTCCTGAGATTGAAAGGCGACCGTTGATTGTCGCACGCCTTCGTTTTAGTACCCGCATAGGGAAGGCCAGCATGGTAGCACGGCTAGGTTGGCATGCCATTGGCATGGCATGCCTTGGCGCGGTTTGGCCAAACTAGGGTTTCGGGCCAAAGGTTATCATGCGTTGTCTAGTAACCTTGGACAGCTAGGATTTGATCCTGGGATTGAAGGGCGACCGTTGATTATCGCACGCCTTCATTTTAGTATCCGCATAGGGAAGGTCAGCATGGTGGCGCGGCTAGGTTGGCATGCCATTGGCGCGGTTTGGCGTGGGCAAACTAGGGTTTCGGGCCAAAGGTTACCATGCGTTGTCTGGTAACCTTGGACGGCTAGGATTTGATCCTGGGATTGAAGGGCGACCGTTTATTGTCGCACGCATTCGTTTTAGTAGCCGCATAGGGAAGGCCAGCATGGTGGCGCGGCTAGGTTAGCATGCCATGCCTTGGCGCGGTTTGGCGTGGCCAAACTAGGGTTTCGGGCCAAAGGTTACCATGCGTTGTATGGTAACCTTGGACGGCTATGATTTGATCCTAAGATTGAAGGGCGACCGTTGATTGTCGCACGCCTTCGTTTTAGTAGCCGCATAGGCAAGGCCGACATGGTATAGTGGGGCCACGGCATGGCTAGGGCCAAGGAAAGGTGTGTTTTGCTTGGCGAGGTGGGGCCAATGGTTTGGCATGCCGTTTGGCACATGGTGCGTCTAGCATGGCTAGGGCCAAGGCAAGGCGCGATTTGGCATGGCATGGTTTGCTATTGGCGCAGTAGTGCGACTAGAATGGTTGGCATGCCTTGGCGCGAAGATGTGGTTGGCACGGTTTTCCATTGGAATAGTGGTGCGTCTGGCATGGTTGGCATGCCTTGGAGCGGTAGATGTGGTTGGCACGGTTTTCCATTGGCACAGTGGTGCGGCTGGCATGGTTGGCATGCCTTGGCGCGGTAGATGTGTCCGACACGGTTTTCCATTGGCACAGTGGTGCGGTTTGGCATGGTTGGCATGCCTTGGCGCGGTAGCACGAGGGTTTTGTACTTGTGATGTCAATCAATGTTAGGGGTTTTGCCGTGGAACATGATACATAGAAAGAAAAAAGGTACCCTCGTAATTCTTACGTAAGTGTTTATGGGTGAAACCTATTTCTGCCGGTTTTGGTAATTTGGGGTGTATGGATGAGAAATGAGTCTAAACCTTAAACAAATGCACTACACGGGAGTGCTTGTAGATTCGAGAAATCAATCAGGCAAATCCGGCCTAAACCAAGAAATGGCCGTTCCAGACTTGTTTCAGTCACAAAGTGAAGGAGATGGGGTTGATCTTAGGGAGGGAAGCGAAGAAGGTGTTGAGATTGTGAAGGTGTTGGCTATGTATGACTTGTATCAGAAAGCTGGACTGGCTTGCATGATGTAAGATATTAGTTCCGGTATTTGAATACGATTGTATCAACACTTGCCTTTGTTGTCTGGACTTGTTCTATTTTTGGAAATAGGGAGGAGAACCTATTTATACAAGCCATTTGAGCCTTATTCACGTCTCTCGTGGGAAGTGTAGGAAGTGGAGTGATGGAGTAGTGGAGTTGTGTGTTAGTGTTACACGACCAGTCTTTCCCGCTTCTCCCGTCATCTCTAACCGTCCATGACTTCCCCGACACGTTCTTGTGATGGCGCGTTGCACGCTGCACGCTGTAAACTTCCAGACCAATACCCCAGTTTGTATCCCCCAGTTGTGACGTGATTAATGCCTCGAGTGTGTGGATCGTGGGACCCACAGAAAATAGCATGTAATGCTAGATTAAATAACTAAGTTATTTAGGAATTCGATACTTGTGAAATACCATGTGTATTCTATGCAGGTACTGCATCATGGTGTGGTAAAGTGACGGGTGGTGATCACCATGACGCCTCACTGACCAATTAACTCCTGACCAGGGTTGTATAACCAAGCCGGTGAAGTTGGACGGACGAGATGATCTTTGAGACACTCATCTGCGGCCGTTAGTGGAATTAGGGTTTTTTTGAAGAGGTGCGCAAGCATCACTCTTGACTTGGTCGAATCCAAGATTGGGATACAATTTTGGCACGGCCGATCGTGCATGTGTGTAGACGACATGACGGTGTAGGCGACCATACCCCATTGTCTCGTGAAAGTGTAATCTAGGCCACTCAATTTGTCCGGCGAAGTTGAGTGGTCGAGATCAATTTGCAACAGAAATCTGGTGCCGCAAAAGCCGGGCATCATGCCCACTTCGGGCGCGCGTTTCAAGACGACCAAGCCTGGTCGGTCTTGGCCGATCAGTCAGGCGTGCATACGGTGGGATGGTGTACACGCCTGTACTTTATTGTCCCATAAAAACGTGATCTAAGCCACTCAATTTGTCCGGCAAATTTGAGCGGTCGAGATCAGTTTGTGGTTGGGAAGTGTGACCACGCCTAGCTTGGGCGTGCGAATCAAGGTGTACAACCAAGTTTGGTCTTGGCTGATCGTGTGTGGAGATATGTGGGACCGCAATGATCATGTTGATACTTACCGGACCTGCTTAGTCTATTCCTGGACCCTTCATCCGAGCAGTAGAAAAGGGACGCTCGTGATCGCGACACAAACCCTAATTAGGTTTTGCCGGCCGCGTGTCATACCCAGTTTGGGGCGCACGAATCAAGACGACCATCCATAGTTGGTCCTGACCGATCAGTCAGGTAAGTAGGCGGGCCCACGGTGTTTGTGTTGACATGCTTTGGGCCCTTTGAATCTACATCTACACCCTCCATCCATGCCTGCGAAGATGGATGGTTGAGACTGTTTTGCGATACATGTAATGTGCCGCAAACCCTAATTTAGGGTTTTTCGTCCATACTGCTCTGGTTTGGACGGTCTGGCAAGCTATGCCACCCTTTTTGGGGAGGCCGACCATGCGGGGCCCGCGTTGGGTCGGTTGTGAATATTCCAATATCTTCTTGGGGTCATGGATTCAATCTAAGCCATCCAATCATGCTTGGTGAAGTTGGATGGTTGTGATCGTTTCGAGACTGATATGGACAGTTCTGGTTCAAACATGCTCAATCGGGCTAATATAACACACCGAGAGATGTATGCTCAATCGGGATAGTATAACACACTGAGAATTGTATGATCAATCGGGCTAGTATAACACACCGAGAGTTGCAACTTTGTCACGGGTATTTCGTACATGCTTCATTATTAATGCTTGGAGTTTCGTGTTGCTCTGCTGAGAACAACACTCGGTCGTCATCTTGTCATGCCGCACCTGTAATGAGTACGGAAATACAAGGCCGGATATGCATTAATTAATAATCTCAGTAAATTCACGGGGTATATGGGATTGTTGCCACATGCTCCAACCTGGATGAATTTCGTGTATTTAATTCACAGAATACTGGGATTGTTGCCACATGCTCCATTCTAGGTGAATTAGTAAAGTGAAGAAGTATTCATCACTTATCAATAACTTTATCTTTTGCAAGATGTTAGCGTATAATTTTGGCTTTTATAATTTTAGCCTTAAATGAAAATCCACCATCAACAGTAAGCATGCTGATCGATTCGATAAATGTGCTAATGGTCATAATGACGTCATTCCAGATGTGTGGTTTTACGATTTTAACCCTAGGCTAAAAGCCACCATCAACATTAAGTCCCCTGCTTCGCTCGGAACGGGAGCATCATTGCGAGGTAAGCATAAGATAGTGCCAGGCTAGGACAAGAAATTGAAACAAGTCGTGATAAGATGGTCAGGAAAGCCCGACTAACCTTTTCGAGAGGTATAGAGAGTTTGCGCTTCCCGTGTTGGTGGCCTTGCATAAATTGTACTGGTGGTGCAGACCGTGATGTGGTGAGATGAAAATTATCGGCTTAGTCTGGCTATGCATCACCTTGGCTGGGTCAGGGAACATCGTGCAGCTGGGTCGGCGAGTTGTTGGTATCAGTATGGTTTGGAAAGGGGGCGCATGCATTGCGCTGGCTTGGACTCGGCGTGGCAAGGCATGGCGCGGACAAGCTTGGCATGTGGTCCCGGGCAATGGCGCGGTCTTGGAGAGGCAAAGCATGGTGGACGGCTTGGCAGGTAGGGCCAAGGCAATGGCACGAATTTGGAGAGGCAAGGCATGGCGGACGGCTTGGAAGGTGGGGCCAAGGCAATGGCGTGGACAGTCTTGGCGTGGTGATTTTGTCTTCGCAAGATCGGTTGCCTCTTTTCCTTACATTGGCTCAAAATAGGAAATCCTTTCCTTGTTCGGATTCCCAAATATCACGCACATAAAAAGAGGGTCCGCCTCTCCTTTTGTTTCATACCTATTTTTTGTATTTCGGTTTGGTAACAGTAAAGCAAAGCGGGCAAGCGAATCCCTGGTATGTCTTCCCATACTTCCTCCTTACATTTTTTTTTAATGCGAACCCTAGCTGTGGGTGTACCTTCTCATGAACTTGTAGAAATATCGTTTTTCTGAGTTGTTATGAATCCCATCCATAGGTATGCTTTGCACGACCTTGTAGTAAAATTTAGGCGTGAGTGCCGTAGTGATGTTGGCCGCCTCAATTACTGTGCGAAGTAGGTGTGCACGAGCATTGTCATTCCCTTCCCGCGAAAATCTAGCTTTTAGGGTTTCCTTCGTTTCCTGGTGTGGTCGTGTGCATGGTTCCCGTTGTGGGGCGCGCCTATTCGGCTAGGCGCCAATTTCCCGTTGCATGAAGTGGTGATGCAGAATCTGTCAGTCCCATTTCTTCGCATATGCGCAAAAATGACTTTGAAACCAATTGACTTGCGTCCAGGATGGCCCTCTTGCGTCTGATAAAATAATTTCCAGGCACTTTCCGTAATAATCTCTTTTCGTATTGTTCCATTGTAGTTATCTCGGAGGTGAAAGCAGCGTAAGGGAATTTTCGTTAGGATGTCAGCAATTTCTGCTTGTCTCAAGGATGTTGGCGATTCCAAGCCAAACGTGGGCGATAAGTTCTTCACGATAGTTTCTGCCAGGAAAAGTTATCTTAAGCATGTACCGATTCTTCTGACCGGTCCGGAAGGTGGGGTAGGGGATCGGTCGGTTCCGCCTGGGAACGTAATACGGTTTTGTCTTCAAAGGAAAGAGTATTCCTCCTCTCTTATTGATTTCAAGATCTCCATGAGTCCGTTGCGTTCCTTTGATAAATGGATGCGATTTATGATAAGTCAAGATTGTGTAAGAGCTAGTTTAACCAAAGCGCAAATCATTGATGCTGTCGCGGCTTCTGCATCACTTCAAATTAGGAAAGACATCCCGGGTTTGGTTGCTTTCATCTCCTGGTGTCCAGATACCCACACAACTATATGCAGGTGGGGAGAAATGACTATATCCTTAGAAAGTGTAGCCATTCTGCTGAATCTTCCCATAACAGGAAACCTCAACATTAAGCTGTCAGATGATGAAGAAAAAATGCGTACCACCCTGGTTGCGAAGTTGAAAGGGTTTGTTCGAAAAGAAAACGAGACGAAGTGTTTATACAGCTGGTGGGTGTCTCAATGGTTTCCTGATGAACTGGCACCGGATCAAAAGAATAGTACACTCCACGTTGCGGCATTCTTGGCTCTGTGGTTATCCCGGGATATTTTCGATGACGGCTCTGGTAAGAAGAAGATAAGGCCGGAACTCCTCAAATTTGCTATAAGATTGGCGACAGGAGTCGTTCTCCCCATTGGCGGCTTGTTTCTCGCTTTTCTGTACACGCACTTGGATCATCTGGTTGTGGATATGCGCGTTTCAAATGGTTACATGAAAGTGGACTCGTATGTTCACGTTGCTTTTCTCCAGGCGTGGCTATGGGAGCATCTTGAAAAATACGCTCCTAAACCATTGGTTTCACTTCCCGCATCTTGGGGTGGTTCGAGAATACTTCGCTGGTCGAATAGGTGCCCAAGAGCTGGCTTAAACCTGGCTGATTTCCTCGATAATTCGTGCGCCGTTAATTTTCTTCCATGGGCCCCAATGTGTACATCCATAGTCCAAGTCAATACTTTTGCTTCCACTCCAAACATGTCTTTGCTTTCTGACGAAGGGAACCTCGGTGTCGGCGAGGTTGTATTCATGCGAAGTTGTACGCCGGGTTACATACCATCTTTCTTTCGAGGATCGTGTCGAGCGCGATCTTACAATATTGATCGGGCGGCTCGGCATATGGGTTTCGACCAAGGGGTCCCTCTTGTTCGTCAGCTGGTAGCTCCAGAGAACTCATTACCGACCGTTCTTGATGCTAGTGAACTCGTGCCGGGCAAAAGCCTCCCTTTCTTGATTTCGGAATGAAATCCTTCGACTACCTCCAAGTATAACACGTTCTGGCAGAGTAAATTCCTTGTCATCCAGGAATTTGTGAAAGTCATAGTGGAGAACATACGTGGTAGGCCTTCTGCTGAGATTTTAGCAAAGCATCCGTTGTTGAGGGATACTTCTTCAACCAAAAGAAAATCCGTCGGTCCGGGCGCGAACAGTCTCAAAGCGAAGGAGCGAAGGTCTAAAAATCACGCAGGTGGTTTCCAGTCAGATTCCATAGCTCTACCGACTTTTAGTTCGTACAACATGCATGTATGTATGATTTTCCTCTTGACTTCAGTTGGGCCGTGTATATTCTCGTTTCTTTTCTGAGTATCCGTCTTCATATTTTGTCCAGGGTCTCAACATTGTGAACGCCTTTACCAAACTTGCAAGTAGACAGAAAACATTGCTTCCCGAGACAGAGGATGTCGGTGTTGAGCCTATCCATGGTGACGGGGAACCCGAGAAGGATGACGGTTCGGAGTCCAGTGATGGCGAGGGTAGTTCTTCTGACAGCAGTGCTGAATCTTTCTCTAGTCGGTCTGAAAGTGAATCAGTGAGTTTTTCCGCACGTTCCCCTTTTTTTTTTCTTTTTTGGAAAACGTCTAATCCGCGGTATTACAGGAAGAAGCCGTTTCTGAAGATGGCTCTAAGATAGAGACTGAGGAAGATACAACTTTGTCTCCAACTGTGGCAACCATACCGGGCGATCTTGAAATGGATGTTGATCAAGATGAAAATGTTGTTGCTGCTCAGACAAAGGAAAGTACTCCAGTGGCCGCAGGTGCGATTGTTGTTAGGAGTCCCTTGCCGGTTGTTGATGTAGTCGCAGGCGCCCCTTTTAATCCTCCGTACTTGGTTCTTCATCGGGATCATATGCTGATTGGAAGGTTTAGCGTGCCAGCCAAACATGCGGTACTATACACTAATATCTGGGAAAACTACGGTCATATTGCCACGACCAAACAAATTACTAGTCGGTAAGCGTTGGTTAAGCGTGTGGAGGAAATTCTGTCTTTCGATTGACGACATGTGCAACGTGACTGGTCATACTGTTTCTGGGGATGTGGTCACAAGTTGGAGGTTCCATCGTGACATGTGCATGGAGTTTGAGTTCAATGCTCCTTGGTTCGTCAAAGGTTTCTCTGAGGTTGAAAAGATGCTGGCTGAAACAGTCGAAGGACCTTCTGCGGATATGGTGAAGAAGCAGGAAGTGGAAGTCAAAAAGCTGTCCAGGAAACTAAAATTGAAGTGGGCGGCTCTTCAAAGCGCAAAGGAGGCTCTCTCCAAGAAAAGCAAGCCATTGTTGGAAAACTTTCCTTGAACACATTTCTGTTTTTTTTTTTTTTTTTTTTTATCTTCTTATTTTAGGTTTTTTTTTTTTTTTTTTTTTAAGGCAAATAAAACGCCTAGTTTATGGTTTTGATTTTCTGGATTTTTGAGTTGATAGACAAATGCTACCTTGATGGTTTTGGATTGTTCTTTTGGAATGCATTGTTTTGGTTATGATTGCAAGTGGCACAAACGTTCCAGGCAAACCATGGAACCGCGTGTTGGTAGATGACATAGGATGAAACATAACATGACTTATCGGTTTTATCATTCTCGTGAAAACTTGGAATAGCAAACCATGTATTTTGTCTAGGTAAGACTTACTCGGTTTTTCATCTCTTCTTGTTGAAAAAGGAATCTCCCTGGCGTTAGACCGAGTTTTGTGGGAAACGTCGCCATGACTGTGGAAAGTCCCCAGTCATTCCTTGTCGTGTTTCCCATCCCTAGGCGGATCGTTCGCTTCTAAACCCCTTGGAAGTCCCCAGTCGTCCTTTGCCGTGTAACGACTGGTAATTGATCCGCCTGGTAACTGATTCGTCGTTTCTTGAGAGGATTGTTTGATTCTACTGTCTTGATGTCCGGGTCGAGGATTGAAAATTGACATCATGACCGAAAGATCAACCTCCCACTGTGGTCGCCAATTGTTTGAGGGTGAAAATGGTTTCTGCTGATTTCGGTAATTTCGGGTGTGTGGGTGAGAAACAAATTTAAACCCTAAACAATGTACTGCAAGGGAGTACTTTAGATTCGAGAGATCAATCTGTACAAATCCGGCCTAAACCAAGAAATGGTCGTTCCAGACTTGCTTCGGTCACAAAAGGAGAGAATGGGTTGGTTTTGGGGAGGGAAGCGAAGAAAGTGTTGAGACCAGGTTGATTCTGGAAGAGTAGTGGTTTCACGACTTGTATCAGAAAATGGGAAGCTAACAGATAGAAATTTAGCAAATGTTTCTGAGTGTTGTATTGCTCCTGACTTAACTTCCTGTTCGGTGGAAATAGGAAAGAACTATTTATACAAGTCGAAATGAAACGTACTCTGGTCTCATTAAGGAATGGAAAAATGGGTGAGTAAATGGGAGGAAGTGGTAACCGTTAACGCATGGAATTGATGTTCCATAAAAAAGAGTGTTTCACCATTACTCCTTGTATTTATTAACTGCCTCATCCTTATTACACTTCCTTATGACGGGCGTAGTGTACGCCGCACGCTGTAAACCGCCAAACCAATACCCAAAATGGATCCCCCAGTTTGTGATATGTATTGATGTCTTGAATGTTTTTGTGGAAAACATGTAGCATGGTTGTTGCCTGGAAAGTCGAGCTTGGGAGACTTGCTATCTTGGTGACCTTCGACGGTCGAGATTTTGCATCTTAAGAGGAAAGGTAGTCGTTGATCCTTGCACGCTTCCATTTTTGATAGCCGTGTAGGGAAGGCCAGCATGGTGGCGCGGCAGAGTTGGCATGGCATGCCTTGGCGCGGTTTGGCGCGGCCAAACTAGGGTTTTGGGTCAAAGGTTACCATGCGTTTTCTGGTAACCTTGTACGGCTAGGATTTGATCGTGCGATTGAAGGGCGACCGTTGATTGTCGCACGCCTTCGTTTTAGTAGCCGTATAGGGAAGGCTAGACAACGCATGGTAACCTTTGGCCCGAAACCCTAGTTTGGCCACGCCAAACCGCGCCAAGGCATGCCATTCCAATGGCATGCCAACCTAGCCGCGCCACCATGATGACCTTCCCTATGCGGCTACTAAAACGAAGGCGTGCGATAATCAACGTCCGCCCTTCAATCCTAGGATCAAATCCTAGCCGTCCAAGGTTACCAGAAAACGCATGATAACCTTTGGCCCGAAACCCTAGTTTGGCCACGCCAAACCGCGCCAAGGCATGCCAACCTAGCCGCGCTACCATGCTGGCCTTCCCTATGCGGGTACTAAAATGAAGGCGTGCGACAATCAACGGTCGCCCTTCAATTTCAGGAGCAAATCCTAGCCGTCCAAGGTTACCAGACAACGCAAGGTAACCTTTGGCCCGAAACCCTAGTTTGGCCTCGCCAAACCGCGCCAAGGCATGCCATGCCAATGGCATGCCAACCTAGTCGCGCCACCATGTTGGCCTTCCCTATCCGGCTACTAAAACGAAGGCGTGCGACAATCAACGGTCTCCCTTCAATCCCAGGATCAAATCCTAGCCGTCCAAGGTTACCAGACAACGCATGATAACCTTTGGCCCGAAACCCTAGTTTGGCCACGCCAAACCGCGCCAAGGCATGCCATGCCAATGGCTTGCCAACCTAGCCGCGCCACCATGCTGGCCTTCCCTATGCGGCTACTAAAACGAAGGCGTGCGACAATCAACGATCGCCCTTCAATCTTAGGAGCAAATCCTAGCCGTCCAAGGTTACTAAAAAACGCAAGGTAACCTTTGGCCCGAAACCCTAGTTTGGCCACGCCAAACCGCGCCAAGGCATGCCAACCTAGCCGCACCACCATGCTGGCCTTCCCTATGCATCTACTCAAACGAAGGCGTGCGATAATCAACGGTCGCCCTTCAATCCCAGGATCAAATCCTAGCCGACCAAGGTTACCAGACAACGCATGGTAACCTTTGGCCCGAAACCCTAGTTTGGCCACGCCAAACCGCGCCAAGGCATGCCAACCTAGCCACGCCACCATGCTGGCCTTCCCTATGTGGCTACTAAAACGAAGGCGTGCGACAATCAATGGTCGCCCTTCAATCCCAGGATCAAATCCTAGCCGTCCAAGGTTACCAGACAACGCATGGTAACCTTTGACCCAAAACCCTAGTTTGGCCGCGCCAAACCGCGCCAAGGCATGCCATGCCAATGGCATGACAACTCTGTCGCGCCACCATGCTGGCCTTCCCTACACGGCTATCAAAAACGGAAGCGTCAACGATCAACGACTACCTTTCCTCTTAAGATGCAAAATCTCGACCGTCGAAGGTCACCAAGCTAGCAAGTCTCCCAAGCTCGACTTGCCTGGCAACAACCATGCTACATGTTTTCCACGAAACATTCGAGACGTCAATACATATCACAAACTGGGGGATCCACTTTGGGTATTGGTTTGGCGGTTTATAGCGTGCGGTGTACACTACGCCCGTCATAAGGAAGTGTAATAAGTATGAGGCGGTTAGTAAATACAAGGAGTAATGGTGAAACGCTCTTTTTTATGGAACATAAATTCCATGCGTTAACGATTACCACCTCCTCCCATTTACTCACCCATTTTCCATTCCTTAATGAGACCAGAGTACGTTTCACTTCGACTTGTATAAATAGGTCTTACCTATTTCCACCGAACATGAAGTTCGATCGAGCAATACAACACTCGAAACATTTGCTAGCTTTCCATCCGTTAGCTTCCCATTTTCTGATACAAGTCGTGAAACCACTACTCTTCCAGAATCAACCTGGTCTCAACAATTTCTTCGCTTCCCTCCCCAAAACCAACCCATTCTCCTCCTTTTTGTGACCGAAGCAAGTCTGGAACGGCCATTTCTTGGTTTAGGCCGGATTTGTACAGATTGATCTCTCGAATCTAAAGTACTCCCTTGCAGTACATTGTTTAGGGTTTAAATTCTTTTCTCACCCACACACCCGAAATTACCGAAATCAGCAGAAATCATTTTCACCCTCAAACACCTAATTAGGAAAAATATCTTACGACCGCTCGTTTTAAAGACTTCTTTGGGATTGGGAAGCTCTACGAGTACCGTTGGTGGGAAACTAGATAATTGATGTTTATTATTAGTTTTCGATTGATTTGATTGACTAACAATTGTTGAATTTTGGTTGCACCTAGTTTGTTTATGCTTGAGAATCTTCTCTTCTGATAAGATTCACTCAAACTAGATCGAATTTTCGACGGGGATCTTTAGACTGTTTGTAGATCTAAAGACGTCTTGTGATAATCCATTGTTAACAGACTCCGTTTTGTGTGTGATTGATCACAAGAGATTCAAGTTGATTGTATGCAGGTGTTTATTGAAGATCTAAGAAGATTTGAAGACAATGAAGATTTCTTATTTGAGTTCATAATCTTTGGTGTGCACAAAACTTGATCGGCTGGGGATCTAACTATAATCGGTTTATCTTTTGATAGATTGGATTGATTAGTTGTGTAGATCGGCATCAATACATTTCTTTGTGATTCATAGTATTGATTGCATAGTCTAAACAATTACTTTGGTAGTTGTTGATAGATTTATCTAAGAACCCGACAAAGGAGTTTATTGGGATAAACGGAAGAGCCTTTTGTCAAACTCATATCACTTGTTTGAAAAGAGTTTTTACCGAAGATTTGTTGTTCCTTTACTGTTTGGAATACGAACCAAAGGAATTGTTCCAAGTGCGTGACTTATTGCAAGTTGGAGGCACATGGATACAAACGGAACTAGGTGAACTATAGATTTAGTTGCTTGGTATCAATTATACGAAGTTGGTTTAGATTTTGTATAACGGATTAATCCTGAGAGTATTCAATTCTAGACAAGGTCCCGGGGTTTTCTGCATTTGCGGTTTCCTCGTTAACAAAATCTTGCCGTGTCTTTTACTTTTCTATTTCCGCAATTATAATTGTTTTTATTATAATTAGAAGTAAAATACACAAACGTTAATTCCTAATTACTTGATAGCAATCCTATGGTGTTTGGTTAAGTCCGAACCTATTATCAAGTAATCATACTTCATTGTTGTATTGTCTCAATCTTGTATCCATAGTCAATCACCAAGTTATCTTATTGTCGTATTGTCTCGATCTAGTATCCATAGACGATCACACAAAGTGTGAACCGATTAGTTGTATTGTCTCGACTCAGTCAATAGACAATCACTTTTGGAGAAAGGACTTATAGGTGGAAAAGTTTTAGATTGAGGTATATTTGGGTACCCTCGTCTTTTCAGTTAGAACACTTTCAGATCTTCACTCATAACCATTTTAGAGACATTGTTTTGGTTTTTTCAGGAACGATTGTGGCCTTCATGTTTGCTATTACATGAAGAGCCTCTTGAAGGGAAACATGTCTCGTGAAGATGATGTACGAGAAAAGGTGCATAATATGAGACCAAAGTTGGCGTTGAACATACTCCTTGACAATATAAAATAATACTCGCATGTTGTGCCCATGTTTTTGCAGATTTAGTTTTAGTCGAAGTTTAAACTACTTGTGAAATGGTTATCGAGCAATTGTAATGATGTTTTACAGTTCTTCTTGCACATTCAGTTTTAGTTGAAGTTTAAAGTACTTGTGAAATGGTTATATAATGGTGGAAAATTACTTGAAGTTTAGTTGATTGATCTTGAACAGTGTTATTTGAATTGTTTTGTTGGTGGTATTGAATGGTGCAGAACGTCATATTTTCAGTAATGAGCTACTGCTTGGTACTAATTTTGTTCTGCGCATTTTCCCTGTTAAATGTTTGCATAACCCTAATCAGTGGAAAATGTTTTCTTGCTATAGGAGTTTAAAAGCTTATGTCTACGAAAATATGATGTTTCATTTTTATAAAACATTATCCATAAATGTTGTATCATATATTTACGACATCAATAAACAATAGACAAACATCATCTACTATGTTGTCAAAAGATGCAGAAGAAAAGTGACAGTAAAACAATGGTGAAACCAAAAAGGGTTCCATCAAAAAAATGATGAAACCTATTTTGGTTGCACCAAATTATAAAGGCCTGCAAAAAATCTGACAAACTTAATCAAACTTATTTATTCTCAGACAAATTATAAAATAAAAACACGTGCAGCACATTAACTTCTAAAATAAAAATCAACTGAAGTCTCAAATAGTAGATGAAACATATATTGTAGTCTAAAAATGAAACTAAAAGTGAAATTCGATGACTTGTAGTTGAAATGACTACAAGTTCTCATGAAACCTGACGATAAGGGCATGTCCTTTTATTATTGGTGGTCAAAACCTTGCAGGCACCACAAGTTCTCAACTTTTTATTGGGAACTGAACCTGTATTAGGAATCCTCTTCTTCTTCGATGGACGACCTGGCTGTGGTCCATTATTCGGACCAAAAATAATCGATTTCGGAGACACTGTCACGGGCTTTTCAACTGTGGGAACATGATTGATTGCGTGTTTGTATGATTCTCGGTAGAACTTTACTGTAAAGTAGTGTTCAACATACTTGTAAGGATCTTCTCCTTTAATCATGATACAACGGACATCATGGGCACACGGAAAACCTTCAATACGCTAACGGTGGCAAGAACATGTTCTTCTTTTCAAATCGAATGTCTGTGTTACTGTAGCATGAACTTCAAACACATATTCCGACGACTTGGTGACTTTGTAGTCACAGCCTTGGATCTTGTTGTCGTGGAGCAGAGCTTTATATTGTGGACATAGAGTTTGACGCCAATTCAATAAGTTTGATCAGTCCTCAAGACATTTACACATTAAGCTTCACCCCGATCTCATCAACCATGATGGCTATAGTCTTCTCTCTCTCTTCAACGACCGAACCATTGAATCTCTCAGCAATATTGGAACACAACCTACAGTATCGTCGACCCTTGGAAAAACTTGCCAATTTATCAACAAGAGCTCTACTAAGATAGTCTTGCAACTTCTGATTATCAACCTTCCTCAACTTATCCCAATTCTCTGTAAATTCTTTATGAGTAGTAGCGTACACACATTTCTTAAACAGTCCCAATACATATTTGTTATAAACCTTGCAGTTCTTTGGTAAGCATACATGATATTGCATTCTATATGCCAGTAACACCAACCATGAAAAGCCTCGGGGAATACAACAAGAATTTGATTCACCAATCCAATACCTCGATCACTCACAAAAGTAAGCTTTGGTCGCAAAGGAGAAAGGACTTCCTTCAAATTTTCCAAAAACCATTTCCAGTTCACTTTATTCTCCAATAAAACTACAGCATAAGCAAAAGGGTAGATTTTTGTAACATGAATACAAGCATAACACAAGCATAAGATGCGATGGAAACCAAAAAGAAAAAATGATGAAACCAAACATAAAAATTGATGAAACCAACATGGAAAATGTTGAAAAACCACCAAAAAAATTGATGAAACCTTACCGTCATTCCCGGTTAGACCTGTTGCTGCCATCATATGACCAAGGTATTTGCTCTTCAAGTGGGCAGCATCAACGAATAATACAGGACGACAGAAATTGAATCCACGAATACAAGCTTCAAAACATATGAACATCCTCTGAAATTTTGAGTCCCTTTTTCAACTTCCAAAACCACACGAGATCCGAGATTTGTTTCAATCAACTTGTTTTTATACTAGTTCAAGAACATAAACGATTTCTCATTCTCTCCCCATGTAGTATTCAATGCAAGCTTCTTCCCTGCGTATGCATAATAACAACTAATATCAAAGTCGTATTCTCTTGTAATTTGATCTATAATAAGCCTAGTCTTCTTCTTGGGATCCTGTCTAATTTCATCAATAATCAAGCTACTAATTAGTTTCTTCGATACATGTGGTCTGTTAACAAATCCACCACCACAAGCATGCTGATTATTTAATTCCTTGATAATAAAAGGACTTCCTTCAACACCATCAATAGACACATCATATAAATGCCAGTTACATCCACCCTCTTTCTTCTTAGCACAACATGCACCAATCCTCATCTTCTCATTCCTGTAAATCTTGAATTCATAACCGGATGCTGCGTGATACTTCTGTAAATCACAATGAACTTGTTGAACACCTCCCGGAAATAACTGTTCAACTCCTTAAAAAAGATGTAACAAGTGCGCAGACTTCAACGGTTCCTTCACTCTGTCTGGAACATCATAATCAATTTGTGGCTTCTCAAAAGGTAAAATTCCAGAACTCTGTGGCTGGTCAAAAGCTATAATTCTTGGACTTCTTGAACCAGAACACTCAACTTTATGCCTTACATGTAACTCCATAGTTCCTTCTTTATTATACAGACTAAATAGAGCCAATGCTTGAAGATCAAAATCAGAATGAATGACCTTTTGTTGATCATCAACTATGTGAAAAATTTCCATAGAAGGAGGAGAGAATTCACACCAACTTGAGCATATACTACTCTTCAAATAAACAAAAGAGTCTTGGAGGCCAATACGAAAAGTTAATGTATCCTCTTTGTGACATACAACCGCGAGAACAGAATCCATAATCTACAGAAAAAATGATGAAACCAAAAACAGTTTCACTAGATGTGAATATCAACAACAACAAAAAATTGAAAAACAGTCATTCCAAACAGATGGAATCCTTCGTTAGAACATCAATACAAACATAAAAAATAATATGCTAACATCAATTCAGTTTATTCTTCAAGAGTGACTAGAAAATTCACAAAAACAAATCAAAAATCAACACAAAAAAATAGAATTGAATACCTAAAAAGTTGATTTATTCCTTGATGAATAATCCGAATACTACACACAGATTAATATGAAGACGAAGATGATCAACACGAAGTTGATTGATTGTTCAGCTGGATTCTTCAATTCGAGATTCAATTTCAACCTGAAACGCGGAAATATGATTTCAGTTAAACTGAATTGCAACCAGATCTCGAATAAACAACTACTTACCTCTTCTGTTCTTCGAATAAACATCTGAATTGGATTCTTCTACGTATCTCGAATAAACAGATCTCAAAACTTGTAGTTTCTCTTCCGGTTCTTCAATCAAACCTAAAATTGCTCTTTGAATCTTTGAATTGAATTTGGGAGAAGACGATGACGAATCTTTGAATTGAAACGAGATCTGGAACTGAAAACACGAAGAAAACTATGAAAGAAGAATCATAATTTATCTGAATCTGATTTGTTTGGATTCAGAGAGAACGAATCTCGTTTACTGTTTTCTTCCGCCAAAGTTTCCTTTGAAAGTGTTTTTATATACGGAAGGTCAGTTTTGGAATTTAGAAATCCAATAGAAACTGAATTTTCTTATTTTTATTTGAACTGGGGTTTTTGTCCCATTTTTTAATGAAACGATTTTTATTTATTAAAAATAATATTGCCGGACTTTTTGTATCAGGAGTTTGTTCACCTTGGTGTTTTATCACCAGTTCTTATTTCTAAAAATTACTTCTTAATGACCATTTTTGTCTTTTAGTAACAAGCCCCAAATAATCACACTAGGCCCCCAACTAGAAAGGATAAGAATATGCAAAATAAAATACCACCGTGAAATTTTTGATACATTATCTAGAAAATGTTTAAAGTCAAAAATTAATAAATTAGGACATCAATGAAAAGATACTGCAAATATTGTGCTAACTCGTATATTTCTCATGTATTAAACTTAGACACCGCTATATTCAAAGAAAATTCATCAAGATGTGTGAGAAACATTGGAGGTTTTTATATATATAAATGAAATGGAATATCCAGGTGTACGTATTAAAAAAATTGTACTATATAAATACAAATTAGTCATGCAAATCACCAAAACATGTCTACTACCCCTTCAAAGATATTTCTCCCATGCTCTGATCTGATGACCATCTCCTTTAGGCCTTAACTATTCAATTTCACTCTATCACTTTAGCTTCTCCAATCCAATCCACAAATCCACTTCATGGCAAACAAAGAAGTTCATGATGATATTGAGTGTTGCATGTGTGGTGATTATGGGTTACCTAATGAACTTTTCCGATGCAAGTCTTGTCTTTTTAGATCTCAACACAGGTAATTAACAGCATCAATAGTTCCATATTGCTATTTTTGATCGATCTGGGCTTTGTTTCTTACTTATATTCTTTATAACACAGATACTGCAGTAATGTTTATCCAAAAGCAAAATCTTATCAATTCTGCAATTGGTGTTTAGAGAGAATTACTCCCCCGCAACAAGAATCTTCATCATCAAATAATTTGGTCTTCACTAGTAATAATGACCTTTCTTACAACCAAGACAATATCAATACTCATAAGAAGATCAAAATCAATATTAGATCATCTTCATCGTCAACGTCTTCACAAGAAAAAAGTAAGAAAGTGTCGCTGATAACCAATGGTTCAGATAAGTGGAAAAATGAGGGGTCATCATCATCTCATAAGCAAAATCTAAATTTGAAATCGTCACCATCGGATATATCATCTTCAACATCAGCTAAAAAAGGTGTAGTGAAAAGAGTGTTCAGAGGGCAAAAGGTTCAGAGGTATAAGCTCTTGGCAGAAGTTTGCAATTGAAATTAACTAAGTTTGAGTGGGCAAATGTATATAATCATGAAACTGTACGCTGCTAAGTTGTTGTCTTTGAATAAAACTAAGATCAATCAAGAAAACCTTATATTGATCTGGAATTAAATTATGTCAATATGTCATACATGTATTTTTAATGTTAATTACCACTGATTTTTTTTTTGAATGTTACTGATTTTGTTTTATTGATCGGGACTTATACCATAAGTAAGAAAACAAAAAATAACTGCTACTTTGTTTTTTCTCGTCTATGTGGGTAAACAATGGAAAATTTGGAGTGAGGATTGAGTTTTACTATTTTAAGACACATGAGGTTGTGATAAATTGAGCAAACCCACTTTGCATCCCTGGCATAAGGAGCCTGTTTTGAGGCACACACCAAATACGAGGCATACAAAATAATTCACCTAGCTAGGGTGTTTTTCAAAGGGGTCTTGGTTATCCTTGATCAATTTATTAATTTACTAAATATTTTAATTTTAATTTTTTTCTTAATTTTTTTTTAAAGGAAATAATTAATTATCTTTAACAATCTCGCCCCCTCCGCCGTTTCGGCTCCCCTTGGCAAGGAGTTTATAAGTATTGGATGAAAGCCCAACTAGACAATTTTTAATTTTAATTTTTTTCTTAATTTTTTTTTAAAGGAAATAATTAATTATCTTTAACGGAAAGGAGTTTATAAGTATTGGATGGAAGCCTGACAACAAGCTGGGCTCGAATCCCTTTTGGATAACAACACATATCCTATGAAAAAGGAAATCTCCAACAATAACATTCTCATCATGACTAGCCATGTAATTTCGCAACCTCTTCAGGAAATCCACAATATCACTCCCTAAACCACCCAAGGTAGTGAAGGCAAGAACACCAAACCCCAGCCTTTGACTCGTACATTTCTCGAAGTACCTGACCCTCTTTTTCACAACCGCGCTGTCAACTGCCTAACCAAGAACAAAATTACGCTCCCAGTCACCCGTGAAGGGGGAGACACCCGTAACATCCAAGCACATATCATGACCACTATCCCAACCATACACAAGGATATCCGCGGGTCGTAAGGCCAGTCCGTTGTCTGAGAGGAGCCCCAAATCCACTTCCTTTCTAGCTGAAACACCCGCTCGATAACAAATGTCTGCGAAGGTATCACGGACAAGATCGTGCCTATATTTGAGCCCAACCCCTTTATTGCAGTGCATGGCATGATCCCTAAAGATATCCATCCCTTTACCACAGCTAGAGCACGAATCTCCATCTTCAAAGAGGGGGATCCCGAGCCTATAATGCACAACAACGCGAAACTTTCTGGCCCCAATCGTTTGATTAAGCCCATCAATATGAATCGCCATCAAATAATCCTAAGCATGCTTGACTCTATTACTCTGCCAAAGAGCTGAGTCACGCGCAGTCATAACAAACTGGGTGGATATATTCTTCTTCACCGCATCAAAATATTTAATTGCCAAGGAGCTCATGGAGTGGGGGACAATATCATCAATGCACAACGAAGAATCATTAATACCACATACCTTTTTATAGAGGACTAGGGCATGCTCAAAACTGGGGCTAGGACCGGACACCTCTGCATGTCTCAAAATGTTACCCTGCTGAGATATAGTCTGAAAGCAATAAGCCAAATAGCAGTACTGCAACGTGTCCTCCATAGTGTATACACTCAGTCCTCCATCCTTGAGAGGAAGCGTAGCTAACCTCACTGTAAAATACTAAAGCCCGACACATCTCTAGTGACCAACAACCTAAGGAACTGCTTAAGGTAATTGTTAAAGACCACTTGTGCCTCGTCCAAATACTCAGGCTTAGTGGTACGCATGACAAAGTATAACCTAGAGACACCAGAGCAGTTCCTCAGCAGAAGTAACTCCCCCTGAGGATCCTTCAGCAATAGTATTTTTCTTTAAATTCGATTTTAATTTTTTTTCCTACTCTCTTTCCTACACCAGCGATTGCTAACCCGAGTTCAATTTTTATCATCGTCGACTAAATGTAGTGAATCTAATCATTCTTCGAATTTGCGAATTAGTGAAGAAGAAGAAGAAGAAGAAGAAGAAGAAGAAGAAGAAGAAGGAGTTGAAGCAGAACTCGAATTGAGATAAGTTGTAGAGCGAGAACCAAATCCTCATTACAAGGAAGTGTACAGTAAAAAATATTTTCCACAAACCCATATCTTATTTTCTTGTGTTTGTTTGATGATTAGGTTTAAATTAAAAAAACTGAAGTTTATCGGAAATGCAGAGTGAAGTTCTGTTGATAATTGAAGGGCATTATCAGATGAATTGCTTTTTTTTTTTTCCCATTCTGAAGGTACTGATGAACAGTTCAGATGATAATTAAACACGAAAATAATAGTCGAACTTCACTTTATGAAAAAAACACTAAGTTTGGTTGTCCTTTTTTTTTTGCTCGAATCAGTCGAACCTAAGTTTGGAGGTTACATAGTGAAGTTCGGCTGATAACTTGTCATTCGAACTTTTCATTGTTCTTCATATTCCCAGAGGTTCGACTGATAACTTGTCAGTCAAACCTAGTATGTTGTAAATAAAAAAACTTATAAGAAACAAATATATATATATATAATTTTCAATAAATATGAATAATTATAGTTTTGCCATTAAGAAAATATATGGATAAGGGGCTTTTAGGATTACTACCTAATGACCCTTTTTTGTCTGTATTTGATGCACCTCAAAAAATTTATGTACGCCTCAAAACAGGTTTCTCTCATAAACTAACGTCCAAAAAACCTAAGGAGCACACCCATATTTCACAAAATTTCTCTTGCAGGCCCCATTTTCTTAAAATGTACGTTTAAACCCAAAATTTTCTCATAATTCAATCCCAAAATCTTTACCGGGTTTCCTGGTTATGCTTGGCTAGCCTAGTCGATTTAACATGTTATAACACATACAAGAAAATAGAGCAACCTGAGTTTGCAACCGTATGTACAGATGATATAGAACTGTATTCCACTAGGCAACATACTTAAAAAAAACATTTGGTATTTGAAAGCAATCCAGAGGAGATCTATTCAGATACTAACCAGAATGTGTTCCCACACAACAAAATCACAATAAAATATAAATTGTTGTTGTTGATTATGGATCAAATCTCTATTGTTGACTAAAAATTGTTGATGAAACTGAGATCGGTGTTAAATGATTGATCTCTTACTGTTGATTTAAATCCAACAAAAATTGTTGATGAAAGTGAGACTGGTGTAGAAAGGTGGGGGTACCTGCAAACACACTCTGATGCTCAAGTCATAAAGAGTTTCTAAACATGCAAGCTATGAGGAAAAAGATTGGAAAATATCTCCCATTTGAGTTGGAATTTAGCCTTTATTTATAGGTAGAAAATGGATCCAACTTTTGGGATTGACTCGTAATAACTTCCCATATTTTTTGTATAAATCTAAGTAAACAACCATATTCAATAGTGGAATCAAGTTGTTGCAGAGGTTACTTTGAAAATTAAAATTGAAGATTGAAAACTTGAAGACTTAACTTTTTGGTTTTCATCTTTGTGTTACTTCTTGCATACAAGTTCTTTATCTTGATAAACATAAGACTTGTGGAAAGATCGAACAAACTTTCTAGTTACATTAAGTTGATAGCGCTCGTTCACTGAGATTGATTATTTCGATAATCATTGTTTTGGTTTGATTTTTGATCGAAGGAATTTATATTTGTGGTAGCCAGAAAGATGTCAATAACTCTTATTGGGTCTATCGGCATCAAAGTGATTCTTACACCGCGTAACAACATCCTTAGCTAAATTTTAGAGAACACTCAAAATAATTGTATCAGTAGATAGGTCTCTGAATAATAAGCAAAATAGACTACTTGAACGCACCATTTAAATACAAGAAGAAATATATTTTCCGAAACTTTAGTTTACAGGAGTCTTATCCTATGACTACTTTGACCACTGTTACATTTGTAAGAGCAATGCTCGGTTGAACCCTAAGTTTTGCTATCTCAAGCTTGTTGTTAATGTTAGATGATTAAAACTATATCTTGATTTTTAGTCCACTAAGTCAAGTCTCAGACTAGGTTAGAATTTGGTAGTCGAGTATCAAACATCACCCTCGAAAACTGAAGATCGATGAAGACATTTGAAGAAATTTTGTATCAGGTATGTGAATATTGAACCATTCTATTTTACTAACTATCTTACCATTCTATCTATTGATTCTATGTCGTATGAATTCTAGTAAATTTACAAAGATAAAGTTTCGAGTCAAGCTTGTCTTGTTAAAAATCTCGAAATATGATTTTAGCAAAAATGTTCAACGTTCCTTAACAATATTAGTTCAAAGCAAGTTATTGTTCGTGAATTATTTGTGGACCAATTGAAAATTGCACATGCAAATGATTTTATCACTTGGGAATGTTTTAAACATCAATAGAGAGAAATTCAAAACTTCTGTTATTTGTACTCAAGGTAGGTTGGCGAACCAGTTCGCAAACCATAGATATCTGAGTTTCATAAATACATGGAAGGTTGGAGAACCAGTTCGAAAATCGTAAGTTCAGTTGGGAATAGTTCACGAACCACGGTAAACTGAATTTTGAAGTTGGTATAATAGGCTAGCAGTTGGCGAACCCGGTTCACGAACCGTTGTCAACTGAGTTCGGTAGTCTAGTAGGTTGGCGAACTCGGTTCACAAACTGTTGCACCTTGACTCATGAACAAGCCTTACGGTCCACGAACCGTTCTACCAACCGTCTCAGCAGATTTTAACAGATGCTGAAAGACTAATTTTTTAATATGTTTAGCATTGCTAGAATTCTCTTAAACACTTATAAGACTCCATTGACCACTCAAACACTTATGTACATGTATTATAATTAAAATTTTAGGTGTTTAGTGAACATCAAAAAAATGTTAGTTCTTATGGCATACTTTCCTAACCAAACAGTCATTGTACATTGTTCCATTGATTCTCAAGTTATCTTAGCTTGAATTCTAAGCAACCCATGGTCTTTGAAAACTATAAATAGAGATGTTCTTTCAGCTGAGAAATTTAATCATGGACACTTTGTGTCCTAGTTGATTCTAGAGTTTTCCTTTATAAACCTATGTTTCCTTTAAGAAACATAATTAAGTTTACGACTAAAAGACTTCGCTTTGAAGATTCGTGAATCGAGGTCCGACTATCTTTACCTTGATAGTTCGTTTATCTTGATCTTGCTTTTGTGTTATCGAGGTTTTTGTAATCTATTTTAGGAAAGATAGATAGTAATCGCAAAGTTCTCTTCGTCTCAGACTTTGTGATTCCTCAAGATAGATATCTGAAAACTGATCTTAAGTGATCTTTTGAAGATTATTCTTGAGAGGTGGTTAAGAACCGCTATTCGGGAGTCGTATGTTTAGGATTTGTGAGGTTTGCTAGCTTGTCTATTGTAAACAGATTTACATACCTTGATCTTTGATTTAAAGGAAATCAAATAGGATTATCTGTTAGAGGCAGATTGGTATCAAAAGTATTCACTTCGGCTGAAGCAACACTTAGGATGTAAAGGACGTCAACTAAGGGAATCAATTGTGTAGAACCTTACGAGGTTCAAGAGAAGTAAGGTGCGCGACTGTAACTGAATCGCTTGGAGGGTGGATTCATTCTCAACTATATTCCAGTCGAAGTCTAATACTAGGGTAGTGTCTGTAGCGGCTTAATACAATTTGGTGTTCAAATCTGGATGAGGTCCCGGGGTTTTTCTACAGCTGTGGTTTCCTCGTAACAAAACTTCTGGTGTTTTGTATTTTTCTTTTTCCGCATTATATTATTCACCTTTATCATTGGATTTACGCAACTTGTACGTATTCAATCTTAGTAGATACGTCAATATAATTGTGATCGATTACGAGACTAGTTTCTTGTAGAATTTGTATGTTGAAAGATAGAAAACAAGTTTAATTACTTGGCTGAATTCCGATTGGATTATTTGAATACGACTAGATTGATCTTGGATATTGATTTTTGAGATCATCCAAGTACTCTTCTTAACAACCAGGTTCACGGACTCTTTGTTTATATACATACTGATTGAGAAGAGGTAGAGATATAAACTCTATATACATATTGTCAAGGATCATTCAGTTGGTCTACTTGAAATTGTATTAGGTTTTGTCCATACATGTTGTCGAACGAAAAAGTTGATGGTGTACTTGGTACCCCTGCGTTTTCATGGCTAAAATGTAGATTCTCGTCTGAAGGTAAAAACACATATTTGTGGTTGAATTTGGACCGTCCTTTATGTGTCTGAAATGTGGATGTCTGCCCAATGGGAAAAACCATTTCCTTTATAATATATAGATTTCTTGTTGCTTGAAACACCGCCGGTCTTCTTCATCTAAAAGAATATGATTTAAATAGTATTTGACACTGAATTTGATTGGTAATGTTGCGATATGATTTTTTCCTTTTTGAAATGGATATACATATGAGTAATTTTTATCTTTTATCTATTCTGCCAATTCTGGAATAGTTCAAAAAAAACTTTTTAATATTTCTAAAACTATCAGTTGATCAAAATTAGATTGATCATAAAATCTGCATAAACTTTTTTTTTTTCTTCGGAGACGCATAAGGTACAGTGAGAAAATAAAGGAAAGTGATAATAAATTTTGTTGACTATATTATTTCCTTCTTTTTTAACACTTGGTGAATGTATTGGATCTCATATATATAGGACCTTGTAAATGCAACGTCAGCAAAGTTTAGAACCATTTGATATACCCGAAGGAAGGTTAGGATGTTATGTCAAAACAGTTCGTCAAAAGCCTTTGTCTACGATCCCGACCGCTAAAAGTAAAAAAAAAAATGGTCATGAGGGGAAAATTTACAATGTATCAATAGTTCAAGCAAAAAATCAACTTCTACATTTTTTTAGCTAACTTGTAGCTTGTCATAACCTCTATAGTAAGGACTGCCATTTAGGCTGCATATAGTTCAAGTAGTGGAGTGCCTCACCAATTCGGTTAGACTGTTATTTAGGAAGTTGTGTGTCCATTTGATTGCAGATATGCGTCTATCATCCAGTGAGTACTCTTTAGGGTTAATCATTGGATATAAAATATGTAATAGAAGTCTTCTTCTCTATCTATCTAAAATAAATGAAATGAACCATTGTTGGCTGCGCTGTTAAAGCTCAGATTTGGCCTGAATCTTTGATTTAAGAGGTTACTTTTGTCTTATTTCATTATCCTGGTTGTTCGATTCTTGTAGCAATGCAATAATTGGCATCAGAGTTGTTCAAAAAAAATTCCAGTGACTCTCAAAGATGTTCAAGAGGATGTTATAAAACAATAAACTGAAATCAATCAAATACGATTTGATCTGGATGTGTTATCTACCAATCTCTCTACCATGATAGACTCGTTTGAGAGCCGTATTAGCAATACCTTACAAGAAAATAATCTCAATCTTTTAATACTTATGATTAGATCCAACAATAATCAACAACAACAGAGTCCTGAAGCTGCTAGTGGATCTCACACAGCTGATATGGGTGATCAGAGTTTTGCTCATCATCCTCCAAATGGCTTTCTGTATTATCCTCATCGTGTACCAAAGCTAGACTGTCCAAGTTCGATGGTGACAATCCTAGAGGTCAAATCTACAAAAGTGGGAGATATTTTTACCTTAATAACATTAAAGAACATAAGAAAACAGATATTGCAACAATTTATCTTGAGGGTAGGGCTGAAAATGGTATTTAAATTCTCAAGTTAATAGACATCATATTACATGGCATGATTTATCCAAACATATCTATGTTATATTTGAAAATCTCATTGAGAAAATTTTGTTGGTAGTTTTAATAAACTAGTGCAGAGTTTGACTGTTGATGATTATTATGAGGAGTTTGAAGCATTAATTCTCAACATGAATCCATCCATTGATGAAGCTTATTTATTATGATTTTTCTCAGTGTTTTAAAGGATGAGATAGGTAAATGTGCCTCTATGTTTCACCCCACAATACTATCAAAGGATTTTTCCCTTGCTAGATTACAAGAACAAAAAATCAATCTAGCAGCTGCAGCCGCTAAACCATTTACTAAATCTTTCAACACCTAATTTAACTCCAATAGACAATTTTCCTCTTCAAACTTTCCACCTAAACCCATTCTCAGTTCACCCAAATCTACACCTCTCACTCCAAAATCTTTTTTCACTCCTCAATTCAAACTCAACACTACAACTACAACCATTAAAAGACTCACTCGGGAGGAAATGAAGAAGATGAGACACTAAAGGTTATGTTACAATTGTGATGATGTTTACAAACCAGGACACTTTTGTAAGAGCAAACAAAATATTTTCATGCTTCAAGTTAAGAATGTTGAGTCACGGGACACTAAAGAAAATGAGGAAATTTTTGAAGAAGTTGTGGAATCTCCAGTACAATCTGACATTGAAATATTTTTACATGCTCTCACAGGCAATGCAACTGCAGACACCATTAGAATTCGTGGCATTCTCAACAAACGAAAGGTCTCTATTCTTATTGATACATGTTGCACCACCAACTTCAATGACAATAATTTAGCTGCTTCACTTAAGTGTTACATAGAACCAACTTCCCCCATGATGGTCACAATTTCTAATGGAGAAAGGACAGTTAGTACTGGTATTTCTTCAAAACTTCAATGGATCATGTATGGATACAAATTTGTGGAAGATTTGAGAATTTTGCCATTGGGTGGTTGTGATATATAATACTTGGTGAAGATTGGCTCAGATTTTTAGGTGATGTGCTCTTTCACTTCTCTAAACTGAGTATTTCTTTTGAGTACACAGTAAGAAGATTACATTGCAAGGGGCTACCCCAAAACCTTCCTGTAGTTGCAGGAAATCCCACACTACACCCCTCACAAGAATTCACACAATCAAGTCATTTTAAGATGAACAATTATAATCTTTATTGATCAAACTCCAAAAAATATTACAAAATGAAAAGAAGATAGGCTAAAGAATTACAATCACTCTAAACTTTCTCTCTCTTAATGACTTGCTCAACACTCGAAAAAGATCTCCTCCTCTCTAAAGTCTACTCGGCCCTTTATATAGGACATTACATAATGGATGATAGCTAAGTTGTCCTTTATTTTCGGATCTGACATGCGACATTCTCGCAAGTGTACATATGTTAAATCTCGCGACATTCCTCGATCTTGCCACATCTTCACATCTTTCTCGTGTTTTGGCTGTCATCATTCGTTACGTCGTTTTTACTTCTAGCCCGTGATATCTTCGCAGTGTGTCGTTTATGGATTTCGCGAGAATCTTGGTGTTGCGATATTCCGATCCTACATCTTGCCTCTTCTCATGTCTTCTCTGCGAAGAAGAGAACTTCATGAGAACTAGTACTTTCAAAACACGTGGCCATTCATTTCTTTCCTTTATTTTTCTGCCGACAAGCTTCCGTAAATCCAGCATAACTGCTTACACGTGTTACATATTCCCCTTTTTACCGGCACATTAAATGCTAACCGGTCATCCTTTTCTTGTCTATTTAAGAAGAAATCTATCAAGTATATCTTTCTTTTCTTTTACTTCATCTTCTTCATCCCTGCATTCTTTGTGAATTCTTTATCGTCTGCAACTTTTTGTTGCTGTTCATCTTGCTGTAAATCTTCTCTGCTACTGTTCTTATGGAGCCATCAAAGTTTGTAGATCATACTAAATGTGATCTATTTGAACTCTTCTACTGAGATTACTTTATTTGATTTTGTTCATCTCTGATTAATTTCCTTATTGTTTCTGTTTTAGTAAGAACGTCCCTGTTACCAAATTCACAGTCGAAAACCCTAAAACATCCAAGGGTTCGCAACCCAAATCCGTTGCACACAAGAGGAAGCCTGCAAATAGCAAGGTATTAAGAAACATTTACTCTTATAATAACAATATTGTTGCTTCTGTTTCTTATTTAACTTGTGATTCGCAGGATGACAAAAACGTCGATAGATCCCCCAAAAGATCTCGTCGTTCTAAAAATGTTGAAACTTCTGTTCCTTTTCCTATATTTAAGCTTACAACTCCTCCTGCGATATCATCGCAAGATAAATCTACTCTTTCCATCTGCGAAAATGTCGCTGCTGATTTTCCTCCTATGTCTGAGTTTTCCATAGATGAAGTTCCTCATGATAGTCCTGTTGCGAATGAACCCTTTTCTTCTTCTACTATCGATGCCTCTGCCTTTCCCCCAGTCATTAACCTTCATCAGATTTTATCTTCACATGACATTCCTGCGACGAAAGACGATTCAACTCTCCCCTCTTCTGTCGTCACTACTTCTTCATCCGAGTCTATCCCTCTTACTAAGGAAAATTTGGAGGGAATGGACGTGGCTTTCAAAGTTTTATCAGATATTATGAATGATGCCAAGAAGACCTCCGTCGATCCTATCAAGTCTAATGTCTGCGTGATTTTGAGTAAATATTTTGGTTCTGACAGAATTTCGCAAACATCTTTAGAGCAAGAAGTTAAAATTTTGAAGAACAATCTCCAAGCCATGACTGCAAAGTGTGAAACTCTCCGTCTTGAGAATCAAAAACTTCAAAATGTCTCACTGGATCGTGATAATCTTCGCAAGAAGAATGAAGAATTAAAAGGTAAAACTCCCCTCCCCTTTCTCAAAAAGTTTTTTTTTTTTTTTTTTTAATCTTCAAGCCCTTGTTCGCCCTTCAAGCTTTGAACCAGAAGCGAAAAATGGAGATATATCAGTTAGAAACTGTTGTTGAAGAAACTCGAATGGATAGAGACGTTTGGATGGAGCAATATAACCAATTAGATAATCTTCATACATACTCTGTTGATCAAATAGATAATCTTTCTAAAGAAAATGCTGACTTAGTTCAAAATCAAGGCTCATTAAGTAGTGAATTATCTCGCCTCTCTTACTCTTTGACTACAGCTAATTTGGAGTTGGAAACTTTATCAGATGAAAATGGAACTCTTTCTCAAGAGAAGCGAGCCCTGTTAAACAAGGTGGCGATTTCCTCGCAACAACTTGATGTTTATCAAAAAATGTGTAAAGAACAAGAACAATCTCTATATTCGCTGAGAAGTAAACTCGAAGAAGTTACTATTGAGAGGGATAAACTTATCCAAGGTAGAATAACTTTAAGTGTAAAAACAAGCCAACTCAAAGATCAATATTCCAAGGTAGGAGAATCCTACTCTTCTCTTGCGAAGGAAAACACCTTACTTGTTTCTAACGAAAAAGAGCTTGCGAAAGAGTTGGAGATAATTTTGACGATGGATCATTTGGAGAATAGTTGTTTGGCTCGAAGGTAGTCATGATATTTGACTACCTTAATCAATTTGTTTTCTTGAAAGGTTTGGAAAATCAATTATTTTCTATACTCTTTATTTTTGCGAGAATCCGAGAAAAATGGAGATAATTTTGACGGTGAGTGCCATGGATTTTACATTTGGAAAGAGCTTTCCACTGTTTGAACTCTGTGTTGTTTATGCTACAACCCAAGTTTAAATTAATTATGTTCCAAAATTTAATACGGGAGATAAAGAAAATGGACAATGTGCTGACGAAGGCAAGAACAACATCTTTAGTTGAAAACATAGTGTAGGTTAAAGGTTGAGTCTCTTTTATCATTCCTTAGCTTAGTATCATCTTTACAACTCAGTCGCCCTCATTTATGTTACACTCTCAATATCGTCCCTCGATCGGGTGCCCCTGCAGAAAATTTAAACATCTTTTCAGAAGATTCGACTATCTTGCATTTCATCCATAAATAGTCACACTGCATTGTCATTTTTAGTTCTTTGTTAAAGATTTATTTTGTTTACATCATCCATAACTTACATTGCATCAATACCTTCTTAGTGTAACTTAGTTGTTTTCCTTTACTTGCATCTTCATTCTTTGTGCCTTTTTTCATCAAAAACTTTGCATCTAGTTAGTTTAATTCACTCTTAGCTTTCACTCCCCTGCAACATCTCCTCAAATCTTTCAAAGTCCTGTGGCTCATTTTTTGGGAACTAAGATTGTTTGTTGAGCTTGTGTCTTGATGATGTCTTACAAAAGGGAGAAAGACGAGGCAAAACCAGTTCTTGAGGTTAGTCCAAATCTCTTGATCTTGTATGTTTGATCTTGATTCGAGCCTTGTATGAGCTTTGTTCTCGGTAAACTATCCTCTCGATCTTTATGAGCATTCACGTGTGAGAACTAGTGCACTGAAAGGTTTGGTTGGAGATAATTTTGACAGTGCCATGGATCATTTGGAGAATAGTTGTTTGGCTTTAACTCAATATCTTATCTCTCAAAAGGAAGGTAGTCATGATATTTGACTACCTTAATCAATTTGTTTTCTTGAATTTATGGTATTTTCCTTGCGAATTCAAGAAAAATCAATTATTTTCTCTATAACCCTAAATCTAATTTTCTTTTCTCCTCTCTTCCTCACCCGACGAGCTCGCTCTCTTTATTTTTACGAAATCCGAGAAAAATCTTCACTCCTCCATTTCCACTTTGAAATCGACTATGCCAAAATTCACAAAGAAAATGGATGGATGCACTCACTCTGCTTTCTCTTGCTCGCTCTACGTGATCGGGCGAAAGAAGATTCCCTATCTTCACTATCTTGCTTACTCTAAAGATATATAGAGTAGGAATCATCAAAAAGCACTCCTTCTCCAATTTCATCTCAAAGTCAAGTTTTTTCGTGAATGATGTCTTCTTATATAGGTAGGAATCATCCAAATCTCTTGATCTTGTATCTCTTGATCTTGAACCTCTCGGAAGTAGGTGATGATGAAATTCCTAATCCTCCCGATAGTGATTATGATTATGAAAGTGGCGAAGATTCCGCAAATGAAGAGGTGATTCCTCCTAATGAAGTCATCAATAATAATTTAGTTGAAGGCGGGTCTGGCGAGAATGCAATAACTGGCGAAAGTGTGGAAGTTGGTGAAGCTAATAAAATTGTTGAAAAACATCCAGTATCTCATTCTGGCGAAAAAATTGATATTGAGAATTGAACTTCTCTTGTAATTTTTCTTCTTGCATTGTTACTCCTTTATGTACTTCAATCACCTTTGAGGTGTATTTACTCGTTTATTATTCTTCTTTCTTGCATGGAAGACAATCTTTGATGTTTAACAATTCCCATTTTGTTTTCTATTTTTTTTTTTTTTGCGATGAAAGATCTCTGTTATCTGCATTCAAACTGTTTATGTGAATTTTTTCATTGCGACAAGATCGCACGAAGTCCTTACATTTTCATGTGATGACCATTGATCTTGCCTTATCATTTCTCTGTGCGGTCTTATTTTGCCTTCCTAGTTAAAGGTCTTATTTTTCCACCTCTCATTATTGCGACAAAATCGCAGGACGTATTTACACTTTCATGTAATGACCCATTGATCTTGTCTTATCATTTCTTTAGTATTATTGTCTTTGCAGGATATTTTTCTTACGACAATATGACAGGCCTAAATATCCTTGCGAACATAAAGCCCCGTGACATTGCCGTCTTTGCGACGAAATCGCAGGACATCTTTACACTTGCATGCAATGACCCATTGATCTCGTCTTATCTACTCTTTTGTATTTTTGCCTCTTCAGGATTGTTGCATAAATATGATAAGCTTTGATACTCCCGTGAGTAAGAAGCCTCATGACATTTACGTCTTTTTTGACACTATCAGCTCCCTAATGGAGGGTGCCTCCCTTATCTTCCCCCTGGTTGCCCCTTCAAGGAGGCGTACTTCTGCCATACAAGGCTAGCTCCTCCCATCCGGTCTTAACAACAACCAGTTGTTTTCGCAGCCTCTTATCCCTTTTGCCTATAGGGCTTATGGTTACGAGACTGCACCCTAAGTGGAGTTTTCTTCGGGTCGAGTACAGTATAAGCCGATACTTGCCAAGAATGGCCGAGACACTTCAAATGTCCCAGGAACCCTTGGCTCAAACGTGTACCTCGGCGCCTTGGTCAAATGCTGACTCCTTAGAAGAGATCCTCGGTCGTCCAGCCTAAGTCATAAGCTTAGATTGAAAATCCAAGGTACCTCTCCTGGATGGGTTTTATTACCCCCAATCTTCATGACTCAGGTTCCAGGGGCGGTGTAACCTTTTCCCTGAGCCACGCTACAGATACCCCCTTACATGACGCACTTTAGGTACTTTGCCTCTTACAAAATTTTATTCGCGAACTAGGGTGTACGCCATGAAGGTTCGTCCCATTCTGATTATTTTGTCAATTTTTCTTTATATGTAATAGGTACCCCCTACTATGACGCACTTTAGGTTCTTTTGCCTCTTGCGAAATTGTGTTCGCGAATTAGGGTGTACGTCATAGTAAGTTCGCCACTTTCTGATTATTTTGTTGATTCTTCTGTATATGTAAGCTCTTTTGTAATTTCGCTGATCTTTGATAATTTTTTCATCGTTTTCTCTGCGAAATATTCGCATGTTTTTCGAGAATAAAAATGAAATATTTAATTCTTTTAGCCTCAATCATGTGCCATTCCGTAGTCTACTTCTTCACCATAATTTTTTTTGGGTAATATCTCTTTAAGTATAATCTATTCCATGGTCTATCGAGTATGCGTCCCACATCTCTACCCTCAGGATCCATCAATCTATATGCCCCTGTTCCAACTATCTCCTTGATGATATAAGGTCCATCCCATTTTTTCGCAAGCTTTCCACCACTTTCTCGCTGATATATCGGTGTTTCTCACAGCACCAAATCGCCTGGTTGAAATTCGCGTGTTTTAACACGTTTATTATATTCTCGAGCTAATCTTCGCTGGTAATTTTCCATATGCTGCAAAGCCCTTTCTCTTTTTTCTTCTAATTCATCTAATTTAGTTAAAATAATACCCGCACTAAGATTTTTCTCCCAAGCTTCTCTCTTTGTTGTTGGGATAATAACTTCACAGGTAGCACATGCCTCAACCCCATATGTTAAACAGAAAGGTGACATTCTCGTGGCTTCTCGCCTGGTTGTGTTGTAAGGCCATACTGCATTATGTACCTGTTCGCACCATGCTTTATTGTACCCTTCTAATTTCTTCTTCAATATATCTCTGCGATTGTTTTATTTGTTGCTTCTGCCTTCCCATTTGCCTGAGGGTATAATGGAGATGACTTTCCACATTTTATCTTAAATGCATTAAGTAACAATTCTATATTCTGTCCCTCGAACTACTTCCCATTATCAGATACCAATTGTGCGAGAATTCCAAATCTGCATATGATATTCTCAAATATGAATGTAAAAATATCTTTGTCGCGAATGTGTTGTACTGCCTTTACTTCTGCCCATTTTGTGAAATCGTCTGTAGCGACAATCAGATATCTTCTTTGTCCAGACCCTGGTAGAAACGGTCCAACAATATCTAAACCCCATTTTCCAAAGGGCCACACATTTATTGAAGATGTTAATAGTGTTCCAGGTGCATGTATTTTCTTTCCATGTCTTTGGAAATCTTCGCAACGTCTTGATACACGTTTCGCATCTTCATGCATATATGGCCAGTAATAACCTTGTGTTTTTGCTCTGTATGCCAAAGATCTTCCGCCGCTGTGATTGCCAGCGTCCCCACTATGCGACATCTTTAACACTGCTTCTCCTTCCTCTCGTGTCAAACACCTGAGTGAAGGTCCATTAAAGGATCTCCGGTATAGTATCCCATCTCTTAGTTCATAATTTGTAGCACGACTTTTTAATTTGTGCGCCTCCAACCTATTTCTCGGCGTTTCTCCTCTCATCAAATATGCATGAAGTTCGGCCCTCCAATCTTCGACAACGGGTGTTTTCTCCCCATCTTCTATGATCATCACGTCTACTTCTCCTTCTTCTTCCTTATTGACTGATGGTGATAAAAGTGTCTGTATCTTTATGCATCTCGCAGTTGGATCTGTCATCATACTTGAGATAAAAGCAAAAGCATCTGCGAGTCTATTATCTTTTCTTGATATGTGTCTCCATTTTATTTTTTGGATTTTCGCTGACAATTCTCCAACAAGTTTCTTGTATTTCTTTAAAGATGGTTCATTTGTAGTGTATTCTCCTGTTATTTGTCGAATGACTAGCTGCGAGTCACTGGTGATTCTCACATTTTCCAACTGCATTTCTATTACGAATTTCAAAGCATGTATTACAGCTTCATATTCCGTTTCATTATTGGTGGATGTAAATTCCGGTCAAGGAAAAAGCCATTTTAGTGCCTCTCAAAAATCAAAACAATTCCAATTCTGTTACCTTCTCCATTTGATGATCCATCTACCAACACTTCCCATCTATCTGGCTCTGTCAATAGGTCCTTTGGGTTTCCATATTCTTCTTCTATATCCATCATTTCTTCCACTGCTTCATCATCTTCTAAAGGAAATTCTGCTAAAAAATCTGCGACAACTTGTGACTTGGGTAAAGATAGCACTTCATACTTGATTTTGAAGTGTCCTATTTGTGCGTTCCACCTCTCGACTCTGGCTGATCTTTTTGAATTCTTCATTACTGATTCAATGGGTATCTTTGTCAACACCCTTACTGTATGTTCTTGGAAATATATGCGAAGTTTGAATGCTGCATAAACTAACGCCAAAATTAACTTTTCAATTTTTGAATAATTTTTCTCTGTGGCATTGAAAGTTTTACTGATGTAGTAGATTGGTTTCTCAATTCCTGCATCTACTTGCAATAACACAACACTTAATGCGTGCGATGTTGTCGCAAGATATAGTAATAGTTCTTCTCCTGGTTCTGCTTTTTAAAAAATAGATATATTCATCAGATAATCTTTTATTCCTTGTAGGGCTTTCTCGCATTCATCCGTCCATTTAAATTTTGTCCCCTTTTTGAGTATGTTGAAAAAGTGTTTGCATTTATCTGATGATCGCGAAACAAACCTCCCTAGTGAAGCTAAGAGTCCGTTTAACTTCTGTACATCTTTTATTGTTGCTGGAGTTGGCATGTCGCGAACTGCTTGCACCTTCGCCGGATCAACTTGTATACCCTCTTTTGATACAATGTAGCCTAAAAATTTCCCTGACGCAACCCCAAAAATACACTTCTATGGATTTACTTTGATGTTAAACTGTCTCATTTGTTCAAAAATTTCTCTCAAATCTTGGACATGATCTTTTGCTTCTTTACTTTTTATTAGCATGTCATCCACATACACCTCTAGTGTCTTATGTATCCATTTCGCAAACACTTTATCTACCATTCTTTGGTATGTTGCTCCAGCATTTCGCAAACCAAATGGAATTTTTGTATAACAATATAATCCTCTTGGGGCGAAAAAAGCAGTTGTGTTCTTGATCTTCTTCAAATGAGAGGGATTTGATTATATCCTTTGTATCCATCTAGAGAAGATATTCTATCATTTCCTGCTGCCGATTCTACCAATTGTGGGATATCTGGTAGTGGAAAACTATCTTTTGGACAAGCTTTATTTAGATCAGTGAAATCTATACAGATTCTTATCCCTTTATTCTTCTTTGGAACTACTACCATGTTTGCTATCCACTCTAGGATATTTAGCTTGTCTTATGATTCCTGCATCAAGCATCTTCTTCAATTATTCTTCTATTTGTGGATGATACGTTGTTGCAATCTTTCTGATTCTTTGTTTGAATGGTCTAACATTTTTATCAATCTCCAATTTATGACATGCCACCGATGGATCTATTCCTTGTATCTCATCCATATCCCATGCGAAAATGTCTTTATATTCTCGCAAAGAGATTAACAGTTCTTTCTTCTTCATCTTCCTCCATCTTAGTTCCAATTTTTAGTATTTTGGGTGCTTCGCTGGTCCCAACATTCACTTCCTTTGTTGGTTCTGCCGCGGTGTAACTGGCCTCAGGTTCTCTCATAGGTGTCGGTTCTTTTATCTCCTTCGCAGGTCCATTCCCTTCTTCCGAAATTTCGCCAGGTATGCCTTTTCCTTCCTCTGCTTTTATCATGTAAATTCTAAATTCTTCTTCTTTCTTTGCTTCCTTCGGTATTTTCCTGCGATTTTTCCCCTTCTCTGCACGTCCTTCGTATTGCTTCACTTCAATTTGATAACATAATCTCGCTTTATCCACATCTCCTTTAATTTCACCGATCCCACTTGGTATAGGAAATTTAATGCATTGATGTAATGTCGACGCTACATCTTTAATCGCATGTATCCATGATCTTCCCAACAACATGTTGTATGGTGATTCCATATCCACCACACAGAATATTACTCGTGTTTCGATTTCTCCTAGTAAAATTCGCAACTCTATTTCTCCTTTTGGTTTTGTTACAGATTTTCCAAAGCCACGAATATGATAAGTTGAAGGAGACATTTCTTCATTTTTGTACCCCATTTCTTTGTATGTATGGTAGAACATTATATCCACCGAACTCCCTGTATCCACCAAAGTTCTGTTTATTGTCCATTCTTCCACAATTTTTGCCGTGTTCACCTTTTCTTTCTGTGTGGTTACGGTGATTACCAAAGGAGATGTATGCCCCAAATTTTCTTTTGGTATTTCTGCTGCTGTGAACGTAATTTTCTGTTTTTCCCAATCTCTCAAAGGTGATGTCTTCTCAATTGTTACAATTTTCTTTCTTTCAAAGTCTCGTTTATGTATTCTCCCTCTGATGTTCTCATGGAATTCATTAATCATTGTTTTTGTGATCGATTTACACTCCAACCTTTTGTTAAATTTCTTGATTCTAGTTTTCTCTATTTTTACTGATTTATCCACTTGTTTTATCATTTTCTTGATTTGAACAACCTTGATAAAAATCTTTAATCTTTTCGTTCAAGCAATCTCTGTTTCTAGCGCCATTATGTAGTTGCAGGAAATCCCACACTATACCCCTCATAAGAATTCACACAATCAAGTCATTTTAAGATGAACAATTATAATCTTTATTGATCAAACTCCAAAAAATGTTACAAAATGAAAAGAAGATAGACTAAAGAATTACAATCACTCTAAACTTTCTCTCTCTTAATGAATTGCTCAACACTCGAAAAATATCTCCTCCTCTCTAAAGTCTACTCGGCCCTTTATATAGGACATTACATAATGGATGACAGCTAAGCTGTCCTTTATTTTCGGATCTGACTTGCGACATTCTCGCAAGTGTACGTATGTTAAATCTTGCGACATTCCTCGATCTCGCCACATCTTCACATCTTTCTCGTGTTTTGGTTGTCATCATTCGTTACGTCGTTTTTACTTCTAGCCCGCGATATCTTCGCAGTGTGTCGTTTATGGATTTCGCGAGAATATTGGTGTTGCGATATTCTGATCCTACACTTCCTTATTGATGACGAGTAGTGATGTTGTGAATTAATTTTTTTCTAAGAATTCTCATGGTATTGTGGGCCACCTATTTTCTATTTCTATCACCATTACACCACCCAGAATTCCATAAATACTCATTCTTCTATTACAAGAATTCAAAGACATATTTAAAGAACTTACTCAGTTATCACCAAAAAGTAACTTAGATTATTCCATTCCCTTGCAACGTCATGCTGCACCAGTTAACCAAAAAGCGTACGAATGCCCGTACATTAAAAAAGAAGTAGTTGAACAAATAGTGAAGAAAATGCTTCATTCAGGCATAATCCATCCAAGTCATAGTCCTTTTGCATCTCCCATTCTGTTGGTTAAAAAGAAAGACAACTCTTAGAGATTCTGTGGATTACATAAAGTTGAATAACATTACTATCAAGGAAAAATTCCCTTCACCCATCATCGATGAGCTTTTTAATGAATTAAAAGGGTATATAGTCTTCTGCAAAATAGATCTGAGAGCCGGTTACCACCAAATCAGAGTAATTGACTATGACACCCACAAAACAACATTCAGAACCCGTACAAGGTTACTACAAGTTCAAAGTCATGCCATTTGGGCTCACGAATGCTCCTGCTACATTTCAAGCCTTAATGAATGAAGTATTTTAACCAGTTTTGAGAAAATTATTGTGGTATTCTTTGATGACATTTTGGTTTACAGCTCCAGCATGACTGGACATATTGAGCATCTCAAATTTGTTAGACAACATCAACTTTTTGTTAAACTATCTAAATGCTGCTTTGGCCAATCTTCATTGGAATATTTGGGGTCACATTATCACAGCTGAAGGAGTATCTGCTGATCCTAACAAGATATGTTGCATGCAACAGTGGCCACTTCCTACGACTAGATGAACGCTGCCACGGTGGGAGGGCCGACCGAATAAAAAAGGAAACACTGTTGTATTTGGACTGTAAAAGAAAATTTGTGCCTAAAGTGAAAGTATCACTTTTTTTGAAACAGAGGGAGTACATCGTTTTATTAGTTGCAATAGAAAATTAGTTGATACATAAACCAAAATATGTTGTTGTATCCTTTGTGGTGGTTTGCATAATGACTATGAAATCAATTTTTGAAAATTATGCCTAAAATGATAAATACCTCCGAATTTTTCGTAAAATCTCTAAATTTGATATTGTTGTTTGTACTCATTACATAGATTCTTTTAAAACCTTTCCAATGATATAAAATTTGTAAAATTCCAAGGAACGGATTTTTAGATATGTTATATTATAGTTTGGTTGCCAATTCTACCCTTAAAAAATAAGATACTTAAGGAATTATAATACAATTTGACTCTTATATCTACTTGCCCTTCATTTTTGGCTTATTTACGAAAATGTTTAATACCTTATTTCCCTTCCTCTTTGGTTTATTTACGAAAATATCTAAAAACCTATGTGCCCTTCCTCTTTTGTTTATTTACGAAAATATCTAAAGGAAAGAAAGAAAAATTTGATTCAGAGGGGCAGTGTTGTCCTTTCATCGTTGAACCAAATCCAATCTTTTGTGTCAAATTGGAAAGAAAAAAAAGTCACGCTTCACATTGACACAAAGTCACCATATATAAGGTCCTCCCTCGCTTCGCTCGGTCGGCCGAACTATTAAAGAACATAAAGGATTTCTTGGTCTTACTCAAGGTAGTTAATATCGTGTATCGGTATCGTATCGGTCGGGTCCTATACACCTATACAAATGATAATATATGTTTTTATAGGCGATACATCATTAGGATTTTTTTAATATTTATTATTTATCAAAAATAAATAAATATTGATATAACCATAATAAAAAATAATAATTGTAGTAAACATACATCAACCTTACAAAATAAGAGCTGGTTGATTAGAGCCTTATACTATCAACAACGAAACCAAATATTGAATGTCTGTTATCCCATCAACATCACATTTATAGTAATTACATCCACCATAATCATATATGAAATTACCAAAATTAGTGGAGTTACTTTCTTGAACTAAAAGTTTAAGAAATTATAATCAAAAGACAAATTACATTAGTGATATATCAGTGTACAAGTGAAACCGATATGTCGGTCCGTACAGGACGATACACGCATTTTTATCGTTTATCCTTCGTATTGCCGATATTTTCAATATCGTACAGATTTTTTCCGATATCCTATAAAAACCTTTAATATCGGCATGTGCAACAGATATTGACTACCTTGGTCTTACTGGATATTAGAAGAAATTTGTTTTGGCTATGAAGCCATTAGTAAGCCTTTAACTGAACTGCTCAAGAAGATTTCCTTTCAATGAAGCCCAGCCGCAACAACTGCCTTTAACAAACTTAAGCAGGAAATGATAAACACTCCCATCTTAGCTCTACCAGATTTTAGAAAGTCATTTGTGGTTGAGAGTGATGCTAGTGACTTATGCATAAGAGCAGTTTTACTTCAAGAAGACAAACTGATTGCCTACTTCAGCAAACCACTAGGTCCAAGAGCCAGAGCACTCTCTACTTATGAAAAAAAATTCTTAGCCATTGTTATGGTTATACAGAGATGGGGGCATTATTCACAGGGCAACAAATCCATCATCAAAACTGATCATCAAAGTATCAAATACTTCCTCGAACAGAAAATTACTACTGCCTTACAACAAAAATGACTTATGAAACTTTTGGGATTTGATTATGATATAGAATAAAAAAGGGTACTGAAAATGTGGTGTTGATGCTCTCTCTAGAAGACCTACTGATTCAGCTGCTTGCAATTTTATGTCCATTTAAACACCAACATGAGTCCAAGATGTTCCTAACAGCTATGTCCAAGACCCAAAAGCAGACCAACTCATTTCCCAACTACTTCTAAATGCTACCAATATTCCCCATTTTACTTAAGGAGAGCATATTGAGATACAAAAACAGACTTTACATTGCCATTGGAGGTAATGGCATACACAATCTCTTGGAATCATTATATGCTTCTTCTGAGGCCATTCTCGCATACAAGCAACTTATGTTAGAGATAAAAGTTACTTTTCTTGGAAAAGAATGAAGAAAGATATCTTGATGTTTGTATCCCACTGTGACATTTGTCAGAGAAACAAGAGTGATCATACCAATGCTGCTGGTTTACTACAACCTCGACCTATCCTTGATCATGCTTGGCAACACATTACTATGGACTTCATTGATGGCTTGCTTGTTGGCGACAAAAAGAGTGTTATTCTGGTCACTGTAGATAGGCTCACCAAGTATGACAAAAAGAGTGTTATTCTGGTCACTGTATATAGGCTCACCAAGTATGATCACTTTATTGCTCTACAACATCGATACACAGCTGCATATGTGGCACAAGCATTCCTCAATCAGGTATTCAAACTTCATGGATTACCTTCTTCTATTGTGTCCGACAGAGACAAGGTCTTTACAAGTAATTTTTGGCTATATTTTTTCAAGGATTTGGGTACTAGCTTGAACTCGAGTACATCATATCACCCTCAAAAAGATGGCTAAACTAAAAGAGTCGATGTTTGTTCGGAGAATTACTTGAGGTGTATAATTTGCCACAAACCAAGCAGCTTAAGTCAATGGCTAGCTCTTGATGAATGGGTATTGATAGAGTCAATACCAGCTATCACAGAGGATTGAAGATGTCTCCTTTTCAAGAATTATATGGGTATTTACCTCCTCAAATGTCTTTTCCTTCTACTTCCACAACTTCTGTAGTTGTTGTAGAAACATACTTAAAGGAAAGAGACTCTATGCTTGAGATACTCAAAGAGTCACTCCAAAAAGCTCAAGAAAGAATGAAATTATATGCTGATACTACCAGAGTTGAGAGGTCCTTTGAGGTGGGAGATTTGGTCTATCTCAAGATGTAACCCTACAAACAGGCTTCTGTGTCATTAAGAAGAAATTTCAAACTCTCGGCTAAATTTTATGGTCCATTTCCAGTCCTGCAGAAGGTAGGCAAAGTGGCTTACAAGTTGGAGGTACCATCTCATTCTCGTATCCACTCTATGTTCCATGTCTCTCAGCTGAAGAAACATATTGGTGTGAAACACACTCCTTCTCCTACATTGTTGCATGTTGTTGATCTCACAGGAGATATCATCATGATACCAGAAAAGGTGTTGAAAACAAGAACTGTCCTCTTAGGAAACAAATTGGTTCGACAGGTGTTGATCCAATGGACCAAATCCACACCAGAGAGTGCAACATGTGAGGCAATATCCAACATCAAAGCTCACTATCCTCGATTTATCCTTGAGTTCAAGAATAATTTTCAGAGGGAGGCAATGTCGTAACCTCTATAGTAAAGGGTCACCATTTAGGCTACCTGTACTTCAAGTTGTGGAGTGCCTTATCAATTCGGTTAGATTGTTATTTAGGAAGTTGTGTGTCCGTTCGATTGTAGACACGCGTCTGTTACCCAATGAGTACACTTTAGGGTTAATCATTGGATATAAATACGTAAGATAAGTCTTCTTCTCCATCTATCTGAAAGGTTTTACCTATTCACCACCCACGTTTTTCCTATTTTCCACTCCTCTCACAATTTCTAAGATAACTCTACTTTTTAATTCTACTTTTTCCTATGTACCACCTAAGAAGTCAAACTAAATTTACCAATAATATCGTCACTCTTAGTTTTCTTCTTCTTCTTCACTAATCTAAAACCATTAACCCTAAGTTCTAAATTAAAAACTATTAACACTAAGTTATGATTCTCTTTTAATTATAATACACCAAAATCTAATTATTTATTAATCTTTTATCATTCAATTTTCAAGAAATAAACGAAAATCAATCCGCGAGTAAAACCATTGCTATCACGAGAATCATGTTATCGTTAATTAAGCATGTTGCTGTAATTTTACGATTTTTCATACTCGTATTAAATTTATCAAAACTAGTGAAAGTACCCAATAACAATTAAATTATTTAATGTGCTGATGAGTATGATTTAGTGCTAATGAATTTTGGAAGTACTCAAATTAATTTGTGGAATGAATCTTTGGCTACACAATTAAAACGTTAGAAAGCAAGAACAGGTGTACTCTTAGCCGCTCATAGTTTTTTGATCCAAGTTTGATAGCTATTCATGATGGCGGGATGATGTTAATCTAGAGGATTTTAAAGTCTAACCAACCTAAAATCAAATCAAAGGTAGAAGAAAGAATTTTAAAAAAAAAATGTGATTGGAGGTAGTGGTCGGTGGGTGGAGGAAGAGTAGAAGTAGCTGGCCGGCTGGTGGATATCAATAGAAGATGGTGGAAGATGGTGGTTGCCGGTAGATATGAGAAGAAAATTTTCTAAGTTTTGGGTTTTGTTATTGATTTAGGTTGGGTATAAATAAAAAAGTCAAGGAGTAGTATTTAGGATTTACGAAGAAATATATGGGTGGTAAATAGGAAAAGTGGAGGTGGGAATTAATGTGAGTGGCTAATAGGAAAAATGTGGGTGGCAAATAGGTGAAACCATCTTATCTTATATCTTATCTTATATCTTATCAAGAATACAAAACAAAGCTAGGCTAAGTTTGCCTGTCTGAGTGGTGGTCAGGATTTTTCCGTGGGCAAGATAAATCAAGGGTTGTGGTTCTCCTGACCACCCCTACAACTCGCACATGTGGCATTAATTCCAATATTATGAATGAAAAATGAATACTCAAGTCAAGATATGGAATTTCAAAAATTATAACGGGGAGGTTCGAACTCATGACCTATTGTGTCATAAGAGTGGCCTCTAACCGTGTTCCACCTTGGTTGGAATTGATAGAAAAGATAAATCAACAGTGGTGGTTTGTTCAACTTAAATACCATAATTGCTTTATTAATTAGTGTTTCACTAATTACACATAATAAATAATCTATTCATTATAAAGTGTTTTATTAATTAGTGTTTCACTAATTGCTCATAATAAATGACTAATCATTTTTTAATTATAAATGTTTTCTTAATTAATTATAATATTTATTTCTAAGATTGTACTAACCATGACCGCACCGTTAAATAATAATCAATCAAAATTAATTCCTTATTAGTATAGTATATGCATACAACACAATAACGATTAGATCAATCAACATAAAAAAAAGATCTATGGTCATGGTTTGTTCAACTTAAATATTAATTAGTGTAAGTGTTTTATTAATTGGTGTCTCCTTAATTTCTCATGGTAAATGATTTATTAATTTTACATCATAAATGTCCCTTAATTAATATTAATACATATCTACATCAATAAATAATTTTGACAAAAATCAATAGATATTAGTGTTGGCGGTGGTTGTAGAAGAAGAAGTAGGTGGTGGAAGCGGTGGAAGGTGTTACTAAGTGGTGGAGGTGGTAATATTAGTTTTGGTGGAAGAAATAGTGGCGCTGGATGGTTTTCACGGTAGTGGTATTGGTTTTTTATTTTTGCATCAAAAATAATTTTTTTTATTTTTTTACATGACGGGTAACATTGTGTTGTGAAAAATATAGTTGGTTGTTAAAAAAAAATTCTCTTATAAGTTTTGTTTATGCAAGTATTGATTTAACTTTGGTTCTTTTATATTTTTGTGTTAAGTTGGTGACTTTTTAATTTTAATACATGTTTGGTTAACAAAATTTGATACGTATATGGTGTTTTCTTTGTAATACTGATGTTAGTCTCTCATTTTACCCGTTAGCACTTTGTTTCGATCCCGTATTTGTAGACATTATTTGACTAATGTTGGGGTATTTGTTTAATCTCACGGCCGATTAAACCCCAGTATGTGTTCTACACATTGAAGGCGATATAAGTTTGTGCTGGCTCTACCTTGAAACTAATAATTTTTCTTCAGAAGGTTAGTTAAATTTATGTAGATACAAATATCAATATGACTATGCTCTTTATTTCCCCAAATTGAGTAACACTAGATGTGAGAACGCCATTCATGCACAACTTAGCATAGTTGGCGTGAAATCTTTTTATCCACGAATTTCTTCAATTTTATGTTATCAATATGATCGAGAATCTTACACATGTTTTGATTTACTTTTGTAAGTTTGTTTTTTCTTCACACATGTTTTGATTTACTTTTGTAAACTTTTTGTTTTCCCTCGGGTCACATGTTTGTCAAAATATCTATGAAATGTCATGACTAGCCTTTGACTTCCATTTAATATTATGTTATTACCAAAATTAAAATTATTAATGTTAAAAACTCTAATTTGGATTCTTCATTTTTTGTATAACTCTAAACTTTTATTAAGAATCATTTTTGTAACAAAAATGTTTTTATTTAAATAAATTAATTTTTTGAATCTATAGTAGGATTTTGAAAATTTTTATTAAAAATGGTTTTATAATTGTAAAAAGAAAGGGTATATTTGATAGTTTTAGTTATCAATAATTTCGGAACCAATGTAGTCAAAACGGACCGGAACATCATGGAGTTGGATTGCTTCGAGCCTTAGTTATCAATAATTTCGAAACCAATGTAGTCATAAACATCATGGAGTTGGATTGCCGGTTTAGGATGAAATCAGATGAAATATTCTTTTTGAAATTTAAAATTATGGTGTGATGGAACAATAAATGGGGAAAATATCTATTTACTGTATTTTTTTTTTTTTCATGTTGGCACAACATTATTACTCCGTCTGAGATAATAAATTGAAAACATGCTTAAGTAAAAATAAAAAGCTCAGGTAACCCATTATTTTTCTACCCAAAACCTATTCGAATATCAAAATAATTACTCATGAAAAAAATGAAGCAAGAGGAATGTGAACAATATCGTATTAAAGACAAAACATCCCGTGCCGTTACGGCACGGGTTAAGATCTAGTACTAATATAAAGAAAAGAGCTCTTTTTGATAGGAGACCCCTTAAATTACTTAGTTGTCCCCATTTTTTATATATTTACATAAATACCATTGTTTTAAAAATAGATCAAAAAATTTAAAAACTTAATATCTTTTAAAATAGTGAAAATTTCTAAGGAACCCAGATATGTACCCTCTCTCTTCCATAAACCCATCAATAAGATGATATATATTTCTGGCCCAAAGTACTAGATCTACGGTTAAGATTAATAGTTTCAAATTAGATTTATATTTTCAAATTTTGAGTTGGACTAAATTAACCTTTATTAGTTATTTAATACTAACAAAGTTATTAATTATCAGATAATTAATTCCACCATTTACGCCTTAGTTGTTATCCTCATTTGTTAAGAACAACATCACGCTTAATATTTATTAAATCTCCTCCGCTTAACTCCACCATTTCCATTGCCATATTCATCTTTTACTCCTCTATTACAGTCTTCTTTGTTTCTAATCATCGTAAACCTCATGTTAGACCTTTTGTTCTTGATAAGAGTTCTAGGAAATTAATTAATTATTAGTAAGATATTTAAATTTTTTTATAGACCCATCAATAGGTTGATGTAGTTATTCATCTTGCATATTCTTTTCATATGATTTTTGTACATGATGTTTTATTATTTTAGGATTTTGCCATTATTAGTCATGAAAAGTTCATTTTTCACAAATTTATACCGATGAAATATGAAATTTTCACTTTACTAAAAGTGAAAAATCCAACTTTCACTTTTACTAAAGGGAAAAATCCAATTTTCACTTTTATTCTCATGTGATAAATTGTGTTTTCATTTATTTTTTAAGTGAAAAAATCATTAACATCTATAGTTAAAAATAGTGAAAACTCTTTCCACCACTTTTGCACGGAAAATTGGATTTTTCAAGAATATTTTTAGAAACTTTCATGAATTTTTTAGAAACTTAAGAAGTGAAAAGTGTAAATTTCTCAAATATTCTGTTTCTTAAATTAAAATTATTATGGTAAGAACTTTGAGTTTTATCGAAAGAGTAAATTTAGGGGATTTGACAAACGAGTAATTTCTGGAGGTGTGATAAACCATAAAGAGTAAATTTAGCAAATTGATATGCCACGATTTTTTCTCAACCGTTTAACTCTTTTAGATTTAAAATTTAAAACTAATTTCCTTATTAAGAGGGAAGGTTATTAAAGTAATCTATTTCTAAATAAAAATAATTATGGGTTATTGATATATGTAATTTTATTGATGGGCTTCTAATATAAAAAAAATAAGAAATGGGCTAGAAAAAAAGTTCCCCGTGGGGAAAGTTATTTCTAGCCCAATTTAGCTTTTTTGTTTGTTATAAACCCACCAATAAAATTATATATACAAGGAGCCCATAATTATTAATCATAGGAGTTAGATTACATTAATAACCTTTTATATTTTAAATTTGAAAAACGTGAACTTTGTTTTAGAAAAATCAGTTACATAATAATGTGATAAGCAATTTTAATCCCTAAAAAGTCTCCACTTATTTTTCGTTCTTTTCTCTAACTCCCCAAAAACGTTTTTTTTGTACTCAACGACTTTATCTTTACATTAGCTTCCTAAAATAACTCATCTTTTTTTTAGCAATTTTCTAGCAAATCTGGGAAAATTCAATTATCGCAACACATGGAAGATTTTAATTTTCACTATTTTGTGAAGGCAATTATGACAACTCATGGAAAATTATAATTTTCACTATTTCGTGATAATCATAATTATTCATCACTGGCTTGGAAAATCAAAGTTATCACTATTTTCAAGTTAAAAGATAGAGTGTAACTTTAAAAAAATCAAAATTATCTCTGGCTTGGAAAATCAAAATTTCACTTTTTGTTCATATTTCTATTAAAAAATCAAAATTATTTCAAATGTGAAAATCACAATTAACCAGTTGAGAAGTTTCAATTATCACAATTCAGTCTTTCCCAAAACCCAAGTAAAATTGAACTATTTGGAGAATCCAATTTTTCACTCAAAACTAATTTAATACTAGGAACATGAATATAATGTTAAACTCGCAATTATCACCGGTCGTGATAATTTCAATTATCACAATTCAGACTTTTCCCAAAACAACTAAAATTTAACCAGATGGAGGATCCCTTTTCATTCAAAAGTAAAGTGAGATTTCTTTCTTTCTTTTTAACCAGGATTTCAACTAGGAATATGAACATTAAAATCACAATTATCATCAGTTGTGATAATTTTGGCTATCATAATTCAGCGATAATCATATCTATCACCAGTTGTCAATTCAGTGATAATTGAAACAATCAGCAGTTACCACCACCTGTTTACAACCATCCAAAAAGCATGGGATCAGGTCATGTTACCATTATCATCGTAGAAAAAAGTAACTAAAATTTACAGGATTGAGAGTTAAGAATTATGCCCAACAGGGAAGCGCAAACCGATATGCAATGGTGTGAAAAGCGGAAAATACATGCAAGCGTGATCATTTGTGGTGTAATACTCCTCCATAAGAGATTCCCATGATAGAGGAAATCACTTTTCAATTCCAAATTTCCAATAATGTTCATTCCTGTAGATTATTCAGTAGATTAATCACCTTGGGACCACGGACTGCAATGACATATGGTCGGGCCTTGCTTTTCTTCTTCGATTCTACACAATCAACAACTGGTTCTTTCTTATGACAAATAATTAGTAATGGGAAAAAATAAAAAATCCACTGAGGAAAGAGAATATTATGTACTTTGGTATGTTATTTTCTTCATCATCACCGTACTTCTTCTTATTTTGTTTTTAGGGTAATAAATCATGTTGAATTATAGTCCCTAGATTTTTGGATCTTGAATTTTTTTACCAAAGCTAAACAGAAGAGAATTCCCGAACACATGGCGAAAATAATGAGCAATCCTCAAAGAAATTCGAACATATCAGTCAACCCACCGATTCAGCCAACACTTCAGTCAACCTATATTGACGGACAAACGAGTTTGTCCTTCTGTGATTGAGTAAGTATGCTATTTATCTTCCAAATTAACCCCTCTACAGTAGTTAGTTATGTAACCGTAGTTGGCCTTTATTTTAACGTGTGGAATATATGTGGTATACCCGAATCGAAGATTTGTAGGCTTTTTTTTCTCTAAACCGAGATAGGTATTTTGCACAAGAGAAACACCACTCCATCATGCCTTAGTTCCAATTGGTATCTCAAAAGAAAGATAAATTTGTACGAGAACATAATTGTGAACATCAACGCAGTTAAGGTACGTTTATTTATAAGGAATTTGGGTTCCTTTAAAACTAAAATTATTAAAACATTCAACGTCTACATGGTTTTGTTCAACGTCTACAGTATATTTTCTTAAGCTGAATTACAGACCAATTGTGTCGGGACTATAATAACTTTGAAACCTTTTATTCACTACCAGAATGCATTCACATTTCTGGTAATGATTTTCATCCCTTTAAACAAACTGGAGCTATCCTTGCACTCATGTCTATTACAGTTAAACGAACTGGATAAAAGCAAGGTTTAACGCTGAAGTATTAGAGTTAGGTACCTAATTCCTGGTGCCGTTAGCCTACAATTAACATCTTAGAGCTTTAGCAAATTAACACAATAGCATTTACTAAAACTTTCTCGACCCAAAATATCCATTTTTTGTCAATAAGTTACCAAAATACCAAGGCACCTCCCTGTTTCCATATTTGGAATCACCCTCCACCTCCAGGTTGATATAGGTTGATCGACATTAGCTTCTTTTTCATCAATATCATTGAATATTACATGCACCAACTCTGGATCACATCTCTATTGAAGATAACAAATATTAACACATATGAGCAAAGAGACAACCAACTGTGATACCTGTTTGAAAATTTTACCTCATAAACTAAACCCAAAATATGTTTATACCTTGTCTAATTAGCTGGACTCGACCAGGGACAAAATCGTACCTCACAACTCCTTGCATGTTGAGATTGTGTAGTGCTTCTGGATATAAAGATAACAACCAGGAACGTTAACTATGCTCTCCTCAACAACGCTTTTGTGGCATGTAGAGCGTCAATACCTGTTGTTCTGCACCAACTTCGGTTTCTCTAGCTCCTCCGATCTACAACAAATTGAGAAGTAATTTTAAGGCAGTTAATAACAATGCTGACAAATTGTTAGCGCAAAGTTCTCTAGTTTTGAGCATAAAGAGGCCACAACATAGTAGCTCAAGATGATTAACATGCTCAGTTCGCAAAAAAAATAAAAATAAATCCCATATATGGACATATTACTAATCCATATTACTAGTCCAGACAGCAAATGACAAGAAGAAAGTAAAATTGTTTTTTGGATGATCGTATAAAATAAATTGGGTACTGCACTAAGACGGTCATATAAAAGAAATTGGGAACGATGTTCCAATTGTCGTATAAGTTAAAGCGGGTAGATGACACAACCAATTGTATAAATTAAAATGGGTAGCTGATTCAGACGGTCAGATAAAAAAGAAGGGTAATCCTTTTTTTTGGATCATATTTTAGTATGATGTCGGTGGTCGGGTCGGTCCTTGTTAAGGAATCGATTTCAATGGAGGCCCTTAGGTGCTTAAACCACTTGCATAACGAATCGTGGTTAGAAACATTCTTAATTGCTAACATGACTGGATAAGGAAAATAAAAACATATGTTCTGATAAAACAAATGAATAGCAGATAGCAAGTTACATCTTACCTATACGTTCCAGCTTGGAGTACTTACCCAACTCTTAGGCGCCGAATAATTATAGTTAACTTTGTACGTTGGAACAAATACTACTACATAAGTGAATGAGGTCTCTCCATTTACTAATTATTGAGCATGGGATAGGGGATTCCATATTTTTGCTGTTAAGAAGAAAGAAATTACCAAATTAACGAAGCAAAACTAAATAAGTCTATCAGATCTAAAGTTTTATAAGCGATATAAACCACGGAATTTCCTCTATCAAACAGAATAATCCTTAACTCCGAGAAACACCAGAACACAAACTTTTTTCTCCGATCTCAGAAATGCAAAACCAAATTTAGAGCCAATATTTCCTAAATGGTGAGTTCATACATCCAAAATCTAGTTTCATCGGTTTTATTCTTAAACGTTCAATCATACGATAAACATCTTTGATATTTAGATGTAATCTAAATCCAGTATCATATGTCTTATTCTTAAGCGTCCATTTCATACTATAAAACCATCTTCAATCCGATTAATAATCTGAACATGATCGAATGGTATAAACACAAATACAGGTCCACACTTCACATTTTAGCATAAAAATCTCTAAAGTTCAGTTGTGTAATTACTATTATTTTTCTACATTTATACTCTATATTTTTGGACGATTGCTTTCTGAATGAAGCTGAATCTTAGTCTATTAAACTTAAAATCCATAATAAGATCCACATAACCCACAATTTATTTATATAGAATAAGAAAAACCCATGGAAATCAGTATCCAACCATGAATCTTTCAAAGTCTGGAATTAAACTAATACTGACCCCATACAAAAACTACATGATTCAAGATATAATCCACATTGATCCATCTAAATTATCGGAGAAATTTAAGAAAAGAATCCCTACCAGAGTCTGCTGCAAGATCGGAATAGCATCAAAGAATACATCTTGTTCAGATTTAGTAGCCATAAATCCATTTTACCTTTACCATTGCTCGATAGTCTCAGCTAGGTTTTTCACCCACGAAGAAGAAGTACAAATGAGGTATCAAACGGGCTAGGTAAGCCGGGTACGGTTTCAATGGGTATCGATTTTTTATTTTACGCATGGGATTGGTTAAGTTAATTAGTAAGGACTAGAACGTCACTTCGAAACAATCCGAGTCAACCAGGACCACCCCGTTTGATTATGTCTGTCAACTTGAGTTGACTGATACCTTGTCTGGATATAAGGTTTGACTAATACCTTTGGATTTCTGTGAGGATATCCCGAAAATAATGGTAGAGAATCAACCGACCGGATATAATGGAAAATATTAATTTTGTTGGAAAATAAGTTATTAATAATAATGATTAAAAGTTAATATAGTCCTTTTGGAAATGTGAATATATAAATGAATCGAGATCTTATTATTTTTAACCGTAGATCTTGGATTTTGGGCTACAGATTTATACCATCTTAATGACGGGTTTCTGAAAGAGAGAGGAATCAAACTTGGGTTCCTCAGAAAATTCCACTAAAGAAAAGAGGTAATTGTTTGGTGAAGCCTGATTTTGGTGAAGCTTTTTCCCTTCACAAAAATGCCCCTCCGAATTTTTTCATTTTCTTTATAAAGTTTCGTAAAAAGGGAAATATACAGAGGTTATGTCTGTAAAATGTTGACATAACGATTCCAGGTTCGAATCCTGCCATCCACAATTTTCTTCCTTCCCATTTTTTGCATCTTCTTTTTCTTTCGTATCTAAGAAAAGAAAAACTTCTTCTTCTTCAGTGAGAAATAGGGTAGTTCATCCATGAAAGAATCTTCTTCGTTCTCCTCGATTAACTATGAAATTGAGAAATAAAAATCTATGAAAACATCCCTCCTCTTCGTTCTCCTTGATTAACTTAACGTATCACCGAAACAAAAATAAATCAAAACGAAGATTTGGGTTTCTTCCTTTCTCAATTCCTTCTACTCTCTTTCTTCTTCATACAAAATCTTAGCTCCCTCTTTTGATTTATTTTTTAGGTTACTTCACCTGAGTTGATGCTTCGGTTTGGTTGAAACAAGTTACTTCACCAGATTTAGGGGTTCCGCCTCAAAATTCACTTGATTGAACCATTAAGTTTGGGGCAAAAACTTAATTAATCCATCTCTAGAAGTCGTTAGTGGGTAGGTATTCATCCATCTTACTTTCTTTTCTCTTTGCCGACTATCTTTTGATTGTTAGGTTTAAATTAGTAATGGGTTTGTTTATTTTCACACATAGAACGACGTTAAAGAAATCAAAGAGATCAGGAGCGAGGTACAGGTTAGTGACTTTAGCTTAAATGGGTTTTTATGAAATTCAACCTTCAATTTTGATTGGCTTTTCATGAAAAGATCGGTTTAGTTAGATTGACAATTTTTCAAGAAATGCCCAGCCATAATTCGTGAACTTCAACTGTTTGTTAATTTTCCTAATACAAAAAACATGTTTAAAGTTTAAGGTGATAAGTTCACAGCTGCTGATATCTTTTTGAATCTGACTTTGAGGAACCAGTATTTCTCCACTCTTATTACAAACCAAAATTCAGATTCAATAAGTAGGCAGTTTAGAGTGCTTGGAACATCATCAATAGATAGCATTAAGGTGTCGATAGAGTAGAATGTCTCAACTTGGTTGAATTAAGGTTGAACTTGCCAAATAGTGAATATGACAATGTCTCAATTTTGCTGATTGCAAATTGCACCGCACGTGTTAGACTGAATTAAAGGGTGGTAGTATGGTGATGATTATTACATTAGAGTAGAACCACGGTCTGAGATTGGCATCGACAGTGTAGAATGTCCTGAGATTGAAGTTCTTGAAAATTGCCAGATAATGCTTTATATTTCATGCCAGATGATGATTATCGCACCATTTCTAAAATCATGTTTCTTGCGATGGGATTTATAAATTTCCATCTAATATCTTTCAAGTAACTGCAACCATCAAATTTTCAAAACTATATGGACGGTAATTTCGATTTGACGTTCGTCGCCCCTATAAATAAAAGCTTAAATTGAACCAAATGGTAGTACCTCATTTGGTAGTTAAATTTGGTCATTTGGTAGTTAAATTTGCATGCATGGTTTACCTTGGCTTATGGCTGTCAGTACTCTTTGGTTTCATTTTGTCTACATGGAATGCAACGGTAATAATCTAAACAAATGCAATGCCACCACCATCGCCTGTGAAATGCGATAGAAATGGCTGCACACCCTACAATGAATACAATAATGTCAGTGTTTATGAATACAATGTGTTCATTTTATGGGTCCCAAACTCTAGCCAAATGTTCCCACTAGGTATCGTAAATTATTGATGACCATCAGTCCATGAACAAGAGCTGAAGTAAATTATCGAAGTAAATGGAATTTCACCATCCAACATGTTTTCTATAATTGCATAGTAAGCCTGTCTTGGAGATCCATCTTAATAAAATTGAAGTACTTTACTTGAACATGTGGAATGGTATTTGCGTTGCTATACATGTTCTTGCATTTTAGAGATTAAAATTCCACATATTGTATTACTATAGGTTTATAGGATTTTCTGATATTGTGTTGTATGCAAATATTGCTTTTCTAGAATCATCGAAGCTACTCGAGAAACTTTAATAAGAATAACAATTCTTTTGTTTTACAGGTTGCAAGGAACCCTCTGACATGGTGTTTGCATATGGATTTCAGTACAATTGTTTCATCCGAGTGAAGCCAAAAAATGATAATAAAAAAAAATAGAACATTTTTTACTCTTTTCAGTGCAATTGTTGCAGCATGTTGTTGTAGAATTGCAATTTGATTTCAAAGGTTGTTGAATGAATAGTTCAGTTTTTCTTTTTTTCAACGAAACAGCAGGCGCATCGTGTACAAATTCACGAAAGTATTAGTGAGTCTAAAGGCACCGTTGCAAGAAAAAAAAAGGGAACATACACGAAAAATGTTGTAAATGAAGAAGTCTTTCGGTCTGAAAACTGCGAGTTACGAATACACATTCTTGATGTAAAAGGATATTTAGGATTGAAAAATACTTAAATGGAAAGTTCGTGTTTAGTTGTAATTATTTTTTGCAGATTAGCTTGAAATGAGTTTTCACCACTTAGCATTGATCTTTGATTTTCACTATTGTCCGAGTGTTGACTTTGACCATCGACTACAACACATAAATAACAAAATTACGGAACGAACGGAATGACAGGCGCATCGCGCATGAGCGTTATACTAGTCTGAAATAAACGAAATGAACCATTGTTGGTTGCGGCTTGAATTGCAATTTGATTTCAAAGGTTGTTGAATGAATAGTTCAGTTTTTCTTTTTTTCAACGAAACAGCAGGCGCATCGTGTACAAATTCACGAAAGTATTAGCGAGTCTAAAGGCACCATTGCAAGAAAAAAAAAAGGGAACATACACGAAAAATGTTATAAATGAAGAAGTCTTTCGGTCTGAAAACTGCGAGTTACGAATACACATTCTTGATGATATTTAGGATTGAAAAATACTTAAATGGAAAGTTCGTGTTTAGTTGTAATTATTTTTTTGCAGATTAGCTTGAAATGAGTTTTCACCACTTAGCATTGATCTTTGATTTTCACTATTGTCCGAGTGTTGACTTTAACCGTCGACTACAACACATAAATAACAAAATTACGGAATGACAGGCGCATCGCACATGCGCGTTATACTAGTCTGAAATAAACGAAATGAACCATTGTTGGTTGCGGCTTTTAAAGCTCAGAATTTGTCTGAATCTTTGATTTAGGAGGTTACTTTTGTCTTCTTTCATTATCCTGTAACAATACAACATAGCTCTACCCGTTAGGAGAATATAGCCACCCCCGTACCAACACCATTAACAAATCCGGATGCGAAATACCCCTGACACCACCTCACAAAGGATTACTGGGAAGGATCACAAGAGCCCTTGCTTGACAGATTATGAGTTAGCGTAATCAACACTTGGCATGTTTACATCCCATCTAAAACTCTTTCTTTCAGAATATGTTTACCTCCTCTGTCTAGAATTATCTTTTTTATTTTAAAGATCCAATATATCTTTTTTTAAACTCATCTTCTCACTACACGACCAGCCGAAAGTTCCAAGCACAAATAACAGAAAAAAAGAGCAAAATGTACAAAAGAAGAAACATTATAAGATAGATACTGCAAATCAGTTTTCAATAATTTCCAACTAATTCAAAAGATTCCATTTCGTCATTTTATCCTCTATCCTATATATAAAGCTTCAACACTTATTCATCCTTGCAATAAAACGAATTGTGCATGAGTTTACAATACAAATTGGTCAATCAACCACTTTTCTTTTTCTTCGGTTCTCTCACCTAAGCTTCACCAAGAAAGGGATATTGCAGATATAACCACCAACTAGAACTGTGGCAAAGAACATCTTTTTGTTTCCTTTTTTTTCTTTCATTGGGCTCGGACATTCTACTTTATAAAAGAATTATATCATTCGAATAAATTTTGTTAAGCACAAACATAACACAACTCCTAACTGTGGTCCGTGGAAAGTAATAGTTCCGAGAAGTTCACACCTGTTACACAGAATGCAAGTTGTGGGTTTGCAAAGCATCTTGTAGGTATTTTACAGCACTGGTATAGTTCACAAAGCCCATGAACCAAAATTCATGGCCGTCAACAGACGCAATCTGGATATATTTTTCAGCAGGGTTGGTTTTGCTTGCCGATGGAGTCACCGCTTTAAGTTGATGCAAGGGGATACTTACCTGTATTAGATAAATTGGGGAGTGGAAAGAAGAGATCAGACAGAATTTTGTCAGTGATTTCTTATACAAGCTTTCCAAAAAACAGAAAAAAGAATCAGAGGAAGCAAGTGAAATAGAAAATGTTTCTTCAGGTAAAAAGAAAGAAAAGGTAAATAAACTAAACAAGTAATCAAACATATCAGTGTCCAAACTAATTCTTGTTCCTGTATCATGCTAGCTATCTAAACTCAGGTAAAAAGCAATGTAAATAGGTCGGACTTCCAGTTCGCATACTCACAATAAGGGAACTTCACTGAGCTGAAAAAACATACAAATGCCTTTTGCAAACAGTGTGATTGGTCCCAGCTGGGTTTGAGTGCACGCAGATTATAAACTTAGTATTCGAAATTCACCAGTAATTACATGTGATATTAAGAAATAACACTTTCAGTAGATGATAGTTATACAACATCAACTAGATCTTAGGTTGTTAAGTGGACCTTAGATCCCTCCTCCCTCCCTAACTGTCCTATCCTATGTTCAGGTAGCACACTGGCGAAAACAGATTATTTTACTAATTGTGCATCGCGTCCATGCAGTACTCCTGTGTGAATAGACAACGGATAGAAACTGACGTGCCAGGAAGAGCTCCGGAAAAGTTAAAACCCAGATTTGGAGATGGTGGTTGGGTGGGTGCAATATCAGATAACAATTTCTCATGCATCGCTGAATCAGATTTTTGAGGTCAACCATAAAAGAGTCTTAATTTTTATGGTTAAAGACCAAATCCATTAACCGCAAGTCTGGTGAGCAGTAATAGACAACAGATATTTCGAAACATACAGAGACTGGGATCCTAACTGCCATAACTTTTAATATGTCTGTCTTTCGTACAAAGAAACTACTTCTTGTGAATGAAAGTGCAATGTTTAGTTAGGCATACCTTATAATAGCTCCATTCTGTTTGACTTCCAACTTTGTACGAAAGAGGATTATCACTACAGAATGCAATTTTTGCGGTGGACAAATATAAAGTTCCCATGACTGGACCGGCAGATGTTGACAAATAGCAAGCATATGAACTTTGAAGTTGCTCTTCAGGAACAGTTTCAAAAGATTGTTGAAAGACCTTCTCATAACCACCTTCTGCTAAAACTTTTGTAGACTGCGCAATCATTCCCATCGCAGCATCAGTAACACTGGGAGCCGTTTTCACTGGTTTAAAGAAGTGCAATCAATATAATCTCTTTGGAAAGAAACTTATTTTAGTGGTTACCAACTTGTAACTAAATAAAAGATGGAAATAAGAATATAGGAAGCAGAGACAGCAGAGTATACAACAAAAGAAGATTGCCAATGACTACGAAGCTTAAGGTTGACGATCCTTCCAGACTTAGAATCCAAACAGAGACTTGTGAAAACCTCAATTTTCACAAGCTAAATGACACAAACAGCTTACCACTTTCATGGACAACTTAGAAAAAACGATTTAGAAAAAACGATTTTCCAATTTTACCCATTAATGGATCCCTTCCTTAGCCCAACGACAATGATTCTTGATCCCCTTTTATAGATTAAACAACTTCTGCATAGTACGCACAACTAAACTTCAGGAGTTACCTTTGGAGCTCAGTTAAACTCTCTTTATAAATCAAGCGTAAGGATCAGAATATATAAAGATCCACTTCGTTACTAACATTGCAAAGTTCATATTTGCAGAACTTGATTCTAAATGATCTCCATTTGAATGTTCATTAATCCATTCTCATCGACAAACAAGCACAAATTCATCCCAATTCCCAACATCCACCTTTTTATGCTAAAACTACCTAAAAGAATCCCAATCCCCCAGATTATGACTTACAAATTTCCCTACAATAACTGAATCAATGACCTAAATCCCATTTATCATCTTACTTACTGAGTATATATATATATATATATATATATATATATAGAAAAGTGGAACACCAAAAATTTTCCTATTGGTAATTACCAAACTGGAATATATCATTCTATTAATAGCATACTACATATTAAGCAAGAAAACATCTCTCTCACAAAAACTTACAATGTTGCCAAACATTCCCAGCAAGATCTTCAGCTTTCTTTGTAGCTTCTCCCACCCTTTTACTCCATCTGCTGACAACATCCCTAACTGTTTCCATTGTCTCTGAATCAAACCAAGACGATTTAAGAAACTCCAATCGAATCTCAAGTAAACCAAAAATCAAGTCAGAATAATTGATCTAATTGATACGCAGAATTTGTTAATTGAATCACAAATACTAACCTTTAACAGAAGCAGAAGAAGGAGCAGGTGAAGAAGAAATATAAGGATTAGTTTCAGGTGGCATAGTTGTTGTTGCTGCAGAATGATTACTGTTATGATCTGTGATTGGAAGTAAGTCTTTCTCTGAATTGAAACTAACTGATTTATTCATTGAAGAAGATCCAGAAGTTGAATTCAATCCAGATTCAGATTGAGATCCCATGCCAACAAATGTTCCCATATTTTGTTGATTTTCTATATATTTTGGATCAAATTTCGGGTATGGAGCAAATCCAGAAGTTGAATTTACACCCGTAACAGAATCCTTCATCTCTGGGTGATCATTTCCCATCTCGATTTTTTTTCTTATTATAACTTTTTGCTATTTTTGATTCTTAGCTTCGCATAATAAACTTCCGAATTTCTTTCTTCTTTCCTTTTTTTTTTTTTTTTTTTTTTTCTCTTTTCGCGGGAGTATATAGTTACGATAACATCGTGATCCTATGCTTCCGGGAGTTATATTTAACCTAACTCCTCGATACACTTATTGCCACGGCTGGGAAGTCAGAATGATGCAATTTCCAACATGAAATGTCGGCAGATGTAACTAATGTATGCAAAGGACACGAGGGATTGTCCCGATTTTTGCCCCGACTGCAACAGAAAAGGGGGTTTCACTTTCACCCTTTAACAGCCTCTTAATTTTTTTCTGGTGGGCCTCACCAGAAATCTGTTTCAGGAGGGATTATATTCGGTACAATCCCGTCAATAGTTGTATCACTTCCCATGTATCAAAATATAAAATGACTCCCGTTTGATTGTTCTGGCAAATGGTAAACTACAACAAATTGTGGCACCATAGGCAACTCGTCTCTTGAGAATTGTCATGAGACACAATGAGGGGCACCCATAGAATGGGTAGAGAATAGTCCCTTGATGCATGGGTGGTCGAAGACCTTGATTTTTTTTAATATGTCTTTGGTTGCCATATTCTTCCAAGCTGGTATTTAAGCAGGTCACTTTTTTTAATTTTTTATTTATGGAAATAAGTCATTTGTGATGATTGTAATATGATTAGACATATTTCCCATCACCTAATTATATGGTTATGTGTTAGACCATATAAGTCTACGCGTAAGAGGGCGTATTGACAATAGTTCCGCATTAGACTAAACGTAAAAAAAAAAAAAAAAAGAGTATTGAGAGTAGTTTTACATTCTACGAGTAGCTTAAAATATTACATTCAAAGAAGGTTTTTAAGGTTAGTTAGGCATGTGGATTTGAATAGTTGCACGATATGAACGAAAATCATATTTGTGCACACTCCTTTAAATAATGTTAGTTTGACATGTTCATTTGATTGGTTGAGTATGAAAAGACGAGGGTACCCAAATACACCACAATCTTTTATTTATCCACCTATAAGTCCTCTTACCGAAAGTGATAATCTATGTATAAAGTCGAGACAATGCAAAAAATCGATATTCACACTTTGTGTGATTGTCTATGGATAGAAGATCTAGACAATACGACAACCAAAGTGTGATACTTGATAATAGGTTCAGACTTAACCAAACTATATAGGATCACTATCAAGTATATCGGAGTTATGTTTGTGTATTTTACTTTTAATTATAATAAAACAATTATAATTGCGGAAATAGAAAATTAGAAGACACATCAAGATTTTTTTAACAAGGAAAACTGCAAATGCAGAAAAAACTCTGGGACCTAGTCCAGAATTGAATACTCTCAGAATTAAGCCGCTATACAAAATCTAAACCAACTTCTTATAGTTGAGACCAAGCAACTACCCCTAGTTCACTTAGTTTCCTCAGTATCCCTGAGCTTCCGACTTCGATGAGTGCACGCACTGGAATAATTCCTTTGGATCGTATTCCAAACAGTAAAGGAACAACAAATTTGTTTGGTAACAACTCTTTCAATTATTTCAAGATAAAGATATCCCAAGTCATACGCAAATGCTCTTTCTTTTAATCTAATAAACTCCTTTGCCTGGTTAGATCAATCTATCCAATAACAACCAAAGTAGTCAAGATTAGATTCAAAATCAATCAATATAGATTCCAACAAGAAACTATAGAGTGATACCAATCTCACGCAACTAATCAATCGAATAAATCTGATTCTAGTTGGATCCCAGCTGATCAAGGTTTGTGCACACCCAAAGATAAGAGAACCAAATAAGAAATCTTCTTTGTCTTCAAATCTTCTTTAATCTTCAATAAACACCTGCACAACACCACTTGAATCTCTTGTGATCAATCACACACAGAGCGGAGTCTGTTAACAATGGATTATCACAAGATGTCTTTAGATCTACAAACAGTTCTAAAGATCTCGTCGATACTTCGATCTAATTTGAGTGATGTTATATCAGAAGACAAGATTCTCAAGAATAAACAAACTAGGTGCAATCAAAGTTTCAACAACCGTTAGTCAATCAAATCAATCGAAAACCAATTACACTGCAATTATCTAGTTTCCCACCAACGGTATTCGTAGAGCTTCTTGATCCCACAAAAGTCTTTAAACGAGCCGTCGTAAGAGATTTCACCTAATTAGGATACTTTCCTCTCCGATTAGACGGCTCCACCAGAAACAACAAAAAGATGAAGTTTGCCTGGATCTTAGGATAGTTTGCTAGAAATGCAAAGTTAGGTATTTATAGACCAAGGATGTTTGGACACCAAAGAATTTCCAAAACCGGAAATATTCTCAAGATATGCAATGAATAGCAAAATTCGGTTTTCCTAATTCCAATAAATGCTTGTCCAAAATTTCCGAAATCTCTCAATAGAAAATATCCAATTAGTAAATGCACATTACTAATTTTTATTCTCTAGAGGTATGCATCTAATTGCTGGTAATTAAAGCATATAAAACCAAAAACCTTAATTAAAAAATTCTTAATTTATTTCGGCACATGATCTCCTTGAGTACTAAGGAATATATTTGAACAATAAATGATAAGAGTTATTGTACGTGTTCAAAGTATGTTGACATCTTTTCACTGTAAATCCTTATTCATATTTACATGGATTTACATTCTTGGAATCGGTTATACCACACTTCCAAACTATGTTGTAAAAGGCGAGCCCCTTGGGGGCTAAAGCGCCAAAGGCGCATGATAAGCACGTTAGTGCTACATTTTATACCCATATCTATATGAGTTAGGACTCAATATTTTTTACTAATAATATTATTTTAGTGCTTTTGTAGAAAGTACAAGTGAATCCGACCTTCCGGAAGAATAAACGACTAAAATGGAAGCTAAACGGTGTTTGCGACAGCAAGGTCCAATGTTGTTGCTCAATGCCAAAGAACCTTGAATGTGGCTGGCCTGGTTTTGCTATTTATCGGCACCTCTCAAGGCTCAAGCCATCTCACGCACGTTATGGAAAGAATTGCTTAGCCCGGCCCACTACGTGGCCTACTCTCTCACCCATCATATGTCGTAGTGGTGTATTCCAACCAATGGAACATCAGTTCCTGTTCTTATCAAAAACTGAAAGAAGACTTGAGTCAGCTGCCATTACTTGTCACTCATGGTACGAGATGAAGACTTCAGGGGGTGAATTTGATTGCTTTCGTGGTGTTGATTACAGGAGAATGAGATTAAATGGGTTGTGTGAACTGATTATGGAAAATGGTGTTGGTGGTTATCGAATGAAGTTGGTTGCAGGTGGAGATGGAATGAAAGTTTCGATCTTAATTGTGACAGTGGTGATTTGGCATGTATAAATGGGATTTGCAGGTCATGAAAGCCATAAGGAAGGGTTCGAAGTCAAATCCAAAGGTACCCCGAGACAGCACTGAAAAGTGCCCAGATACTGTTCGCAGCATTGACTAAAAGAAGAATTGTAGAGAGACAGAGACTGGCGGCTGTGATATGAACTTAATTTTGGGTTAATGAATGAGCTCTAGAACTGGTGGTGACTGTACATCAGGAATGGGATTCTGGATGTAAAATGGAGATGATGCTCACTACAGAAACGTCAATTGAATGATGGAGGTTTGTTGTTGTCGAGAAATGGATTCAACGTGGTTGAACTGTTGAGCTGCTGGTGGAGATGGAGCTATATGCTAATGGAGTTGTGCTACCGGTGGAGGAAGTTCAGGGAATTAAAAAGAAAATGTAGAAGTCTGGCAACACAGATTATGTGGGGTTCGATTTATTGAAGATGGAAAATGACTTCCATGGTGTTCAGATGGTCCTGTTGAGATCAGTGGGTGACGATTTGGAATAGACAGAGAATGGGAAATTGTTGTGTGCTTGAAAGTTCAGGGAAATTGCGAGCTGGTGATGCGAATTTGATGGGGTCGTGGTTAATGGAAATTTTGATCATTGCAGCATAAGTTCATATAGATGGAGATGGAGTCTTGGCTTTTGGTTTTTTGGAGGTTTCCGTGGAATGAACTTTGAGTGGTACTGTAGTTCTTACTGTGAAGAGATTGGAGGAGATGCTGGAATGAAGGTGCTCAGGTGGTCCTTCCGGGAATAATCTGATGCTGCAATAGCAATCGGTTACGGTGGCTAGGTGGCCAGAGAACTGAAGAAATTTGGTTTTCGTCTGGCGTTTGTGTTGGAACAATTGAAGTTGGTGGAAAGCTTATGTTGGAGAGTTCTTGCCACACTCAAGATTATATATTTGGAAGGAAATTATTTATTGGTATCGTGCTACCTATACTCTTTAGGAAGAATTCACGTGGTGGCAGAATGCACCAAGGGAAGCGTGTGGGAAAATTCTTCTTTTGCTTGAAAGTTACTGCATATTGTGGAGATTCGGGAGATACTTTCCAAAATGTAGAATAGTTATTGGTCCCTAATTTATTCAAGAATCAAGACTGATTTGGAAGCTTTGATGTTAATGTGAGAAAGTGGAGATTTGGGGGAAGGATGCGGTAATTAATGGGAGACTCTTATCATTGTCTATAGAAGGAAGGAGGCAGTGACGAACAAAAGGGAGGCCGGTTTACGGAATTGAGTTTTGGGGGAGGTTTTGGCTCTGTTGGTGACAGACAGAGAAGGAGAGGCCGTTGCTGCTATAGTTGGAGAAGGAGAATAACAAGAGAATAGGAAGACGACTTAGCACCGGGTGACGATGGCGACAACATTTACTCTTTCTTTCTCTTGTCAATTTTTTTTTATGGGTTTTGAGAACCCTATCTCCATGTTTTGCTAAATTTTGGCTAGGGTTTTTGGTGAAAACTAATTAAATCATGTAGACTCAAATGATAATCCTCCAAATAATGATTTGAATGATTAATAATTTTCTTCATATAAATTGCTTGATTCATAATTGATTTAAGTAATTCATTGATTATTTATGCTTTTCGATTGATGTGTCGTGCTTGGGTTAAATTCTTTGACGACATATGCTTTTAACTGATAGATAGTACTTTAGAATTACTACATTTGTAGCGAAGGAAATTACACCGGTGAAACAATTTATGGAGTATATGTTTTAGAATTTGAATATGAGTTTTGCATGATTAGATTGGTGGAAACCAGATTCCCTAGTTACCGTCTTTCACTTTGCATTTAGTTAATTCTTTTTATTTATTTTTATTGTTTCATTTTCCATTCTAAAAATCCAAAAATACTATTCCTGGTTAGTTCTTATTAGGGATATTGATTACGTTATTTCCACCTCTCCTCTGTCTACTAGTTAGGCACCGTGCGATTGCGGTTATTATATAGGCATCTCCGGATCCTATTAGCGCACTAAGCGTGGGGCTGGCGCCTAGCAAAAAAAGGCGCCCAGGCGCCAAAACAAACCTGTTAATATAGTTTTCCATTTTTCCTCCACGCCTAGGCGCGCCTTATGCGCTAGGTTTGGCGCCTCGCCTCGCCTCGCCTAGCGCCTAATACAACATAGCTTCCAAACAAGTTTAGAATTGGTTCACATGTATTCCAAGATCACTATGTGATTGATCAAATATCAAATCACATACATGAGATCAATCGGTTCTACCAATCACTAGGATCAGTTATACCTTAATATGGAAATACTTGTGATCGGTCACACAAGTTACCAGGACCGGTTACATCAGTTACCAGGATCGGTTACATCAATTACCAGGACCGGTTACCATATACTCATGGTATTGCTTGTGATCGGTCACACCAGTTACCAGGATCGGTTACACCAATTACCAGGAGCGATTACACCAATTACCAGAACCGGTTACACCAATTACAAGGATCGATTACACAACACTATGTGATCGGTCACACCAATTACTAGGATCTGTCACACCAATTATAAATATCGATCATAACATCTCATGATGATTACTTAGGATTGGTTACACCAATTAATAAAAACTAGTCATACCAAATCATAAGTCAGACATTGTGATTAGTTATAACAAGATACATAACAAAGTTACGACTGGTTTACCATCTCACACATATTGGTAATCCAAAGATTTGCAATGAATAGCCGTACCAATAAGCCTAATGATTTCCCTTTCGATTCATAAAACAAGTTCATGAATGTACTTCTTTTAAAAAAAATGTAAAACATTGTTTCCTAGGATGAAATCTTCACCATAACCTATTCACATAATCATAACAGCATATACAAGATTATGTCGATGTCATATCTACGAAGTTCAAAAGATAAGCGTTATATTTCATAGTCTAATTCCCTAATACTATGATCATACAAATATAACCATGTCACATCACTAGAGTATCATACAATATGTACAGTATATACATCTCCGCAGTTATGTTATCAATATAGCACGACTTGAAAGATACGTTAGGAATGAAACAGTTCAAGTCGATATTACTAACCTCAAGAGGAAGGATGATGTTTCCGTTGTAGTTCGCTTCTTCTTCACATTATCCAGGTCTTCGGAGTAATACTTGTATGTCTCAACATTCCTAGACTTTCCAGTCTAACCTAAATGAAGTTGACTCTAATATACAATCAAGCGACTCTAGATAAGTTTTGAGTCACTAAAATATGACAACCAAACTTGACATACCAATGCTTGGTGGGTTCAACCGAGTTATGCTCTAACAATCTCCCCCTTTGTCAATTATAGTGACAAAAATCTTATTACATATGGATAAACAAATTACAAGAATTCATTTTACATACGCTTGATTCCAAGTTTCAATAGCATAATAACCTGCATATATTCAATCAATAAATGTCGTTGTTGACATTTGAATAACAAAGCTTATACTCCCCCTAAAGGTGAGCTAGGTAGATATTCAATCCGAACATCTTTGTTATTCCCCTTTTGTAGTCAGAATTACTACACAACAATATGATATGCTTCTCCCCTTTAGTCAATGCTTTTATAACGTTTAAGCACAATTGTCCTTTCATTAGTGATTGCAAATTACTTGTTTACTCCATATATTTCTCCCCCTTTTTGTCACAAAATGACAAAGGTTCGAGCAAATAAAGGACAAACCGAAAGGATCTTATAAATCTAAAAGACTTGTAAACAACCTATAAGAGTTAAGCACGAGGGTTTCACATACCATTTTAGATAACCATTATTAATACCGAAACTACAAGTAATTTATTTTTAATATTTTATTAAGGAAACAATTGCCCGAAGCAATTTTCTCTAATAGTTTAACAAATCAACTAAGAAACTTAATTCCCTTGTTAAACCGATTGCAAACATACAATCGCTTGTTCCGATAAGACCAAAATAAAGATCAGAATTAACTTTGTTTCTCTCATCAGGCTCTAATTATTCACATAATAACTTAGACATTTCTCTTTAGACAAGCAAACACTAGGTTAGTTAACTAGTTTTTCTTGTCAAGGCATTCGATTGTACTTGAATAACCGAATCCTCAAATTTGATAAGTCTAATTAAGATCAGAATTAACTTAGTTTCTCTTATCCGGAATCGATTTGGACTAAATAAATGATCCCGTATTTCGTTAAGCCATAAAAAATACATACAAACCAAAATAAATTGAATTGCACAATTTTTCTTCACCGGAAGCAATTGAAACAAACATAGACATTATAGCACCGCAATTGCACCGAATTTCGTTAATCAAAAACACTTGATACCCAACAATAAAGAAGATACCAACCAATAAGCCAAATAAATTGACACCGTTTTTCTTAACCGGAAACAATTGAATCATACACACACACATCCATACACAATAATGGAACATATCAATTGTACCGAAATTTTGTTAAGAAAAAGCAAAATGTATGCAATATAAATAGGCTTTTCTTAAACAGGGAAACGATTAAACAAATTCGTTACCTCAAATTCCGCATCCTCTTCTCCCCCAGAAAGATATATCATTAAGCGCAATTTCAAGTTAGAACTTCCCCCATTATGTTGTCATCCTCTCGCAAGAACAAAAGAATAACAACAAGAGCAACCTTTACCAGAGAAAGGTTGAAACGGTTTTAACTAATGCGTGCCAATAGAAAAAGTTGAAAACCCGAAACACATATGTTATGCTAAACATAACTCATGTAAACATAAATTGACTCAACATATTGTGACTTTTCACATATGAGTTTCAATCGGAACACCTTATGATCCTTTCATAAAGCCTACCAACATGGGCTAGAACTTAATCCCGTTAAATCAAAAATCCACACAAACCATAAGGGTTACATCATATGAGATCGAATATTAAGGTTATGAAAACCAAAATCAGACATCCCATAAACCGAATACACATAGAAAAAATATAAACATTCATTCACAGGCTATGTAATCGGTAACTATCACAAGTAAAATTATAAAGAAATAATTTTATTCATAAATCATGATAGTTTTATTCAAAAATAGACCTTATACAATAATTGAATCAAATCAAAAGATTGATGTCTATTTTTCCGAATTAGATCTTTGAACAGTCTTCTGCAAAGATCATCTTCAATATCCTCAAATTTCTCGGGATCTTCATCAACTACATTACGACTGATTTCCCGAATTCTACACACATTACCTTGATTATGTTAGCAGGCTAAAGCATTAACCTTTCGATTAATATTCCAAGCATACTCCCTATTACCGATTCCAAGTTTAATCAGCTTTCTTTGGTTAGGAATAACAGTTCTCAGTAATGCTACCTGTCTGTGATGAGTTTCAACAGTACTGAGGAGGACTTGACGAAGATTGAGAATATCAATCTTAGCATCCAAACTATTTTGTACTAGGAGATTAGTAACTCCTGCTTGAGATGACACATCTTCATTCTCTTTTCACTTATCCTCACAAACAGATTTCTTGAAGGAATCGACAAGATTAATGGTTTCATTAGAAGCCATTCCACTCAAAGCTTTTAAAATCTTGGCTTGAGATCTGGTTTGAGGATACATCTTTTAGTATAAGTTCTCAAACAAGATGAGTACATATACCAGAGGATTTAAACATATACCAAACATAGGTATTAGCCTTAAATAAATAATTCTGACCAGATTCGAAAATATTTTCGCATCTTATGTGTTTCCAAATCATAAATATTTTTCCGAAGAGAATCACTCTTCAAAATCATGTATCTAAAAATACTTCTAGACAAGATCACTTATCCTGTTTATACAAGTTGTTGTAAGACAACTTTTCTACATACAAAAACTTATTAAATGTTTTTCAGGTAGATTGTGTATTCTCTCTATGTTAAATAAGAAATATTAACAGGTTTCCGGATGCCCACATACTTGTGCTTCCTTACATCAAAAGATTTGGCATTGTAAGGATGCACATTCCAACATTACTAAGTGTTGGGGTGAGAGAAATTTTCCTCACAAAGTACCATTGGAGCAACATCTTCTTTCTTGTCTTTAGGGACATGATCTTGTGTCCTCATATGGGTTTCGAGTGTGCTTGATACATCATTTTCATCAGGAATATTGCGTGATGCTATATTCTTGATTACTTTTTAAGCCCATGATGGTATATCCTTTTTATTCGAACCCAAATAGTCTTGATCTGACATCAAACAGATTGCAGATAATTTTTTTTCAAGACTTTCGATATGATTTTTTAAGGTATTCATACTTTGTTGAAGATGTCTTTCTAAGGATTTGCCAAAGCATACCTCTTGACAAGATTCCGTAAGAAGATCTTCTATAAGGATTTTAATCCTTATTTGTGAATGTTCCAGTGATTATTCACACTCTGAAGTTTGCTGATTTACTTCATTACACAAAGCCAATTTTTGTTCTAAATAATCTGCCAGATTATTTTGAAGACTGAGTGTTTCACGTTTACCTTCACAACTTCTTACATTTAGTTGAACAATAAGTTCTAAGACATCTTCTAGGCTATCAATGGATTTTCATGTTTCTGAAAAAGTTTTGACTTTGTTGTAAAACCTTTGTAATCCAGCCATTAATTCAGGATTAGAGCAGGATAGTGAATCAAGGTTCTTCTTTCTTTCTGGAATAGAAACCGAAGATTTTTCACCAGTAATTAGAGTTGGATTCAAAAAAAAATTGAACTAGGTACTTGTTCCTTTTGTTTTGGATGCATTCTTTTCTTATCATGAACATGATTCTCAATCAAGTTATCAGTCATAGACTTTGTTCTTGATTTTAGAAAAGAATTACGAGACCAATTTCCATTGACCCCTTTTGAGAGATTATTCTCAACATCTTGATGTACGTTAACTGAGCCCTTTATAAGTTTAACTTTACTTTTCTTATTTCCACTCATTTCTTATAAGTTGGATCGCACCAAACACAGATTGTTATATCTTTCTGTGTTTGCCTGCTCTGATACCAATTGAAAGACGAAGGTACCCAAATACACCATAATTTTTTATTTATCCACCTATAAGTCCTCTTACCGAAAGTGATCGTCTATAGACAAAGTCGAGACAATGCAACAAATCGGTATTCACACTTTGTGTGATTGTCTATGGATACGAGATCGAGACAATACCACAGCCAAAGTGTAAAACTTGATAATAGGTTCGGACTTAACCAAACTCTATAGGATCACTATCAAGTATATCAGAGTTAACGTTTGTGTGTTTTACTTTTAATTATAATAAAACAATTATAATTGCGAAAATAGAAAAGTAAAAGACACATCAAGATTTTGTTAACGAGGAAAACTGCAATGCATAAAAACCTCGGGACCTAGTTCAGAATTGAATACTCTCAGAATTAAGCCGTTATACAAAATCTAAACTAACTTCGTATAGTTGAGACCAAGCAACTTCATTACACATACGCTTGATTCCCGATTTCAACAGCACAATAACTTGTATACATTCAATCCTTAAATGCCGTTGTTGGCATTATAATAACAAAGAATATTACTCCCCCTAAAGGTAAGATAGGTAGATTTTATCAATCCGCACGTCTTTGTTATTCCTTTGTAATGATATGTTACTCCCCCTTAGTATATGCTTTCACTCTTTCGTTAGATAAACGTTTAAGCACCAATGTTCTTTTCCTTTAGTGATAACAATCAATATAAAATCAATGCAAGTATCACTTGTTTACTCCATATATTTCTCCCCCTTTTTGTCACAAAATGACAAAGAAATGAAAAAATAAAGGACTAACCGAAAAGAATCTTACAAATCTCAAAATAAACTTGCAACATATAGAGTTAAGCACGAGGGTTCCACACACCATTTCTGATAACCAATATCAAAACCGAAACTACAAAGTAATTTGTTTTGATATGTTATCAAGGAAACAATTGCCCAAAGCAATTTTCCCTAATAGTTTAGCAAACCAAAAATCAACTAAGTAGTTCCTTTGCTAAACCGATTGTACAAATACAATCTCTTGTTCGATAAGACCAAAATAAAGATAACTCTATTTTTCTCATCAAGCTCTAATTATACATATAACTTAGACCTTTAACTTTTAAACAAGACAATTGGACTAAACAACTCATCCCGTAAACCTTTTCTTTCGTTCAGCCATAAATAATTCATACAAACCAAATAAATCAACTTGCATAATTCACCTCAACCGGAAGCAATTGAAACAACATAGACATTATAGCACCGCAATTGCACCGAAATTTTGTAAGCCTAAACAATTGATACCACACAATAAAGCAAGATAGCAATAGTTTTTCTTAACCGGAAACAATTGAATCACACACACATCATGGAATAAAACATCAATTGGACCGAAATTTTGTTAAGCAAAAGCAATAAATATATGAAATAAAAATCAGGCTTTTCTTAAACAGGAAAACAATTAACTAACAAGATTGTTACCTCCAATTTCGCATCCACTTCTCCAATGTGTTTGCATCTTCTTTCAGGGAGAATTGATATCGAAATATCATTATGTTGTCATCCTTATGCAAAACAAAAGAATAACAACAACCAACCTTTACCAGAGAAAGGTTGAAAACCGGTTTTTAACTATTGCAAGAAAAAGTTAAAAACCCCTGAAACACATATGCTTTTATGCTAAACCAAAACCGATTCAACATATTGTGACTTTTTCACATATTGTTTCTATCAGAACCCCTCATGATCCTTTGATAAAGCCTACCAACATGGGCTAGAACTTAATCCTGCTAAATCAAAAAGTCACCCAAACCATAAGGGTTCACAACATTATGAGATCGAATATCAAGGTAATAAAACCGAAATCAAACATCCCATAAACATACATAGCAATAATCATAAGGCATTCAAGCACATGCTATGTAAATCAAAAACTATCACAAGAAAAATTATAAATCAAATAATTTTATTCATAATAGACTTGATACAATCATTGAAAGAAATCAAAAATTGATGTCTATTTTCCTTTTGCAACTCAGTCCTTCATATCAGTGCTAAATGAAGGCGGATTACTACTTCCAGTCTTTAGCTTGTGAATTTATTCAAGTAGAAAACCTTGTTGCTTGACCAGAACTTCTTGCAGGTGATAAATCTTTGTGAAGGATTCTGCAAGAGCATGTAATTTTGTCTTTGATTGAACACAAAAGTGTGTCAATGCTTCAATACACTGGTCTTTTCTCATCGTATTCTCTCTTTCCTTCTTGCTAGACAATCTCCCTTTTTGATTTTACTCTTAATATCAAGAAAAGATCCAGACTTAATCTTAAGTTGATCTTTCTGATCTAGCATCTTGCCATAAGAAGATGTTGGATCCAGACTCATGGTTCAGACAACGAATGACCAAATAAGGAGAAGGATCTTTTTATAATTTTCATACTTCCGAAAATATAATATTCCTATAAATACGAATATATCAAATATTTTCAAATACTAGATTTTATTCCCATAATCTACACATAAGTGCCTTGTTTTTTCCTTCTTCCTCACTCAATTTGGCACACAAGGTGAGGAAAGAATTCTAATACCGATCAAGTGGTATTAGTATGAGATTTTCTCTCATTATGGGATCTCGAACAACCATGGTGTCCTTGTTCTAGTATTGTATGAGAAATTCTCTTCTTGTTACCTCGAACTAGCGAAGTATCTTGAGATTGACTTGGGTTGCCTATGCAACTTTTAGCAATTCTGTTTTTGAGACAGTTTTTGCATCTTGTCTTATTTTTCCCTTTACCATTAGATGATTTAATAACATCGGAAGACATGTCCATTTTTAAAATGGGTAAATCACTAATGGAGTAGGAAGAAATAAGATTGACAACTAATGCAATATTAGTTGTTTCCTCTTCTTCAGAATCGTATGAATCAGAGGTCTCATCTAGAGTTACAACCAACGCCTTGCTTCTAGTGTATTTATTAAGATTGAGACAGTATTGAGCAATATGACCAAACCCTTTACACTTAAAGCACTGCGGCTAATATTCACCATCTTCTTCATGATCCTTTTTGACAGGAACTCGATCATGTGGGCGAGAAGATCGATGAGTATCCTTAATGAATCTCTTATTTCGCTTCTTTAAGAGATCTCGAAACTGTCTAGTAATCAATGATAATGATTGTTCAATTTCATTATCAGAATTTTCTACAATCTGTTCATCTGAATCATCCATCTATTTATTCCTCTCCACTGGAGCTTTCGGAAGTTTTGCAGCTTTAAAAGCAATTCCTTTATTTTGAATAAACTGTGATTCATGATCAAAGATCTTTAACTTTCCAACGAGTGTGCTTCTTAAGAGAGTTGAGAGATCATTTGCTTCTATGATTGCATGCTTCTTAGAATCGTATCTTGGTGGCAACAATCTGAGAATTTTGCACACTATATCTTTTTCAGAGATAGTCTTTCCAATAGAGAAAGAGGCATTAATTATCTCAGAGAGTTTAAGATGAAACTCTTCAAAAGTGTCGTTGTCATCCATTCAAAGGTTTTCCCAATCGGACGTAAGAGTTTGAAGTCTAGCTTCTTTCTCCGAAGTGTTTCCTTCGAATACGATCTGAAGATTATCCCAAGATTCTTTCGAAGTTTTACATGTTGATACATGATATTGTAGATCACAACTTACAGCATGTATTATAGCATTCAAACCATCTGAATTCTGCTTTGCAAGCGCCTTTTCTTCGTTTGAAAAATCTACTAAGTGTTTAAACTCAGTTTCTGAATTTTCTATCTTTGGACGAATATAACCATCGACGACTAATAGCCAAGTATTAAAGTCTCGGGATTGAAGAAAAGATCTCATATTATATTTCCACCATAGATAGTTTGTTCCGTAAAATATTGGCGGTACGTTAATTGAAGTCGATTCATGAGAACTCGAGTTCATTCTTATAGGTTGGATTGCACCAAACACAGATTGTTAGATCTTTTCGTGTTTTCCTGCTCTAATACCAATTGAAAAGGCGAGGGTACCCAAATATACCTCAAGCTAAAACATTTCCTACCTATAAGTCCTTTCTCCGAAATTATTGTCTATGGACTGAGTCGAGACAATGCAACTAATCGGTTCACACTTCGTGTGATCGTCTATGGATACGAGATCGAGACAATACAACAACGAAGTATGTTTACTTGATAAGAGGTTCGGACTTAACCAAACACAATAGGATTACTATCAAGTAAGATAGGAATTAACGTTTGTGTAATTTACTTTAATTATAATAAAACAATTATAATGCGGAAAATAAAAGTAAATGACACAGCAATATTTTGTTAACGAGGAAACCAAAAATGCAGAAAAACCCCGGGACCTTATCCAGGATTGAATACTCTCAGGATTAAGCCGCTACACAAAATTAAACTAACTTCGTATAGTTGAGACCAAGCAACTAAAGCTATAGTTCACCTAGTTACGTTTGTATTCCCACGCCTCCAACTTGTCACTGTTGATGGTGGTTTTTAGCTCAGGGTTGAAATCGTAAAACCTTGCATCTAATGTGATGTCACTCTGTAAGGAAACGGTGTCGTGAGTTCTAACCTCTCCACCGTCATATTTATTTAGCCGTTCAATATACTTACATGAAATTTATCCAGACTGGCGAATGTAACAACCATCCCAGATGTTCTGTAAATTTCGGCGCCTCGCCTATATTCACTTAATATAAGTTCCTTTGAATGCCTTTTATGCTATGTTCTCCGGCTGAACCCTTAATCTTGATATGGCATGACGATTTGTGTTCACTCGCAGCAGAGTGGCACGAATTTCCAAGTATCAAGGATAAGGTCTTTGCATAAGGTATTCAATCAGAAAAAACATGCTGCTTTCTGGCAATGAACTTAAAAGAACTCTATGTCAACACATAGAATTCAATCAATATACCTGACTAACTTGCAGAAGTTAGGTTTTTGCGCCTCGCACAGTATATCAGACCTTGCTTGTCGAAATTAAACCTAGGCAAACTAGGTAATTAATCCGCCATGGATTAGCAGGTGCAAAACCTTACCCAGAATCAGAAAACAGGGAGCCGCAGCAGCAAAGGGAGGCATGGCCATGCCTTAGGCCAACTGGCGCCACTTTCCATTGGCCACGCCCCTTCCTAAACCGACCATATTTCTCTCGACCAATCGTGTCGCCTCAAATTAGCCACGCGCACATAAGTTGTGGCTGAGCCCATACTCGCCGGCCCCACTTCCCATCGACCAATCAGGTCGCTCTAAAGCCGCCACACTCTCACCAGAAGTGTAGACACGCCCATGCTTGGCCGGCCCTCTTTTAATCGACCAATCAGGTCGCTCTAAAGCCGCCACACTTTCACCAGAAGTGTAGCCGCGCCTTATGTTTGTCCGACCCCTTTCCTCGGCCAATCCAGTCGCTCCAAACTTTCCACCATACATTAAAGGCCAAACGCACCCTGTCGTGCCACCATACTAACTGTTAAGCCAAACGCGCCTTACCACAACAACATATTGATCGGCATGCCAACATGCCACTCTGCCGCGGTAGCATGCCACTTTAGCCTTGGCCATGCCGCCAAGCCCTAATTCTTACCACGGTGCCAAATCCTAGCCTTGGCCACGCCCCCAAGTCCTAATTCTTACCAAGACGCCAAATCCTAGTTTGGCCACGCCGCCAAGCCCTAATTCTTACCACGGCGCCAAATCCTATCCTTGGACACGCCGCCACGCCCTAATTCTTACCATGGCGCCAAATCCTAGCCTTGGACACACCGCCAAGCCCTAATTCTTACCACGGTGCCAAATCCTAGCCTTGGCCATGCCGCCAAGCCCTAATTTGTTTCTCACCCACACACCCGAAATTACCAAAATCAGCAGAAACAGTTTTCACCCACAAACAATTGGCGACCACAGTGAGAGATTAGTCTCTCGGTTGCAATACCAATTTCCAAATTCCAATTTCATTTTTTCAATCCCTATTTCAAGATGGTAGAGCTTAGGTATGGGTCAGCAACAAACCCTGAAAATACTAGCGCTGAAATTATTCTCGGTACCAGCGTTCCTTCCAGTAGCGTTAATACGCCAGCGGCGCGGAGAATGTTCCTTCAGGCATTACACCTTCGGTTACCAGAGCCAGATCCGCTGCCGCGGAAAACGTTCCTTCAGGTGTCACACCTCCAGTCACCAGAGCCAGGGCCGCTGCTGTCCCCCCCCCCCAACGTTTCTTCAAACGTGATATCTCCAACCTTCACCAGAGCCGCTACTACTCCATCAGTACAAGAGACTGGGGGAGTTAGAGTGAGCCGATCCCATGTTACCATTGCTGATTTGATGGAAAGACAGGAAGTTCTTGCTAGGGCTCAGAAGGACATGGCTTCGACTCAGAAAGAGGTGCTTCTTTTCCTCAAGACACTAATGGAGCGGCTACCACATGAACCGCGCCAACCAAATCCAACGAGGAACACCTTCAATACTCCTAGCGCTGATGCCTCAGCAAAGCGCACCTTTGTAGATGAAGAGACTCGTTCGGGGGCTCCAACAGAGAGGAATCAGCTGTCCAATTTTGTCACACGAGAGGATTTGGAACGACTTCTTCGAAACCGAGACAAAAGTGATTCTGCAGACATGCATCAACATCAACCCCCGTATCCTCCCGAAGTACAAATAATTCCTCTCCCGAGAGGATACTCTTCTCCTCAATTCTCCTTATATGACGGCACCGATAATGCGCGTGAACATGTCTCTCGATTTTTGGAATCCTTAGGCGAGCACGAATACAACCATGTTCTCCGTTTGGGGGAGTTTTCAAAGTCACTTACCAGAAGAGCATACACCTGGTACAACAACATTGCACCAAACAGCATACCCAACTGGGGTGACATGGTTACGGCTTTCTACAAGAAGTACTTCTTTGTGTCTGAGCAAATTAACTTCTCATATTTAGGGAGGATGTTTCAACGAAACAATGAACATCCAAATGATTATGTCAAAAGATTCAGGATTCAAGCGCTGCACTGTCACGACCCAAATGTGACCGAACAACAATTAGTAGATTCTTGCATCAATGGTATGGTTCCCATCTACCGTGCCTTACTATAGAATCTGTGATTCCAGACGTTCTCTGAACTTCATGAGGCTGCTAAACGGTCGGACACAACATCACCAACATTGTTGGAAAGAACCAGGCCAGCCAACGTTGAAGACGCACGCGAAACTCGAGGAAACAAATGCCTCATTAACAAGCAATATAACATTGGACCCTCTGTGAGCGTGGTAAGTGAAAGAGGAAAAAGGAAGTCTCTAGCGACAAAACATCAATCCAAGTGTGCAACGCTAGCACATCAGGCGGCTCCACCGCGGAAGAATGCAGCTAAATCTCCTGCGCAATATCAAGGAGCCAGAGAAAGGGCCTTAGATTTCCCGTTCCCAATCGAGGAAGTAATTGAACTCTTAGAGGCATGGATCCAAGATGACGCCATCAGATTGCCCCCCTACTAGGTGCCCACCAACTGAAGAGGAAATGGCAAATCCTAAGTATTGCCGCTACCACAGATTTGTCCATCACTCGACCAGTGACTGCAATTAGTTAAAGCATATTTTCAAAGAAAAGATGGAGGCAAGGGGAACTTCAGCTGGGAAATGAGGGAGTTCACAGAGATCCTCTTCCAGTCAGGAGTTGCATGCTCTCTGGGGACTCTGTTCACAAAACCGTGCAATCCATCATGGAGCATGTATGCGAGATTCTCTATTTTCCAAGGCGCAGCGTCAAGATATATTTACAGCCCTCAATCGAGTTGTGTCGGGCAAGCGACTTTTTCCTACCGAAGAAACTACGCCAGAACCCCAAACTCTCTCGGGAGACGGTGCTTGAAAGTACAACTGGGGACTGCTGACCACGGTTCATCTGAAGGACGCCGAGCTCGACAACACATTGATTGATGCGTCCTCTGACTTCAACATCGTTATCATCAAAACTCTGAGAGCTGCGGGAATTTCGAAGCAGGAGGCTACACGTTTCCCAATCATGGTCGAAAATTTGGAAGGAGAAGCAATAGCCACATATGGCTACATCAACCTTGAAATTAAAGTAGGAGACGATCTAACACATGGAAAATTCCACATTGTCAAAGAACTCTCAAATTACGACATGATTCTGGGGTGCCCATGGGTACACGGCAACAAAGAAAAATTAGGAGTATCTCCTCTACCGGTGTCGATACCAGAAAAAATTTCCAAAAAAACATCCAACTTTGAAGATTACATGTTGTCGTATCAACAACTTACTGATGTAACTCAATTATCTGGAGAAAGACCATTGGCGTTCATCCGCAGATTCCAAACGCAAGTAAGTCTGGTTAAACAACCCTTTTTGCACCCAGACACTTCTCGTCTCGGCCAAGCATGCGGACTCAGTCCAATCACCAACCCGGGCGTCATTAAGAGATGTGAATGGAACGCTGGGCCTTTCAAGTGCTTTGTCAAAAATTTGGAAGCTGTCGCAGTCAAAAATGACGAGCTCAAAAATCAAGTGGTTGCACAACGCCTAAAACCATTTCAAATTGGAGATATGGTAGTAAAGACAACCTCGTTTCAAGTTGGGGATGTAACAGTAAGGATAGCCGCTCAACCTGATTCGCCTAAAGAAAAGGAAGACGAGCCGTATCTGGTGGCAGATGTTATCTTGGGTGGTTACTGCAAACTCATAAATGCCGACAAGTTGAAAGGTGTGACGATTCATTCGCGATGGCTCAATCCCTTCAATACATAAAACGATGTGCTACTTTCCCCTCCAGCGTTCTCCTTTCAATATTCCCTTCAGGAATTTCCCCTTTCATGCGATGTTTGTAACTTCTCTAAAGTGATTGCACTGCTTGCATTCATGAGTAAAGTTTTCAATTTCAATTAAATAACATCTTCCCTTAAAAAGTTTTCCTGGACCATCTTAAAGGAAAAATACCAAGTAAACCCAAACTCTCACAGAGTCATTACCCGTCGATTGAAAACCAGAGAAATCAAACCCCCACAAAATGTCTTATTCATAAAATACTGAAGAAAAGAATAATGCAAGAAAGAAGATCATCAAACAGCGGCGCAGACACTTTCCCTCAAGAATCTCTAGCCACGACTTTCACCTGACGGATTTCTCTATTTTTCTCATGACGTGTTATCCATCTTGTGGCAGTTCGCACTTCTACGCACTCAGGCGGCATGCCACGGAAGCCCTGGATAATTTGCAAGGGAAAATCCAATAAAAAGAAATGGTTCTTCGCAAAAGGGGTTTTGCTAGGTCTCTTCCAGAAGGTTTTATTCATTCAATCAAAGATATGAAAGCAACATAAACGAAGGAATGATACTCGGTGAGACATGGTTTCGGTCGCACAAAACAAAAAAAACAAAAAAAAACTGAAGTACCAAAAAACATCTACGAGCTACGAAAAGATTGTTTTTCTCTACGGAAGGAAATCGCAAAATGGAAAACCAGTTGTCAATGGCGAACACCTTGGTCAATAACGCCTCCATCAGAGCTTTTTCAAGCACTTTCCCCAACACCTTTTCCGACAGCAAACAACCCATCCATAAGCTATCTCAGCAGCAGCTTCAGAATCCCATCCAGAAACCGTTTCAGCTTCAACATTCCATGCACAAGCCGTTTCAGTAGCAGCTTCAACATTCCATCCGGAAGCCGTTTCAGCAGCATCTTCAACATCCCATCCGGAATCCGCTTCAACAGCAGTTCCAACATACATCCCCACAGCTTCTCCAACGACTCCAACATATGCTTCCACTGCCTCACCATCTACCTCGACAACATCCTCAGTGGTCGCTTCGATTTCCTCAACAACAGTTTCATCATACATCCCCACAGCTTCTCCAACGACTCCAACATATGCTTCCACCACCTCACCATCTGCCTCGACAACATCCTCAGTGGTCGCTTCGATTTCCTTAACAGCAGTTTCGACATCCACTTCGGAAGCTGCTTCAGTCTCGCAAACCACAGCCTCTTGGGAATGCTATGGTTCGTTCACCTCATAATCGAGGATTACGATACCATTATGGACAGGGTAATTAAACTGGCTCTCGTCTAGAAATTTCTTGGACTCAGTCCTTCGCCGTTTCAATCGAGAGGCGAATCGTTCATCCCTGGCACTGGGTTATGGAGAAGCTTCATCACGTTGATATTTCCCGACTTGCTGGGATACTTCATCACGTCTCTACTTCTCCTCCATGTCAATCAAAGCCATGAAAGCCTGGGCGCGCACCCGCACGATGCCTAGATGGGTGAGGGACATGCCTTGTATAATCCGACCGGATGCATGGAACAAATGGTTGATTTGGTTTAATATCCCCTCATGTGAATAAAACCTGGGTTCGTCGACTTCAAAAAAAATCTCCTTAGAGTCAGAGGTATGATCATCACCGGAAGATCCCATTGTGCACTACAAAAAAAAATTATATTATGTCCGCATCGGCAATCTACATGATGAAGAACACAAAATGGAGAACTACGAGAAAAGATACGAGACGATACCTGTGAAGAAGATGGGTGCAATTCTATGATGATCTATACGAAAGAAAGAATAATTGGCTCACCTGGACTGCCGATGGAAAGAGGCTTGCCACTACAGAGGTAAAACCAATGATACGAAAATAAAAGGGTGGACAACGCCTTTTATATACATTGTATTTTGAAGTTTGAGTAGAAAAATATTTCTCATTTCGGGTCATGCACGCCATTCTGTGACTTAGCCAAAGGAGCGCCTTCTTCACCGCTCAAAGCAGCGCAATCGCCGCCCGCTCCACAACCTAGCAAGTAACGCCATGACTCCAGAACCCCGTGATTAAATCCGCACTATCTCCGCCCATTCTGAGAAAAATGCCGGCTCCATCTTCAATATTTGGTAGCCAAAGTTCGAAGTGTTATTTCCACCATTCCACGAACATCACCAAAGCGGCGCCATCTTAGACGTTCAAAGCAGCGCCATCTACACTAGCCAAAGCGGCGCCATCTTAGCCGTTCGAAGCAGCGCTATCTCCACCAGCCAAGGAGGCTCCATCCTGGCCGTTCAAAGCAGCGCCATCTCCATACGTTCCATGACCTAGCCAGCTAGCGCCATTCACCGATTCACGGACCAAATTGCAGCGCCATCTCTGCCAATCAATAGCCAAAGCTGCAGCGCTGATGCCAATACCCCATGGCCAAGCCGAATTTATGCAAAACCACCAATATAGGGATCACGGATTCCTCATGCCTTCCGCTAAAGGTTAGTTGAATTTCCTCGGCAATCTCTTTACGTCTTGTCCTTTCGATTTTACTCTTGTCTGTCACCATCTCATGCTTACCCCGCAACAACGCCGCTGTTACGTGCTAAGCATGGGACTTAATGTTGATGGTGGTTTTTAGCTCAGGGTTGAAATCGTAAAACCTTGTATTTGATGTGACGTCACTCTGTAAGGAAACGGTTCCGTGAGTGCTAACCTCTCCACCGGCATATTTATTGAGCCGTTCAATATACTCACATGAAATTTATCCAGACTGGCGAATATAGCAACCATCCCAGATGTTCTGTAAATTTCGGCGCCTCGCCTATATTCACTTAATATAAGTTCATTTGAATGCCTTCTATGCTATGTTCTCCGGCTGAACCCTTAATGTTGATATGGCATGACGATTTGTGTTCACTCGCAGCAGAGTGGCACGAATTTCCAAGTATCAAGGATAAGGTCTTTGCATAAGGTATTCAATCAGAAAAAGCATGCTGCTCTCTGGCAATGAACTTAAAAGAACTCTATGTCAACACATAGAATTCAATCAATTGACCTGACTAACTTTCAGAAGTTAGGGTTTTTGCGGCTCGCGCAGTATATCAGACCTTGCTTGTCGAAATTAAACCTAGGCAAACTAGGTAATTAATCCTCCATGGATTAGCAGGTGCAAAACCTTGCTCAGAATCATAAAACAGGGAGCCGCAACAACAAAGGGAGGCGTGGCCATGCCTTAGGCCAACTGGCGCCACTTGCCATTGGCCACGCCCCTTACTAAACCGGCCATATTTCTCTCGACCAATCGTGTCGCCTCAAATTATCCACGCACACATAAGGTGTGGCTGGGCCCATACTCGTCGGCCCTACTTCCCATCGACCAATTAGGTCGCTCTAAAGCCGCCACACTCTCACCAGAAGTGTAGCCACACCCATGCTTGGCCGGCCCTCTTTTAATCGACCAATCAGGTCGCTCTAAATCCGACACATTTTCACCATAAGTGTAGCTGCGCATTATGTTTGGCCGGCCCCTTTCCTTGGCCAATCCAGTCGCTTCAAACTTTCCACCATATATTAAAGGACAAACGAACCCTGTCGCGCCACCATACTAACTGGAAAGCCAAACACGCCTTACCACAACAACATATTGATCGGCATGCCAACATGCCACTCTGTCGTGGTAGCATGCCACTTTAGCCTTGGCCACGCCGCCAAGCCCTAATTCTTACCACGGCGCCAAATCCTAGCCTTGGCCACGCCACCAAATCCTAGCGTTGGCCACGCCGCCAAGCCCTAATTCTTACCACGGTGCCAAATCCTAGCCTTGGCCACGCCGCCAAGCCCTAATTCTTACCACGGCGCCAATGACTAGCCTTGGCCACGCCACCAAGCCATAATTATTACCACGACGCCAAATCCTAGCCTTGGACACGCCGCCAAGCTCTAATTATTACCACGACGCTAAATCCTAGCCTTGGACACGCCGCCAAGCCCTAATTCTTACCATGACGCCAAATCCTAGCCTTGGCCACGCCGCCAAGCCCTAATTCTTACCATGGCGCCAAATCCTAGCCTTGGCCATGCCGCCAAGCCCTAATTTTGGCCACGGAGTCAAACCTTAGCTTTGGCCATGCTACAGTGCCACAGGCGTGGCCATGCCACAACGTCACTAGCATGCCACCATGCCACGGCTACTAGCATGCCGCTATGCCACGGCTACGAGCATGCCGCTATGCTGCGGCTACGCCATTAGCATGCCGCTATGCCATGGCTCCACCAGGCGCTACTATGCCAATGGCGCCACTTTGTTACACTACAAAGATGTGGCCATAATCAACGACCACTCTTCCTCATGAGATGCAATCTCATCCATCCAAGTTCGCCACTGAACTGACGGACTTGCGGCAAGTCCCAGGCAACCCGCTACACCACGGCTATGCTAGGCGCCACTATGCTAATGGCGCCACGTTGTTACACAATAAAGATGTGCCATAATCAACGGTTACCCTTCCTCATGAGATGTAATCTCAGCCATTCAAGTTCGCCACCAAACTGACGGACTTGTGGCAAGTTTTAGGCGGTCGACCAAGGCAAGCCTAATAGCATCACATGTTATTTTCCTATGGCAAAGTCTCTTGACTTTGACTTGCCACACATAGCAACCTGTTACACGTTTTCCACGAAAACACTCGAGATATCAAACATGTCACAAACTGGGGATACTCATCAGGGTATTGGTCTGGCGGTTTACAGCGTGCGGCGTGCAATGCGCCCGTTACAAGAAAGTGTCATGAAGTAGGACAATTAGTGGTGGTGAAAAGTAACGGTGTAAACAATTCATTTCCTTCATCATGGAAGCGTAATGACTGACGGTTACACGGATTCACTTCCCTCATCATGGAAGCATAACGTTTGACGGTTACACGTTACTCTATTCTTCCAGCACTCAATCGTTTTCACTTCCTACGAGACCAGGGTACGTTTCAATATAACTTATATAAATAGGCTTCACCTATTTTTACCAAAAAAAAAAATAAGTTTTTGGTCGGCAACAATACAGTATCTAGAAATCACCTGGTAGCTTTCCATTCGGCTAGCCAGTTCTACTTTCAGATACAAGTCATAAACAACCACACCTTAGAATAAAAGATTCTGGTCTCAACACTCTCTTCGCTTTCCTTCCTAAGACCAACCCTTTTCCTTCACTTTGTGACCGAAGCAAGCTTGGAACGACCATTTCTTGGTTTAGGCCAGGATTGTACAGATTGATCTCTCGAATCAAAAGTACTCCCGTGCAGTACATTGTTTAGGGTTTATATTCGTTTCTGACCCACACACATGAAATTACCAAAATCAGCAGAAATAGTTTTCACCCACAAACAGTCACGTACTTGGAACAATTCCTTTGGTTCGTATTCCTAACAGTAAAGGAACAACAAATCTGTTTGGTAGCAACTCTCTTCAACCAAGTGATGTGAGTTCGACAAAGGCTCTTCTGTTTATCTCAATAAACTCCTTCGTCAGGTTCTTAGATCTATCTTATTCTCAACTACCAAAGGTAATTGTTAAGATTTTGTAATCAATACTTTTAATCACAAAGAATTGTATTGATGCCGATCTACACAACTAATCAATCCAATCTACCACAAGGATAAACCGATTATAGTTGGATCCTCTATACTGAAACAAGTATTGTGCACACCAAAGATTATGAACCCCAAATCAGAAATCTTCAATATCTTCTTTGTATTCAAATCTTCTTAGATATTCAATAAACGCCTGCACACAACAACTTGAATCTCTTGTGATCAATCACGCACAGAACGGAGTCTGTTAACAATGGATTATCACAAGACGTCTTTAGATCTACAAACAGCCCAAAGATCCCTGTCGAAACTTTGATCTATTTTGAGTGAATCTTATATCAGAAGAGAAAATTCTCAAGCATAAACAAACTAGGTGCAATCAAAGTTCAACCGCCGTTAGTCAATCAAATCAATCGAAAACACAAGATAAACCGCAATTATCTAGTTTCCCACCAACGGTACTAATAGAGCTTCTCAATCCAAAGAAGACTTTAAACTGAGCGGCCGTAAGAGATTTCACCTAATTAGGTTACTCTCCTCTCCGAATAGGCGGTTTCACCAGTAACAATACAAACGAGGAAGTTTGGTGTCACGAAGGATTAGTTTGCTAGAAATGCAAACTTCAAGTATTTATAGACAAGGAAGTTTGGACACCAAGGAATTTCCAAAACCGAAAATATTCTCAAAATATGTAATATATTCCAAATTCGGTTTCCATAATTCCTGGAAATGCTCTGTCCAAAATAATGACCGAAAATCTCTTTGGAAAATCTTCAACTAGTAAATGCACAATACTAATTCTCGTTTTCCTAAAATAAAATTAAAAACCTTAAATAAAAGATTCCTAACTTATTTATGTTTCGATCCTGGGATTTTCTTCCTTTAGCTATTAAGGAATAACTTTGAACAATTAAAGATAAGCGTTACTGCACATGTTCAAAGTATGTCGACATCCTTACTCTGTAAATCCTCTTTCATACTTACAATCTTGAAACCGATTTTCCACACTTCCAAACAAGTTTAGAATTGGTTCATCTGACTTTCAAGAACTATGTGATTGATCAAGAACACTCAATCACCAATCATGGGTTTAACGGTTCTACCAAAATAAGTTTCGGTTCTACCTTCATGTGAGTACTGTGCATAGTCACACTAGATTCCAAAAATTCGGTTGACTAGGTACTAGGATCGGTTCCCCACATATATATGGTATCTAACTTGAATGTGTTGCACATGTCCATAGGATCGGTTCTCCTTTGCCTAAAAACGTGTTGCACATGTTCATAGGATCGGTTCCCCTTTCAGCTAAAACATGCTGCACCTCATACAAGGATCGATTCCCATTTGTGATGTGTTGCACCTCTTACTAGGATCGGTTCCCCTTTACCCTGAGTCGGTCTTACACAAAATCACAAACTCGATCATACCATCTCATGTGAATACTTAAGATCGGTTTCACTAATAAAAGTCATACAAATACATAAGTCAGGCCTTTGTGAATAGTTTTACCAAAAACACAAACAAGTCATGAACAGTTATACTAATCACACATATTGGTTGTTCACAAGACATGCAATGAATAACAATACCAATAATGCCTGGCGATTTAATTTTCGATTCACAAAACAAGTTCATGAATTTACTTCCTTAAAACACTTGTAAAACATTGTTTCCTAGGATGAAATCCTCACCTCATACCCATACATAATCACAATAACATTTAAACGATTATATCGATATCTTATCTACAAAGTTTAATGGTTAAGCAATAAACCTCGTATTGTATTCCTTAATACTATGTCTATCTAGAGTGTTCATGCTTCGCAGTTTTGTTTTCAATATGCACGACTTGAAAGATACGTTAGGGAATGAAACAGTTCAAGTCAAATATCACTGATGATGTTGTTGTTGTAGCTTATTACTTCTTCAATTCTTCAAGTCTTCGAAATACTTGTAATGTCTCATATCCTAATACTTTCAAACTAACCTATACGAAGTTGACTCTAGTTCATAATCAAGCGACTCTTTAAATGAGTTTTGATTCACTAAAATATGACAACCAAATTTGACATACCAATGATTGGTGGGTTCAACCGAGCTATGCTCTAGCACACGTGTAGTCATCACAAAGCACGGATGCATCGAAGATTAAATGAAAAAAGCACCAGATATGAATTGATGAAGTTACCTTCCAAAACTCGAGATATCCACCACCACCACAGAAACACGACACGCGGAAAGGCACATGGAAAGAAAACTGTACAAGTTTGAATAACGCGACAAGGCATTAAATGCGTAAGAAAGGCGTGCAGAGTTAGGTCATGTCAGGTGCAAGCAGGAGTATGATCAGAGAATGAGGCGATCATTGAAAAAGGCAACGATCGTTATGGCCAAGCGACAAGAGCAGCAACATCACGACTGGTCGGAAGAAGTGCGAACAGATAAGGATGGATTTGATCCCATGTGCTAGAAAGAATAATTCGAATAAAGGAGCACGTGATATGATTCATAAAGTTAGATATTATGTACTGTAGCAAAGTGTGATGTATAAACATTTTTCCAATAAATAAAGAGCAAGGCTCTGAAGAAGTTAGGTTAGATTTTATTTATATAATTTATGTGAAGAAGTTAGGGTTAGAGAAAAAGAACTTATAATCTCCTTGTATTGTGTCTTCCATCATTAATAAAGTTTAAGATTCAAAGTTGACGTAGGCATAATACTGAACCACTATAATCCTTGAGTTCATTTATTTTCTCATGTTATGTTCATGATATCTTGTATTAGTGTTATATCTTGTTTTACATCATGATTTAGATTTACGGTCTTGATCCAAATGGTTGTATAGCTAGAAAAATGGCCATCACATATGGTTCTAGAAACAGTTGGACTTCTGCAACTTGTGGTTCTTCACCCACATCTTTGCTTTACGTTTTTACCTTTTATTAAATAAGTGATTTGAGTCACTTCTTTCTTTTTAGTTGATCTTGAGAGTGCTTATAAACGTTTTTACCTTTTGTTAAATAAGTGATTTGAGTCACCTCTTTCTTTGTAGTTGATTTTGATAGTGCTTATAGATCTATGATCCACAAGTTTGAAACCCAAAAAGATCCTTAGAACCTTAACACACTAGAAGCTAAGGCTTGATGTATGTTTATATCCTAGCGCAAGTTCAAAAATAACCTTAACAGACTAGAAGCAAAGGCTTGATGTATGTTGATTCTTTTCTATCTTTCTTTTACACACTTTACTGGAAAGAGATCTCGGGTTTCTCAAATATTTGATGGCAAAACTAGATCTAGCAGTACTGCAGCTCTCCATTCATGACTAAACCCCATTTGTTGATGAAGGTCACCGGGTAGTAAAACCCTAGAAAGGCGGTGGTCATTCAAACCCGCCCTTAGTTTGAAAAGGGAGTCACCGACAATACGTAGCAAGAAGGACGGAAAAAGTTCTCTTGTTTCACAAGAAAGACCCATTTTTGATATACTTCCAAAAGCAGCACTGCATTGTTGAAGACGGATGTACTTTTCCATTTTCGCCCACTTTGGCATTTTCTGTAACCACCTCTCTGAAAAGTGAGAGTTAGAGTATTACAGAGGCAAAATCAGTCTTGAGTCTGTCAAATCAGACAATGAAAAGTATTGGGGCAATCTTTAACCTGTTTGCAGTTGTCGGATTTCTATTAACGTGTACATAAGATATTAGTTGGGGGAAAAAATATCGTTTGGTCCTTTTTTAGGTGGTCCCATGTCTGTTTAGTCCTTTCAGAAATCACCTGTTCCATTTGGTCTATAATTATTTAAAAATATTAAATGGACCAAAGTACCCTTCCGTGTTAATTTCTACTTATTTTTTGTAGCAGTTCATTCATCAAAATGAACTCCTGTTAATTTCTACTTATTTTTTCAGAAAACATATAAACCAGAGTTCATTTCAGAAATGAACTCCTGATAAAAACCTATATAAACCAGAGTTCATTCCAGAAATGAACTCCTGATAAAAACCTATATAAACCAGAGTTCATTCCAGAAATGAAATCCTGATAAAAACCTAAAAAAACAGAGTTCATTCCAGAAATGAACTCCTGATAAAAACCTATATAAACCAGAGTTCATTCCAGAAATGAACTCCTGATAAAAACCTAAAAAAAACAGAGTTCATTCCAGAAATAAACTCCTGATAAAAACCTATATAAACCAGAGTTCATTCCAGAAATGAACTCCTGATAAAAACCTATATAAACCAGAGTTCATTGCAGAAATGAACTCCTGATAAAAACCTAAAAAATAGAGTTCATTCCAGAAATGAACTCCTGATAAAAACCTAAAAATAGAGTTCATTCCAGAAATGAACTCCTGATAAAAACCTATATAAACCAGGAATGAACTCCTGATAAAAACCTAAAAAAAACAGAGTTCATTCCAGAAATGAACTCCTGATAAAAATCTATCTAAACCAGAGTTCATTCCAGAAATGAACTCCTGATAAAAACCTAAAAAAACAGAGTTCATTCTAGAAATGAACTCCTGATAAAAACCTATATAAACCAGAGTTCATTCCAGAAATGAACTCCTGATAAAAACCTAAAAAAACAGAGTTCATTTGTAAAAATGAACAACATCATCATCTTCATCTTCTTCGACGTAAAAATGAACTGCAAAAGCATCATCTTCTTCAACACCAACAGATCTGAGTTCGTTATGTTTGATGAACAACAGTCGTCTTCATCTTCAACACGAGCAACAAACATCATCTTCAACATGAGCAACAAAACAGAAAGCATCATCTTGATTTCAACACGAGCATCAAAAGATTCTTCAAAAAGATTTCATCACCAACACGAGCAACAAACATCATCTTCATCTTCAACGGGAGAAGCAAAACATCATCTTCATTTTCATCTTCAGCACGAGTAGAAAACACAGATCTGAAAATGTCGTCTTCATCAGAGATCATTTAAACAACATCAACAACAACTTAAATCATAAAACGTCGTCTTCATCATTTAATCAACAACAACAGTTTATTTCTTTATTCATCTTCTTTACAGTAGCACAGAAAAATAGTTACAGAGAAAAGAAAAAACGAGGAGAGAGAAAGTAGATCTGAAAATATGGAGGTGAGAGAAAGTAAATCTGAAAATAATATCTTCTCTCTTGATAATTGACTATATATATCTTAGGGTGACGTCATGGATGATGTAATGGTCCCCAAAAGGATATTTCTGCCACTACATGATGAAAATTACATCATCCATAACGTCATCCTAGGACCAAACTATAATTGATATTTTCAAAAAGGACCAAACAGACAGTTGACTAGGTCAACTGGACTAGACTATTTTTAGGACCTATTGGTATTTCCTACATAAATAAAAGTATATTTTCCATAGATATAGGGCACGCGATGAGTACATATGAGCTTATCGCAAAGAAGACGTACACATGAAGGCCACAGGGGAATACTAAGAAGAAGACCAACGTCACAGAGAATCTGGTGGATGGACATACCACTTCTGACACGGACTCGGACGCAGAATAGCAGAACGCAGAGATTCTGAAGCTGAACATTGAGGACCCAAAGATGGGTGATGTACGCAATGAAAAAACAAAAAAAAGTGATGCCATACTAGTTGACATATTAGAATCAGTTGCAAACATAAGCGCTAGCTCGGGAGCAACCTTAACAGCACAAGCATCGACAGCTCTTCACAAAACACAGAAGTAAAGAATACGTTAACTAGATCAAAAGAATGATAGCCTCGAGCAAGAGAATCGTAGCATGAGAAACATAAGACCCGTCAAAGACATGTTCTGCTTTATCGAAGATAACGAATCCCATGACCAAGAGTAGACGCGCGGAAAAAAACAAAGCATACACTGCGACGCGATCAGTCTGAAGAGACCATTGCCATCTTAGATAGCAGGCACTAATTGACAAGATGGAAAGCCATGTATAAAGAAATGCATGGTATTGTTGATGGTGGTTTTTAGCTTAGGGTAGAAATCGTAAAACCTTACATCTGATGTGACGTCTCTCTATAAGGAAATGGTGTCGTGAGTGCTAACCTCTCCACCGACATATTTATTGAGCCGTTCAATAAACTTACATGAAATTTATCCAGACTGGCGAACGTAGCAACCATCCCAGATGTTCTGTAAATTTCGGCGCCTCGCATATATTCACTTAATATAAATTCTATTGAATGCCTTATATGCTATGTTCTCCGGCTGAACCCTTAATGTTGATATGGCATGACGATTTGTGTTCGCTCGCAGCAGAGTAGCACGAATTTCCAAATATCAAGGATAAGGTCTTTGCATAAGGTATTCAATCACAAAAGCATGCTGCTCTCTGGCAATGAACTTAAAAGAACTTTGTGTCAACATATAGAGTTCAATCAATTGCCCTGACTAACTTGCATAAGTTAGGGTTTTGCGCATATCAGACCTTGCTTATCGAAATTAAGCCTAGGAGAACTAGGTTATCAATCCGCCATGGATTAGCATGTGCAAAAACTTGCCCAGAATCAGAAAAAAGGGAGCCGTAGCAGCAAAGGGAGGCGTGGCCATGCCTTAGGCCAACTGGCGCCAACTGCCATTGGGCACACCCCTTCCTAAACCGGCCATATTTCTCTCGACCAATCGTGTCGCCTCAAATCAGCCATGCGCACATAAGTTGTGGATGGGCCCATACTCGCCGGCCCCACTTCCCATCGACCAATCAGGTCGCTCTAAAGCCTCCACACTCTCACCAGAAGTGTAGCCATTCCCATGCTTGGCCGGCCCCTTTCCTCGAAAAATCAAGTCGCTCCAAACTTGCCACCATACATTAAAGGACAAACGCACCCTGCCGCGCCACCATACTAACTGGAAAGCCAAACGCGCCTTACCACAACAACATATTGATCGGCATGCCAACATGCCACTCTGTCGCGATAGCATGCCACTTTAGCCTTGGCCACGTTGCCAAGCCCTAATTTTTACCACGGCGCCAAATCCTAGCCTTGGCCACGCCGCCAAGCCCTAATTCTTACCACGGCGCCAAATCCTAGCCTTGGCCACGCCGCCAAGCCCTAATTCTTACCACAGCGCCAAATCATAGCCTTGGCCACGCTGCCAAGCCCTAATTCTTACCACGGCGCCAAATCCTAGCCTTGGCCACGCCGCCAAGCCCTAATTCTTACCACGACGCCAAATCCTAGCCTTGGCCACGCCGCCAAGCCCTAATTTTGGCCACGGAGCCAAACCTTAACTTTGGACATGCTACAATGCCACAGTTGTGGCCATGCCACAACGCCACTGCCATGCCACCATGCCACGGCTACTGGCATGCCACTACGCCACGGCTACGCCACGCGCCACTATGCTAATGGCGCCACTTTGTACACAACAAAGATGTGGCCATAATCAACGGCTACCCTTCCTCATGAGATGTAACCTGAGCCATTCAAGTTCGCCACCAAACTGACGAACTTGTGGCAAGTTTTAGGCGGCCGACCAAGGCAAGCCTAATAGCATCACATGCTATTTTCCTATGGCAAAGTCTCTTGACTTTGACTTTCCACACATAACAACCTGCTACACGTTTACCACGAAAACACTCGAGACATCAAACATGTCACAAACTGGGGGATACTCATCAGGGTATGGTCTGGCGTTTTACAGCGTGCGGCGTTCAATGCGCCCGTTACAAGAAAGTGTCATGAAGTAGGACAATTAGTGGTGGTGAAAAGTAACGGTGTAAACGATTCATTTCCTTCATCATGGAAGCGTAAATGACTGACAGTTACACAAATTCACTTCCCTCATCATGGAAGCATAACGTCTGACGGTTACACGTTACTCTATTCTTCCACCACTTAATCGTTTCCACTTCCTACGAGACCAGGGTACGTTTCAATATGACTTGTATAAATAGGCTTCCCCTATTTTCACCAAAGAACAAGTTTTGGTCGGAAACAATACAGTATTTAGAAATCACCTGGTAGTTTTCCATTCTGCTAACCAGTTCTACTTCCGATACAAGTCATAAAACAAATCACACCTTCAGAATCAACGATTCTGGTCTCTACACTCTCTTCGCTTCCCTCCCTAAGACCAACCCTTCTCATTCACTTTGTGACCGAAGCAAGCCTGGAACGACTATTTCTTGGTTTAGGCCAGGATTGTACAGATTGATCCCTCGAATCAAAAGTACTCCCGTGCAGTGCATTGTGTAGGGTTTAGATTCGTTTCTCACCCACACACCTGAAATTACCAAAATCAGCAGAAACAGTTTTCACCCACAAACAGGTATCAAACAAGGTTATCGATTATTTGAGGTTATGACAGAAGCGGAGCGAACTCCATTCGTTAAAGAGCGGATACATACGTCATTCCCTCCAAAAAGTTAAATGCCCGCATCCACGACCATCTTTGATGGATCAGGAAATGCAGTCCAGTACCTTCGAGCCTACCGATGTGCTTTGCTCCAATAGAGCGAACACAACGTAGTTCTCTGGAGATATTTCTCTTTGGGTCTGAAAGATGAAGCTTTAGCATGGTTCAACGCACTGACAAGACGCTTCATCGCAACATTAGATGAGCTATCGGAGACTTTCCTCGAAGCATACATACATATATTCTGCGACCAGGAGTCGGTAGAATATATACATTACGTGAAGACGTCGACGAAGGATACTCATCTTAGTCAACAGGTGGAGGAATTTGTGTATCGAAGTCGGCAAGGTGTCTGAAAAAACCCAGATCCCGGGGTTCCTTAGCAGCCTAAAAAAGGACAGTCCTATGTTTGTTAAGTTATTTAACAGCGTCCCAACAAAGATGAGAGCAGTACGTGATATTCAAGAACACTACATCGCGCTAGAGGAAATTCACGCATCGCATCTACATAGAAACGTGCGCGCGAATCTTGTAGTACCGGACCCGAACGTACCAACAGCACCTCCTACAATCGTAGTAGTGAACGAACAAAGATCTTTCGGGCATCAAAATTTCAAAAGCAGAAGCGTCGACGACCTCTGCACACGCTTCGAAGATAAAGTTTTGACTCCACTCAATGCACCACCTGCTGAAATCCTTAAGGAAATGGAAAAGCGATGCGATGTCACTTATCTCTACAGCTGAGGAACTATCATGCCAACGCCAGTGGTTGATCATGGATGGTGCGGATTCGATAGGAATGCGGGGCACGCTACCAATAATTGCAGGAACTTACAGAAAACCACACAACGACTGATTGATAATGGGCAGCTGCAGCACTTAGTTGGCAATCCCCCACAATAGGATTCGGTACATCATGTTACCATCGGGAATGATACACCCTACCTTGGTTATCACACAATTACCCATTCAGAAATGACTCGACCTACATTCGAAATCACTATCATGACAAGAATACACAAGCGTAACAGCATGGGTCAATAAGTATTCAGTGTAGCGGTCAGTGGACCCATGAAGCGATGGATGATGCAACCCGTCCATTTATCCGCCAGAGATGTACCCTTGAATGGGAAAAACCATAACGACCCTTTGGTGGTCATCATCAAAGTTGAAAATATCTCCATGCCTAAAATACTTATTGTTGATGGTGGATTTTTGACAAAGGCTAAAATCATAAAACCATAATCTTGCATATTCCTGATTCAGCAATCAGATGAGTGTTGAGACTCATGTTTCTCATTAAAGTATGAAATCTCATGCCACGATGATCTCTGACTGAGTGTATTGACTCTCACAACATCCCTAAGAACCTCTGACTGAGTGTATTGCCTCTCAGAGCATACATATGCAGTCTCTCAACTAAGACCACGGCATATTTCATTAACTGAGCAAATTCAGTAATCACTTCTGTATATAATCGAAATGATTGGACGAATCCCAGATTTAATCACTAGTATAGAGCAATGACGTCTTCAGGATGTCGTAATGTTCCCTGACTTTACACTAATAATTTTATGTTGATCCCACAATCAACATTTTAATCGATTATACTTGGTCCAGTTTCCAGTATATTAAATTAATATTTTATTTGGTCCCGCTACCAATAATTCATCAAACAAGCAATATTTGCTAAAACTAGGAATATTGATTCAATTATCAATATTTAATTCATCAGACGAGCAATATTTGCTCAGACTATAAATATTGATTCAACTATCAATATTCAACAGTTCATCGAACAAGCAATATTTGCTCAGGAATATTGGTTCAACTATCAATATTCAACAATTCATCAAATGATTAATATTTGCTCATACGAGCAATATTTGCTCACTTTAACTATTAACATTCATTAGACAATTATACATCTGTCTCAACATACATGTTCAATTCATGAATCCTAGAGCATTGGTAAATCATGCTTGACTTAGCAATACAAAGACTCATCGTCCAATCAAGTCAACAACTGACTAATTAAATGCATGTCTGCCTTGCAGACTCCACAATCATGAGACATCAATCGTGTCACATGGGGGATATTAACTAGGGTTTTGGTCTGGCGGCCTACAACACGTGTGTTCATCCACGATGAGAATATGACTAAGTCGTGCAAGCGGCTAGAGGAGTTAACAAAGTAGTGGGTGGACAATCAACCAAGTCTCCCCACGATGAGTAACTGGTTATAACATGATTTCCCACTTTCCTACTCTTTGACTCCAACAACCATCACACTTACTGGGATCAATGTGTCTGATATTTCTTGCAATATAAATAAGTCTCTGAACCCATGATTGAAAGAGGAACAAGAACGCTCGTCTGAACAAAGAATTCTTATCACACATGAATTCTCATCGTCTAAGCCATCACTCTCAAAATTCAATAAATCAGAATTTATTTTACTTCTTCACGCAGAATACACAACACATCCGCAATCCTTGATCATCATTGATCTCACACATTTCTCAGCTTCCCTCCTACAGATCGAACCATTCTCTCTTGTGACCGAATTGATTCTGGAACGGCCATTGTCTTGGTTTAGGCCGGAGTCCTATAGATTGATCTCTCGACTCAAAGCACTCTCGTGCAGTGCATCTGTTTGCTAAAGGTTAAAGCAATTTGCTCGGTCGAGAGTCTACTCCGTACGGTCGTCTCTCCACTTTCCTAAAAAACCTGCAAATCGTTGATGCGTGTCGTAACCACAACAAATTAGTGAATATTTTTCCACTCAATTAACAAGTAATATGGTGGTAGTTAAGTTCGTTCCCACGAGGAGCAAGAGGTTTTTAGTTGTTTAATTGTCACAAAAAGGGGGGTTTTCTTGTTTTAAGTTTGCAAAAAGAAAGTAAACAAAGTAATCAAAAGTTTAAGTTGAAATCAATAAGAGAAATTAGATCAAGGAATCCTTCTTCGTTGCAAAACAATGATTCAAGTTATGTTCTTTTCCACTTCTTATTAGTCACAAATTATCACTAACCGTAGGTATATCAGCTAGATCAGTGCTTAATATTCCTCCACATAGAGTTGCCCCTTAACCTTGGCTCAGCTCCAGATAGTGTCCGCCTATAAAATGACAATTTTGCCCTTTTTTGCTCAAATTGGGTGATTTCTTCTTCTTTTCCTCCGTGCGACTCCAGAGTACCTGATAACTCAAAAACACGCGTAAAATACATAATTTAAAAGAAAACATAGCAAATAAAGCATAAACAATAGATAATAAATAGGGTCTATTCTACGCCTATCAAATTCCCCCATACTTAGACTTTGCTAGTCCTCAAGCAAATCAAACTAATACATACAACTCCATTTCGTCGAGAATACGGTTAAACGTAGCATGTATAACAAGCCTTTAAACCCCTAGGTGTCCCTAGTGGACGAGTTATAGTCTCGTGTGGGTTTACGAGAGATATACCCACAAAACCTACTCCAACTTCAAAGCGTTCCAACATCCCAAACATCCAAAGATCTATAAGAACATAAAGATTCTCAATCTAGTGTCAAGAAATCAGAAGTATAAGAGAAAATTCAAATATAAAGTGCGATTAACCGAAGAAAATGTGACCGGTGAACCTATAACATAATGAAAGTGTTGTGCCGAGAGGTTCATATTGTTCCTCAAGGCTTCACAGGATCTGGCAACAGAAACAAGAACTAAACATTCAACAGAAGCTAATGCACATAGAACACACAAGACACAGAGATTTATGTGGTTCGGCAATGGCCTACGTCCACGGGCAGCAGAAATTCACTTCATTCATATATCAGAGAATACATAATGCGCATGACACTCAGCACCTGTTCTTCTTCTTCACATTCTCAACTTACCTTTAACTCTCTCCCAACTCTCCCAGCCCTAAATCTATGAGAAGATCTACATCTTTCTAATGGAGATATTACTTCTCTTCTCTGTGAGGAGATGTCTACAACCTAAGGGTTTAGACAAGACTGATTAGATGATGTAGATACACATAACCTAAAGGTTAGGCCTTTATTTATAGGTTTACAATACTTCGATTAGGAAACCAAGCTTTACTCTAATTTAGGAAACCTAAACTAGCTAAGATAGGAAACCCTTGTTTAGATAGAAGTCTAAACACAATTCTAAAAATCAGTCAAAACTTATTTAGGAAATCAAACTAATGTTTCCTAAAATCGAGCAAATATCCAACAATTCTCCACCTTGGCAAGATTTCTAGGACAACTTCAACTTCACAATTCTCTGAATTCTCCACCTTGGCATGACATCTCGACATTCACCTTCCACGCCTTTGTATTCTACTGCCTGCAATCACCCGGAGGTGCCAATCATCCGTAAATGCTTCAATTCCACTTAAGGACTTCAATACTTCACTCACCGTAGGTGCCAATCATCTGAAGATGTTTCAGTCCCTAAAAGGGCTTCAGTTCTCCAATCATCTAATGATGCTTTCATACTTCAATCATCCCAAGATGCTGCAATGGTACAATTTCCAAAATCCTTGTCTAAGGTTCAAATGTGTCAACCGACACCGACACACCAAATGGTGTTTCAAATTCCTTTTAAGGATGCAATGTGCTTCACAAATTCGATCCATGGTAGGGCTGCAACTGTGTCTTAAAAAAGAACACCAACATACTAATGCACCTAAAGATGTTACAAACATAAGTCATTGATTTAGTTCAAGATGGCCAATCCTAAACATCACCAATTATTTCGTAACTTTGCTGATTTCTCAGCAATTCCAGTTATCTATGAATTCCTGACGCGTCTTCAACTTCATAGATTTTCACATGCACATATTCTTCAAACTTGCAAGATTCAATTCTTTGCACATTTACTTCAACTTGCAGGATATAGTCTTTGAGTTCAACTCACCACTTCACTTGTCAAATTTGATCTCTTTCTCCATCATACTTCTCAAATTCCAACACTTCGTCTTTCATTGCGGAGTTCAATATTTCATCACATGCAAATGTATGGTGTACCCCCATACCTACGAATTTTTCTTCAAAAGATGAAATAATTCATACCTTACAAAGATGCAGTCTTTGTAAGTTCCCAAACATCTGTGTGAACACATTCCAGTGTTCCATATGTAGTGATATTCATGATATTTTCATATCTTCAAAAAAATAGAATTTTTTACTCCAACCCGAAGCTTGATTCTTTCTTCACCTTCACACAATGTTCGCAAAATCATAAACTGCATGATTCTGCGTTCTTCAACTTCATGCCTTAACTGCATGAATTAGTCTTCAACCATATTAGATTGCGCACTATCTAACACTTTTACTTCCATATTCAACAATACAGATTTCCATTATCCAATCCTTTCATCACTGCAACTGCATTGGAAAAAACTTCTTCAATACTCCACCATTTAAACAACTTTAAGCCCCACGGAGTCAAATGGATCTAATGATTTCAGATTCTTCTTCAAACTTCGGTACACACCGAACAACTTCAAACTTCTTGAGTTGCACCTAAGTACTTCAACTGAATGCTTAATATCTACAGCTTCAAACTCCAACTCTTAAAAGTCAGAAAACTATTCTCAGAGAGAATGCCTATAATAAAAGCATTCAAACACTCGAAATTTCCACATATTACTAGATCTGCGTTTTTCAACATTCACGTCTAAACTTGAAACTTCATTCATTGTTTTCCAATGCCTTTCCTTATAACAAGGGGCAATTCAATTCAATTCATATACCGCATTCTTCAAATAGCTTGTGATTTCTTTGCTTAACTATATACTTCACATGTAGTATTGTACCTTATAATTGTGAAGTGCCACGATGATACCTTGTTCGTACAACCGAGTTTTCACCTCAAACAACGAAACATATCTTCACAACCTATCTATTTTTTCACCACGGTCTTGTACTTCTTCAACTTGATGACTTCAAAAGGTAAACACCTTCATTCTCCGCCAAATATCATCAAAACAACAAAGGTAAAAAAAATACCCAACTCCTCTTTCAAAAAACAGTAAATCAACGAGGTGCCTGCAAATATCCGAGTGGATAATTCAAAAACATACCATATTTGCGGTGTTCAACGGTACGAAAAAAAAATCTGCTCCTGCATAGTTATGGAAACAACAAAAGCTTGCAGAAATCCAATGCTCATAAGATTATTCTATAAGTAAGCTTCAAACTCAACACATTCAAACAAACCCTTCTTTAATCATATGCCCAAGGTGCATATGCCAATAATTGTGTCGACTTCATCTTCAATCGCTTCTCTTCAAAACAGAAAAAGAAACTACAGCTCCACCACACACAATATCTCCATATAGGAAATTCAATTACCGCGTCTTCAATCGATCATTAGCAATGCAATATGCTTATAGCCACCAGCTTCAAGCACTTCTTCATGAAATCAAACTCTTCAACCAGAATTTAACAACCTCCGCTAGTGCTCTTACAACACTAAGATATTCAAATGGTCGATAATTCTCACATTAAACCTACTAATAGGTTTCTGCAATCCTCGCTACTCCATGCAATTGAGGCAAACTTGAGTTTAACTTCTTCAATTCCTTCGACTACGTCAAGGACAACATGATAGAACTAATGACAACCGGTAACATTCACAATCGTTCCTCTTGGTACTTCGTACAATTCTAAGGATCATGACGAAATTTAATTTTGCATTTTTACCTCTTTCAACGTACAAACCATTCAACTTGTACTTCAAACACAACACTCTTGTCTCCTTGCAACTTGGCTTGCAAAATAAGCACATTCAAGCAGAAAACCAAAAAGGTATCCCAAATAGTCCACAAAAGTCTCAAACAAGCGAGGTAAAAACCAAAAACAACCAAACACCTTTATCAAACTAGTTAATAAGGTTATGGAATTACTTACCCGAAGCTATGCAAAGTACATAGGGATAGGGTTTATGCCTCAAGAAGTATACCAATGTCAAATCCTCCCTTTAAGTAGAGCTTCAATTTCAAAAATATATCAATCAATGGATGTGAAACACTTCAAATACATTCGTCAATGAATAATTGATACTTCAAACGGTGCTTTGTCAAACCAGAAAATCCATCTCTTCAACTTGATGCAATTCAAACGACCTTGTCTCCAAGATTCTTCACATGAGGCTACACAATGATTTTCTGAATTCCAAGGTAACTCTGATCTTCCAACCGACATAACTTGAAACATGCCTATTGATGCATCTTCTTCTAGGCTTTTACTTCAATCTCTAAGTATGTCTTCTTCGAATGGCTACAGTCTTGCACCACAGTTTCAAAACGGTACAAATCTTCACCATAGTTTTCAGAACTGTTACGATTCTTCTACCACAAATTTCAGTCAAAAAACGTCACCTTGTCTTTGTGTTCTTCTTTCTTCTTCAAATTTGACATCTTCTTTGATATCTTCACATACCGTTTCTGACCCAATTCAAATGAGCAAACTCTAGATTTCAAGAACCTAGACCTAAGATCTAATACCAATTTGTTGTGCCGAGAGGTTCATATTGTTCCTCAAGGCTTCACAGGATCTGGCATCAGAAACAGAAACTAAACATTCAACGGAAACTAATGCACATAAAACACACAAGACACAGAGATTTACGTGGTTCGGCAATGGCCTACGTCCACGGACAGCAGAAATTCACTCCACTCATATATCAGAGAATACACAATACACATGACAGTCAACACCCGTTCTTCTTCTTCTTCTTCACATTCTCAATTCACCTTTAACTCTCTCCCAACTCTCCCAGCCCTAAAGCTATGAGAAGATCTACATCTTTCTAATGGAGAGATTACTTCTCTTCTCTGTGAGGAGATGTCTACAACCTAAGGGTTTAGACAAGACTGATTTGATGATATGGATGATGTAGATACACATAACCTAAAGGTTATGCCTTTATTTACAGGCTTACAATACTTCGATTAGGAAACCAAGCTTTACTCTAATTTAGGAAACCTAAACTAGCTAAGATAGGAAACCCTTGTTTAGATACAAGTCTAAACACAATTTTAAAAATCAGTCAAAACTGATTTAGGAAATCAAACTGATGTTTCCTAAAATCGATCCAATATCCTACAAAAAGATTTCAGGTTTGAGAGCGACCAATAAGCATTTCGCCTTGACTTCTGCCTCACCAAAAGGGTTTTATGAAATTGCACTCAAAAGACGTACTTTTATGGTTCGCACATGTGTGCAGGTAGGAATGAAGAGAGAAATCCCGCGACATGTTGAATAGTAGGAAGGAAACCTTCCGAATAATTTCTGAAGACACCACAAAATCGTGGGAAGTAAAAATCTTTTTCTGATGATCTCTAAGAAAGGAAATCAACCACTATTATCGAGGATGAGATTACTTAGTCACCTTCACATCCGATTGAAATGATGATAACACCACTCTCACAACATCCAATAAAAACGTCTTTGGCTCCTCGTCTTCATCTTCTTGGTCTTCGTCTTCGGCTTCAACTTTTGATGATAAACTCTTGAACTTCGTAGATCCTTGATAATTTGTAACCTTTTCCTTAAATCCTTGTCGCTTGAAACTTCCTTATATATTTTCCTTCCCCATGGCTTATTAAATAAATAAAAACCAAAAATAACAAAAATTTCTCTTGTCATCATTTTTTTTTTACTTTTTTTTTCAATTATATATATATATTTTTTCATTTTTTCATTTTTTTTTTTTGATGACAAGAAAAATAAAATACAAAACAAAGTGAAAATAAAACAAACCATGGCCGTAGGAAAAGTACTTTACCGCTTGATTCTTCACAACTTGTATTGTCTCGATATCATAAATTTCAATAACTCTCACCTTTTGATTTTCTTTGCTCTTGTAAATAAGTCTTCAATTTGGATATAAAATTCCGCTCCTTATATGTAAGTCTTCAACATGTATATATAAATATGCTCATTGTATGTTGCTTTACTTGGATTTGAAATTTCCTCTTTTTCGTGTTCCGTTGCTTGTAAACCTTGAACGTCTTCAACTTTCCTTCGAACTTGTGATGCTCCACTTGTTGATGATAATGGTGTTTCTATGGACCCATTATTTTCGAGAAAATGGTGCTAACTGCAAATCGAACTACAAGAAGGAGGCTTTCATCTACAGACGTCACCCTTATGATTGACAAAAAGTATGGTGACACACACTCAAAACAAAGCTTTCTTAGTCAGCTACAAAGAATTTTTGGTCGGTGCCTCACATGATGTAAACACGGGTAGTCTCCACTAATGATTGATCAGCAACTCTAATACTGAATATCTTCCTGCTCCTAATTTGCATCACCGGTATGGTTAAGTTGAGCCATAAACAGTAATGAATTCTCGCAAAGATTAATAACACCTAATTTTTATTATTCTCTAGCACTTCTAAGTTCCATTATTTCGGCCGAGAATTTCGTATGTAAACATAGCTAGAAGTATACTAGTGACTCTAAAATCTCTACAAGTTGGAGGTTTTATGCAATTATTTTTTTAAATATATGCTTAACCACTCCCCCACACTTAAACCTTACATTGTCCTCAATGTAATTGAATCCTCCTAGCAAAGTCAAGGTGGGAAATCCTAACATGATATGGAACAAGAAAAATAAATAACAAAATAAAAAACAAAAGGATAAGAAATACAAAACCAATGGGTTGCCTCCCATTTAGCGTTTGGTTTAAAGTCGTCAGCCCGACTTTCTTCTTGTAAGATTCACTCCCCATATACTAACAATCTGAAAATTTGGGGATCCACCCATAGTACCTGTTTTTCAAACAATAGCTTCATACAAATGTTAGCACAAGAAAACAATAGTGAAATTATCGCTCGATAGAAATTTCCCCCACACTTAGTCGTGTCTACACTTGGAAGTGTAGAGAACATAGAATTTGGGAGTTTCTACGGATTCCTCTCGGCAAACCTGCATAGTATGCATCAAATGTTTCCAATGGAGGATATCGAGTAACAAAGTCATTCAAAAATACTTTCGGAGCACATACATTCAAACCAATAAGAGGTAAAGGAGAAGAATCAATATGCAAAGGGTTAGACAAACCTTGCACAATCTCTTGTTTTACGGAATCCTCTTCATCCTTAGATAACTCTAGTGGATTACTTACCTCTTGTTTATTGTGGTCCTCTATCAACCCTTGCAACCATTTTTCATTATATTATACCTTAACTAAAGTCTTGGCACCATTAAAATCATTGGCAAGTTCAATTGGGTCTTCCACAATATCATTCAACTCGGTCTCATTATCGAGCATCACCTCTTCAGCATATTCTCATCGGAATCAGGCCATTCATTAAGAAAAGTCTCTTTGGTATAAATTGTAAGATCTTCTTGTGAGGGTGTTACAACAATAGTTAAGTCACACCCAATCTCTTCATTTTGAATAGGCGAAGGATCGTTATTATGATCCGGAGTTGGAATAACTTCCTCATTGTTGTCTACTGCGGACTCATATCTTTCCCTAAGGAATTTTTTAAAAGCACTAATTGCATCATCCTCAAGCTCTACCTTTTGAATAGGTGTTTGATCATTATTAAGATCAGGGCTCGAGTAAGCTACACTAGCGTCATCAAAAGTATCCAAAGGTTGGCCTTTTCCAACATAATCATCGATCAGATATTCACTACATACCACAACCACATTAGAATAGTTATTGCTTTGAAAGCAAAATTCTTCTTTATCCCTCTCCTCCTTGTATTGATAGATGTCTCTTCATAAGTTGTTCATGTGCTCTTGAAGTTGTCTGAGTGATTCATCCCTATTTTTATAGAGTTGAGTAATTTGTTCGTATATTTTCTTGAAATTCCTTTGAATTTCTGAATGTGGTTCCTCCCAATCATATGGTTGCTGGTTTTGTAGTGATTCTTGCAACTTTTGTTGAAGCTCCACAATCATGGTACACATCTTATCTGCAAAACTAGAGAGTTTCTGATCAAAAGCATAACTATCCTCCCATCCTTGTGGTTGCTAACTTACATACCCGTCATAAGGTTGTTGATATGCATGAGAGTACCCATAAGGTTCTGTAGGATATTAATCATAGCCAAAAGATTGGTTTTGATTGTATCCTAAGGATGGTTGGAAGTTGCCATAGTGTTGAGGTTGAAAACCGTATTGATTGTTGTAATATGCTTGCTCTTGTCCACCATACATGGAAAACTGGTACCTGAAACAAAAATTCTAGAAAAGAAAGTTAGAAACAAAAAAAAAAAAAAAAAAAAAAAAATATAAAAAACGAGATGAAAAAACAACTAAAGATGCTCCGCTGCTCCCGGCAGCGACGCCAAAATTTGATGTGTGTCGTAACCACAACAAATTAGTGAATATTTTTCCACTCAATTAACAAGTAATATGGTGGTAGTTAGGTTCGTTCCCACGAGGAGCAAGAGGTTTTTAGTTGTTTAATTGTCACAAAAAGGGGGGTTTTTCTTGTTTTAAGTTTGCAAAAAGAAAGTAAATAAAGTAATCAAAAGTTTAAGTTGAAATCAATAAGAGAGATTTAATCAAGGAATCCTTCTTCGTTGCAAAACAATGATTCATGTTATGTTCTTTTCCACTTCTTATTAGTTACAGATTATCACCAACCGTAGGTATAGCAGCTAGATCAGTGCTTAATATTCCTCCACATAGAGTTGCTCCTTAACCTTGGCTCAGCTCCAGTTAGTGTCCGCCCATGAAATGATAGTTTTGCCATTTTTTCTCAAATTGGGTGATTTCTTCTTCTTTTCCTCCATGCGACTCCAGAGTACCTAATAACTCAAAAACACGCGTAAAATACATAATTTACAAGAAAACATAGCAAAGAAAGCATAAACAATAGATAATAAATAGGGTGTATTCTACGCCTATCAATCGTTTTCTCCTATCAACAGATTGGCGACCACAGTGGGAGATTAATCTCTCGGTTGCAATCTCAATTCATCAAAATGGTTGATCTTAGGTCAGGTTCAGTTACAAATCCTAACCCAAATAATGATAGCACTAACAACAACAATGGTGGTACTCCAGTCATTCTCGCTTCCAACAGTGGCGCTACTGATACCACCCATCCTCAAACCAACATCGGAATTATCCTCTTTTTAGCCGGTCTCCCAAAAAAATCAGACAAAATCCACCTACCATATCTGATCTTATGAAGGTTCAGGAAGTTCTCGATAAGGATCATACTGACATGGGCACAACACAGATGGAGTTATGCAATTATCTCAATACTCTCACATACAAAATGTCAGAGAAAACTCAGGATGGTTCAGATAAAGGAAAAGCCAAAGAAACATCCCCGGCTGCTGATCCTGAAATCTCTCCAATTCATGTGGTGGATGATGATGAAGTCCGCAAAGCTGCAGATAACCCACCAGCGAAAGAACCATCCAGTTTCATCGTGAAGATGTGGAACGCCTCTTGGAGAACCGTAGAAAAGATAAGACATCCTTTGTCCACCATCACCAAACTCCATACCCTGCTGCTACGCAAAGGATTCCTCTTCCAAAAGGTTATACCTCTCCCGCATTCACCCTTTATGATAGAACATGCAATACTCGAGTGCATGTTTCTCAGTTTCTGGAATCACTGGGTGAACGAACACAACCTTGTCGTCCATGAACAAGTAGAGCATACACCTGGTACAACAACATCGCACCAGGAAGTACCACCAGTTAGGGAGAGATGATTAATACTTTCTACAGAAAATATTTCTTCGTTTAAGAGCAAGTCACTCTCTCTAATCTAGGAAGGATGTTTAAAAGGAGCAATGAACATCCCAATGACTATGTGAAAAGGTTCAGAGTTCAATCTTAGGACTGCCACGATCCAAACGTCACAGAGTAGTAACTTGTAGACTTGTGCATCAATGGAATGATCCCGGTCTACATAGATTTACTGGAAAATCTCTGATACTAGACTTTTTTAGAACTTCATGAAGCGGCTAAGCGATCAGCAACTACCGCACCTGCTTTACTGGAAAGATCAAAAGCTACAAAAGCTGAGGAACCACGAGAAACTCGAGGTAGCTGGCATTTGATCAACAAACAGTACAACCTCCAACCTTCCACAAATATTGTTGCAGAAGGGAGAAAACGGAAAGTCGAGCCACAACGCAAGCACGCTTCTCCAGCTCCTCTGAAAGCACCAAGGAAGGATAATCAAACCCGGGACGTACAAACTCTAACCCAACGCACAAGAACTGATCAAGCAGAACCTGACTTCCCTTTTCCCATTGAAGAGGTGATTGAACTGCTGGAGGTTTAGATCTAAGATGGTGCAATCAAGTTACCATATGTCAGAAAAGAACCAACTGAAGAGGAAATGGAGAATCCTCGTTACTATCGTTTTCATAGATTCGTCAATCATCCCACAAGCGACTGCAGGATTTTGAAGCGTATATTCAAAGAAAAAGTCGAATCAGGAGAGCTTAAGTTAGGGACTGAAGGAGTACACAAAGACCCTCTCCCAGCCAGAACTTTTACTCTCTCTGAACCACCTGTCAAGGAAGCAGTTCAATCCTTAATCGAGCATGTCTGTGAATTGTTGTACTTATCAAAAGCTCAAAGGAAGGACATGTTTGCTGCATTGAATCACATCGTGTCAGGGAGACGTTTATCAATTCAGGAGACACTCCCTGAGCCTCTAGTAATAGACAAGGAGATATGTATGACTGGGGACTTCTCACCACAGTCCATCTCAAAGGGAACGAGTTCAAACGAGCGTTCATTGATGTTGGCACTGCTGTCAATGTCATCCCATTGAAAACCCTCAGAGCTGCTGGTATCACTCGACAAGAAGCTACTTATGCTCCAATTTCAATCATGGATCATGAAGGAACACCCAGAAATGCTTATGGATACATTACTCTCAAGGTGAAAGCAAAGTCAACCTGGAAAGAAACAAAGTTTTACATAATCCGAGAAGATCCAGGGTATGATATGATTCTTGGACGAACATGGATCCACGCTTAAAAGATGACTACTGAGACACCTACACCTCTCTCAGACGAAGAAAGCTCTGATTCATAAGATTTAACGAATGTTTCATCAATGAAGCATTTGAAGCAATTCCAAACTCTAAAGGAGTTGAAACAAGAGCCTGAGGAATATGCGCTAGCATTTATCAGGGATTCCGCACTCAGGCAAGTCTCATTCCTCCTCATACGTCCATGTCATTTGTTTTCAAACATGCTCTCCTAGTCCGAGGACTCAATCCTATTAGTAACTCTGCCATTGCAAGATGTTATGAATGGGTAGCTTCACCACAACAATATTTAACTAAGTGGGTAAATCCAGAACCTCTCCGGATTGAGCATCTCACTGAAACATTCATTGCTGAAATAATGTCCGAATACAACAAGCAATATCCTGCATATTCTCCTTTGCCCGAGTATCAACATGTGCCGCAAGATTGGAAAGCTCCACAAACATGGAATCCCATTGTACGAGGGATTCCGAACCAGCAAAAGATATTCAGGGCACGGACGATCAAGCCTAACAAGTTTCATGAAGGAGATTTAGTTCTCAAGGCGACTAAGCGCAAACTTCATTCTACAAGGAACTCCAACTGGGAAGGACATTTCATGGTATCTAAGTCTATTGCTGGAGGATATCACAAATTAACCACCATGGATGGCAAAGCGAACGTGGTAATAATACACGAGACTTGGCTCAAAGCATTTGATGCCTGAGATATTAGACATTTGAGGCATTGGGGTTCAAGGCGCGAACACCCCAAACATCTGAATTTGGCATTTAGGATTTTATGTATTTCAATTCCTCCAAAATGTTTGCAATACTTGCATTCAGTATTTGAATTCAACAATTTATCAAAGTTCAGTTTACTTAAAGAAAATCTCTATCAAATCCAAAAGAAAATCCTCAATCATCTACTTCTCCAAAATCAATCAAAATCAAAACCAAAATGAAACCTCACATCTCTCAGAAGTTCAAAAGTTCAAGAGATTATGGAAAGAAAATTAAAGGAAACCGGAGAAGTAAGATTTTTGCTCCTCTGCATCCTTCAAGACTTGTAAAGTTGCCTTCTCCAACTCCAGTTCTTTGGTCAATCTAGCAATCTTGTCCTCCTTCTCCACCATAGCATCATTGGGAAAGGGTATGTTATTTTCATATGAATCCTTGATAATATTTATCTTTTTAACGAAGCCACTTTACATTGAAGCCAAGTCTCTCAGAATTCTCCAAGTTGTACTCCCAATTCCTACTTGCATTGTCAAGAAATAAGCACGTTTGGAGTCTTTGGTAACAATGATATGACCATACTTCTTCCATATTTTCTCATATAAGCCTACATATCTCTCCCTAAGAGTAGAAATCTACAAGCACTCACCGGAGTCTTTGAATTCCACCAACTAGCTCATGATATGGGAGTAACTCACCGAATGGAGGCTCAAAAACAACCCCTGCATTAGGGTGTTCATGCATCAATATACGAGTCTCAATCATTGGAGCAGCCTCTTCTATCTCGGGAACAATTTTTTCTACCTCTGGAACAGTTTCTCCCATCATTGGAATAGTTTCTTCCATCATTGGAATGGCTTCTTCTATCCTTGAAGTAATGGTGAACTAAACTTCGGTCTCTTCAATGGCTTCAGTAGCGACATCCTCACGACCTTAAGGTTCAAAAATGGTTGTGCCACCACTTTGATTCATAATACCGCTCATACCATCGTTATCAATTTGGTTATTCTCCACTTCATCATTTGACACCTAATATGACGATTACATGAGATTAGAGCGCTCCAAGCATGTATATCAAAGGCAATCATAAATTCGAGATATAAGTAATCTAACATCATCAAATTTCTTCATTATGTATTCAATACACAAGCAAATAACGTGAAGACATGAGAAAAACATTTTCCAAGCAAGTCTGTCTGAGTCAATTTTACACTGCCCTGTACAAGACAACGAACTGGGAGAAATTGGTAAGGAATATAAGGTTAAGTCATATGTCATTATCTTCTTATGGATGTCCTCTACAACATATCAAAATTTCATAGAAATTAGATAAACGAGCAAAACGATGTGGCCAAAACATCGAGCAACATGACAACTGAAAATTTTCTGAAAACCTCCTGGAAGTTCACTGTTTCATCAATTTCAATCCATAAACATGCTAAAAACTCAAAAAGATTCTTTGCTTAAGTTAGGAAATTTCCTGGGCATAAGAAAACTGGGGTATATCACGAAAATCTGATGTCGGATGAAGATTCTACATCGTTTTTGCTAAAAAACTGAGTTCTAAATTTTCTGGTGACGTATTTCGGCAAAGTTTCTCATTCATTTATATGGATTCTCATTCATTCATTCACAAATCAGAAATTTTATACTTCTATGAATATTATGCAAAATAAATACTTACTTGAGTGGAATCCAAACCATTCGAGGAGTTAAGATTGCCAACACCATTATTGGAAGCATTATTATTCTCGTTTGGCTCCGGGTCTTGAGAACTGTCTTCTTCACCGTCCTTTGAGGATGAAAAAGCATCATCAGTACCTTCATTATCCATGGTGATCTCCTCCTGGATATATCAACAACCATCATTATTACTTCATTCGAGAAATACCATAGTTGATCGTACAAAGAAAATACATACATCAATTTCTTCCTCATCGGTGGTACTGGATTCATGAGTTGCTTGCCCAGGAATGAGTAGAAGACCATCAATGCTTGATTGATCAAAACTCTGAAACAAATTAACAAATATTTGTTTTGATCCTAATTAAACGAACAAGAAAAAGTCGTGGTGGAAGAAGCGCTAACAACTCACCAAACAGACAGTTGGGGACTTTACAGTATTGGGTAACATTATGTAATTCTTGCTTCTAGCTTCTCCACCCTGAAGACTTTCTTCCATTTCTGAGAAGTTTATAGTGATCCGAGGTCTCACAACACGACCGTCCTGTGGTAAAGATAAGGAAATGATCAAGATACGATTACCATGTCTTTACGAAAATCATAAAAAGAATACGTACTTGTGAACACCTTGGAGGTGTCTTTCGCTTATCACCACCAGAGAGATACTTCAGTCTTGGTCGAGTGGAAATCATCTCAGCAGAAGGAGGTTCTTTCACCAAAGGCTGAACAACCATCACGAAATCATATAAGCATTCAAGTTGCTGATTCCAAAAGTCTATATAACCCGGAGTTGCATATGTAATTCGCTCAGAGCAAGGGAACTAGTAATTGCTTCCTTCCACATGCGTGCGGTCTAAACGGGTCTTAAGTTGTTCAACCGTGGTTTATTCCTTCAAAAAATAAGAACACACTGATCGATACCCATTTGTCGAGCTGCTCTATCGATGTTGTATTCTTCCACTGAAAAGTCTCCATATGTTGCTGATACTAAGTAACCACGAGTGCAACTCAGCATAAAAGATCTCTCTCCATCGCTCAGGTCTGCACCAGATTTCAAAGTAATACTTTCTCCAGCACTGAAAGTTGTCAACTGAGATATATAAGGAGGAATTGACACCCATGGACGAAAATTGAACTCAAACTCATTGTCTAACACATCGATGAGACGTGTCTTGAGTCGAGGCTGTTTTGTAGACAAGCACATAATCTTGGCATTATCCTTTTCGGAGAAAGCATGACGAGCATCAACATTCGGTCCTTACAGAACATTACGGGGAATGGGTGCATAATTATTGAAGCGCTCCCACATTAAATCTTGGATAAACATTGTGGTAACATAGCATTCAATCTTCATAAAGCTGTTAGAGATGCTGGAGTCTATAACCAAGGAGTCTAAATTGGAGTATAAGGAACCCAAGAACAGACTTACGATGGGAAGTTTCTCACCTTGGGCCATCTTAATGGCAAAGGGAATCACGAATGGCTTCAAAAAATTCCCACTATCTTCAAATACGTCTCTGGACAGCCATAACCATAAGAAAGCAACGATGGATAACGTATCGTCGATAGGCCTGTCAAGAACACTATCTCTCGGCCACCAGCGCGTTAACCATTGAGCATAACAAAATTTGCTGGATAATTTATTAATTTCCTACATCACAGCTGTCAAGATATTAGACATTTCCATATCCTCCGCCGAAAGTCTTCCAGGAAGATTACCCGTGATTGGAAGATGCAACAAAACAACTACATCCTCCAAAGTGATGGTAAATTCTCCCCATCTGCATATGAAAGTATGGGTCGGAATACACCATCGAGAGAGCAAAGCTACCATACCTCGCACGTCGTGAAAAATGAACAAGTCTCCAGACGCTTGAATAGCCCGTGTCACTTGCGCACGATCCAGCATGGCTCGAGCATGAGGAAAACCCAGCATATGTCTTGCCCATCCAGAAATTTTTTCTAAAGGTCGTCAAGAAAGATTAAATTCTATAATTGAAGCAAAAAAGTGTCCGCGTTGAAGACAGAATCGGATGATCGCTCGAGGAGTCACCAATTTCTTCTGAGTAACACTTCTGGGATTTATCAGAAGACGAAATGCTGAATGCATGGGACGTTTTTCAGGTCTATACTGAACCACGAAGAACTCATCATCTGTATTCGGAATATTTTTGATTTCAGGTGTTTCTTCTTCTCCTTCTTCACCAATAGAAGTCTCATCCATGCATGCATCATCACTGGAAGTATCATTATCTAGGGAATCAGACATCTTTGCAAAACAGCTGTGACATCCACACAATACTCTACTTCAGTATGTCATTCGAAGATGCAAATTTCATCAAAGCAATGGAATCATGGAACTGGATGATAAAAATGCTCGCACTAGCATCTACAAAAATGGTAATCTTCGAATCTTACCTGTTTACGATTCCACTAATAGTAGTGATTCTGATACAAGAGTTAACACTTCAAAACTTGCTCATTTCTTCGAACCTGCAAAAAACGAGCAAAACTTTGTTATTCGAAAATCGAAACCTGATTTTTCATAAAATCGTGAACATAATTTTCATTGTGTGAACATCCACTACTGAGTCATAAAAAACTCACACCAAGGAAATATTTCATCATAAACAATTGTCTACCTTTAATGATTATTCAAAATCGATATTTTGATTTTAACAAAATAATAAAACGCGAATATTCACGTAAAATTTTCAAAAAAAGTTTTGACGTGAGTAAACTCACGTAAATAAAAAAACATTTTTCGTGAATATTCACGTATTTTGATTAAAAAAAAAAAACTTTTCCCTCGTAGGAGCATGTCTTTGAAAGAATGCGCAATTGGGGGATATGGAAACTAATTGGGGGATATAGCTACATGACAAAATAGGGATCTAAATATCAAAGCTGGGTCACCCCTTATGTAATTATTTTTTTAATTCCTAATCTAGCCCTCACTAATCAGGTTTAGTGGTTAATAATAATTAGTAAAAATCTTAAGTATTTAAGGGATAAATTAGTGTGTATTTTTATTAGAATTTGTGTGAGTGAGGTGAGAGTAGAAGGAGGGAAAAAATATTTGAGAGGGCATTTTTTTTGTCAAAATGGAGGATGATTGTGAAGAGAGAATTGTTGCTAAGAGGTTGAAAATTTGATTTTTTTTTTTCTTTGAATCCACCATTGTTGCAGTTGAAAAAGCTCGGTGCCAACATGGTATTAAACCAAAAAACCATGCCGACATTTGCTGGAAATTTTCATAAATTGTTTGCCACTATCCGGGGGGGGTTCGGGGTATATATATATATATATATATACCTATGCATGTAATTTTCTACATGAACAAATCATGAACAACTCACGGCAGTTAAAAAAAAAAAACTTACCTTGGTCGACCGGAACTTCGCCGGACGGCGATCGGCGTCGGTCGGCTCTAGCAGAAAAATTTTCCTTCCTGTTGCTGCTCGAACGTGAAGGAGATGAAGAAGAAGGGGAGGTGCTTGGTCGGTCAATGAAGTAGAAATACAAAAAAAGAGAGGTGTTTATCCCTTTTATATCAAATTTTATTTCCAAAACCTAATTCCATAGGGATTTCTTTTCTTGGGCCCGGACCCGTGAATCCTAAATCGACCAAGATTAGACGTCCCATCATCAAAATCAGCAGAGCCACGTTAATTTACACTCGTTATATGGTGCTCTATCATGCTACTGGGATCTTCATTCATGCTCGTACGCGACATCATTTGAGAAAATCGAAAATACGGTAACATTCTTTTACCACTAAGTTCAATTACTTATTTCATCTGTAACCAAAAAAATCACCATCCAGTGCTGACTGAGGAACATGACCGTCCCTCACTAAGCAGGGGACTTAATGTTGATGGTGGATTTTTTACAAAGGCTAAAATCGTAAAACCATAATCTTGCATATTCCTGATCCAACAATCAGATGAGTGTTGATACTCATGTCTCTCATTAAAGTATGAAAGCTCATGCCACGATGATCACTGACTGAGTGTATTTCCTCTCAGAACATCCCTAAGAACCTCTGACTGAGTGTATTGCCTCTCAGAGCATATATATGCAGTCTCTCAACTGAGACCACGACATATTTCATTAACTGAGCAACTTCAGTAATCACTTCTGTATAGAATCGAAATGATTGGACAGCTCCTAGATGTATTAATCACTAGTATAGAGCAATAACGTCTTCAGGATGTCGCAATGTTCCCTGACTTTACAGAATAAACATTCAAATCGAGTATTACGCTTCAACTAGCTCATACCTCGATTTTCGAATAATTATAATTCTCCTAGACAGCTTGCCTGCTAGTATAGAGCCGTCAATTAATTATTTCTAGTTGCAATATTCATCAACTGAATTCCTAAAAAATATTCTATGTTCTTCATAATATATCGTTACTTCAATTCATGGCTCTTCCCAGCAGAATTCCATGGGTTAGTAATAAATATTCAACGTACGGGCATCTGAGTCACCACCGAATAAGCCCCGAGAAAATGGTGCAAGTGTATATAATGCACGAACGAGCACCCGAATGGACGAACGAGCATTCAAAAATACAAACGAACGAGGAAACCTATGCAAAATAGGGAAGAAAATAATGATAATAAAATATTAAAAGGAGCGCCTAGGGGACCTTGCCCACCGGCCGCCCGGTCATTCCGCCGTGGCCGGTCCCACGTCTCTTCCTTTATTTTATTATTTTTCCCTGATCTCATGAAAACTCCTTCATTCGAGCAAACTTCCTCGATTCGAGCAAAACTCTTATTTCCTCACACAGTGAAAACAACATAAAATAAGGAAGAGTGTCACCGGATCGGGATTACTGGTCGGCCATGCCCTAGCTGTGGCCGGTCCCACAACCTCTCTTATTCCTTATTTCATTATTATTCCTCGTCTCATGAAAACTCCTTCATTTGAGCAAACTCCTTCGTTTGAGCAAAACTCCTCAGTTTCATCATATTTCCTTCACATGATGAAAATAATATAAAATAGTGAAGGGTGTCAAGGGACCGGGCTTACTAACCGGCCGACCATGCCCTAGCAGTGGCCGGTCCCATACCTTATAATCCCTAATTTTATTATTATTATTATTATTATTTTTTTTTTTTTAAAAATAATTTTATTTTTTAATTTATTTTATTACATGAAACTAGTTGGAAGCCTAACAAGCTAAGCTCCAACGACATACTACTACATTAATTGAACAAAGGTTGATGTGCTAGTCTACCGGCGAGCCTCATGGGAAACCTTGCCAAGGGGAGCCGAAACGGCGGGAGGGGGGGCGAGATTGTGTCACAAGGGGGGCAAATTAACACTATCTTCCATGTTAATTCCTGCAATATTACGCCATTGGGGACTCGAACCTGCAATATTATTATTATTATTATTATTATTATATTATTATATTATTGGATAAGGATTATTACATGAAACTAGTTGGAAGCCTAACAAGCTAAGCTCCAACGACATACTACTACATTAATTGAACAGGTTGTTGTGCTAACCTACCAGCGAGCCTCGTGGGTTAGAACGTGTCGGCGTGAACAACAGCCTACCACCTACACGCCGAACCAATCGGCCATACCAAAATCGTGTCCCAAGCTTGGATTCGACCAAGCTAAAGAGTGATACTTGCGCACCTCTTTCAAAACCCCTAATTCCACTAACCGTCGTAGATGAGTTTCTCAAAGATCATCTCGTCCGTCCAACTTCACCGTCTTGGTTATACAACCCTGGTCAGGAGTTAACCGGTCAATGAGGTATCGTGGTGATTACCACCCGCCACTCTACTACACCATGTGGTCGGCCAAGGGAGGACTTGCCTGCGCAGCCTCCAAACTATCACATGAAGTAGGCTGGACATGAAGTTATTTTAAGACGCTCAAACAACGATGCTTCGCACATGCTCTGTATTTGATGCGCACACATAAATACACACGATACTTCACAAGTATCGACTTCTTAATAACTTGGTTATTTAATCTAGCATCACATGCTACTTTCTGTGGGTCCTACAACCCACACACACTCGAGACATCAATCATGTCACAAACTGGGGGATACATACTTTGGGGTATTGGTCCGGCGGTTTACAGCGTGCAGCGCACAAGAACGTGTTAGGAAGTCATGGACGGTTAGTGATGATGGGAGAAGTGGGCAAGACTGGTCGTGTGACACTAACACACGAATCCACTACTACATCACTCCACTTTCTCCACTTCCCACGAGATATGAGGGTTAGGCTTAAAGATTTGTATAAATAGGTTATCCTCCCTATTTTCCAAACAGGAACAAGGCAAGACAAGACATCAGAGGAAAGTGTTGATACAATCGTATTCAAACACTGGAACGGATTGCTTACATCCTGCAAGCCAGTTCAGCTTTCTAATACAAGTCATACATAGCCAACACCTTCACAATCTCAACACCTTCTTCGCTTCCCTCCCTAAGATCAACCCCATCTCCTTCACTTTGTGACCGAAACATGTTTGGAACGACCATTTCTTGGTTTAGGCCGGATTTGCACAGATTGATTTCTCGAATCTACAAGCACTCCCGTGCAGTGCATTTGTTTAAGGTTTAGACTCATTTATCATCCACACACCCCAAATTACCAAAACCGGCAGAAATAGTTTTCACCCATAAACAATTGGCGACCACAGGGGGAGGTTAATCTCTCGGTTTTAAAGTCAATTTTTTCAATACCATTCAATCAATTTCGAGATGGTTGGTCTTAGGACCGCCTCGACAGTCTCAAATCCTGATGGTTCATCCAACGGAGATACCCCTCCTCCTAACGGCGTATCTGACGGCATGATCAGGATATTTCCAACATTAAGCGAACTAGCACGGGTACAGGAGATTCGCACGAAGAACATGGAGCTAATCAAAGAAGCGGTAAACGACATACTTGATATCCTCATCAAGATGACATCAGAGATGAGCATTCCGGAGACCTCTACACCGGGGGCTAGTTTCCTTCAGATCAACAACTTTACTACGAACCAGAGACCAGTGGATCAGGAAGCGGCATCTCTAGTGGAAAGCTTGTGTGAACTCTTGCACCTCTCGAAGAATCAACGGGCAGAGACGTTTGCTGCAATTAATAAAATAGCTCTGGATGTACACCTGACTCCTTCACGTCCATAAGTCCTAACTGCATCGGAAATATCTGTAAATAATGTTATTTACAGAAGACGACATGATGGCAGAGGAAAGTCACAACCGGGCCCTACATGTTACCGCACGCATCAAGGGTTTAGAGTTCAGGAGGGCCCTCATCGACACAGGAGCATCTTCGAATTTGATTACTCTCAAGACTCTCAGGACATCCAAGGTTAGCCCATGCAAGATTGTACGGCAGCCCACCACAATGACGGACTTCGAAGGAAACCAAACCAACACGTACGGGTATGTCAATCTGGATTTGTCTGTAGGGCCCGTCCAATAAAAGGTGAAATTCGAAGTCATAGAGAAGGAGCCAGACTACCACATTATACTGGGGAGACCTAGGCTTCATGATAATCAGATCGTCCCCTCGACGTATCACCAATGCCTGAAGACTATGCTAAATAAAGAAGTTGTTCGTATTCATGTATCGTTTTCTCCTTATGCACTAATATGTGGAGTGGAATTGTTTGAACCAAGAGAGGATCCACACGAGGAATAAGACAAAGTTCGTTGCATCCCACTCCCCACATGGGCATCAATCCAGGAAGAGGACCGACTTGCATCATCGAAGGATATGCCCCATAATGCATCCTTGCTGACAAGGCATCTCAATTCTTCTCTCCGCCCAACGGAATGCTACAACAACGACGAGCCACAAGAAGAAGTGCTAGACGCTCCACAACAGCTGCAAGATGGTACCAACTCCACAACTGATGAGCTCGACGATGAGGAATCTCCTAGGCCTATATCCATCAGCTTGACCTTGTGTAAGCATTCATACAATCTCCGATCCAAACCGGTCAAACAATCTCCGAGGAAATTCAGGCGCGAGATCAGGTGTTGCATGGATTCCAGAGACTTGAACGAATGCTTACCCAAGGACGACTTTCTTTTGCCTAACATCGACATGTTAGTAGACGCCACCAGCGGACACGGCATGTTCTCCTGCGATATTCTGATCCTACAACAATATTTGTTGAATCCTCTGAAATGCTTCTTGTTGTAGTGTGATCCAGACGAAACTTGATCCTTTCTTCAGCAGGGGGTGAATGAAGCAAAAGTTCACCTTGCCCATGAAGTTTTGGAGCTCCTTCACAGTTCACGGCAGCGACATTGTGAGGATAGCTTGAGTCTTGGATTTGACTACTATATCATCCACGTAGTCTTCGACTTGCTTATGCATCATGTCGTGGAAGATTGCCGTCATAGCGCGTTGATACGTTGCACCGGCATTCTTTAAACCAAAAGGCATAACAGTATAGTAAAAATTGCCAAGAGGAGTTCGAAAGGTTGTCTTACTTGCGTCATGCTCATACATCCTTATCTGATTATAGCCGTTGTAACCATCCATGAAACAACAACGTATTCGCGATATTGTCATTAGCAACACTGCGAAACCGTCGCAGACTAACATCAAAAATAACGTAACAGACGACACCAGCAGAAATACGAGAAAAGGTATGAAGAGTTCGCGAGAAGGTAGCAAGAGCCAGCGAAATTATCAAAGAGCTCACGAGAATATGAGCTGTCACCCACTATGTAATATCCTATATAAAGAAGAGAGCAGGAGAGAGAAGGGGAGGATAATTTTAGTAGGAGAGAGAGAGACATTTTTTGAGGAGAGAGATATTATTTTAGGAGGAGAGAAAGATATTTTGGAGAGAGATATTTTTAGAAAGAGATTTATTTTCTTTATCATCTTCTTCCCCAAATAATTAGATCTAGAGCTCTACAAAATATCCATTAATGGAGATTGTAAATCTAATTCTTATGTAACCTCAAAAATCATAGTGAAGAATCGTGGATGTAGATCACATTGATCGAACCACGTAAAAAATCCTTGTGTCCATTTTACAATTTTAGCATTTTTATCTTCATTTTCATATCAAATAAGTTTAGATCTAGAAATTATTATCAAGATATAGTGAGGGGTGTATTGTGGGATTTCCTGCAACTACATATTGGCGCTAGAAACAGGGAGTTATCAATTGATAGAGATGGATTAAATAGGATCTACAAATTCTAGGGCAAAAGAAGAAGTTCCAGGGGAAAAGTTCCATCAACAGGCAACAATGGAGGGATCAATTACAACAAGATCAAACTAAGCCACATCGAGAATCTATTTTAAAAGGATAAAATTTCTCTTATCTCTTGCATTTTTAATCTTAAGTATTTAGATCTGGTGATTTAAAAACGAAACTTTTCGAAAAGATTTTTGAAAAACTACTAATCTGTTCTACATAAAATTTTATTTTTCTGTGAAAAACTTGATACAAAGCGAGATTTTTTATTCTGAGAATAATAAACTACAAAGCCTATTTTACAAACCAATATGACAGATTCCAAACATATTGAATATCAAAAAATTTCAGCTGATTTAGAGAATTTTCTCATGAAGAAAACCAAACACATTTTCGATGATATTTATATTCTCTGCAAAGGCAAGATTTAGCACAAATTTCTCTAGACTTTTCATTGGATTGATTTGTTGTTCGCAGCAATGCATGATTGGAAATCTTCCCAGCATAAATTACGCGCGAAGAAAAGAATAACAGCAAAGATCACTTCATTGGCCCAATATTTTCACGAGCTTTTCAGTACCACAAGTTTAGTTCGCCAAGACATAATATGACATATCCAAATCGTCAACTTGCAATTTTGCCAAAGAAAATCGTTTCGAACAAATGAGCTAAATTGAAAAGGAACTTAACTCGCAAAGACGCAAAGATAACATTTATCAAAGAAGTGAAGATTAGCCTTGCGATTACCAGAGAGGGAATCATTGACGTCACTATGTACATCTAAGGAAGAATGAAGAGCAACATCAGCATCAGCATGAGGAAGAGAACAGGTCTAATGGCAACAAAATTTCGGTAACAAAATTTCGGTACTGCCATCCATTAGTATATCTCGAGAGCCAACACAACGTATCAAAATTTCAAGCAAAGGAATGAGAATACAAGTGTGTTCCAAATAAGACATCACTTTGTCCAAGTACAAGGGGAGGTTAGATGGCAAAGAGGAGGACATAGACGAATCTTACTTCGTCACACCAACATGTGTGACTACAACCTCATTACCTACCAACTACACCAACGATGAAGAGAATTAGAGAGAGTAATGTTGCCAAAGAACGAAGTAAGGAATGATGTGTAGATGTTTGAGTTAACAGCCGAAGGAGATTCGAAAGAAATTAGGCAACAAATATAGCAACATGAAAAGTCAAATCCCAATCGACTATTCGCAACAAATTTCGTCACCAACTCCGGCAAGGCAATCAATGAAGCTGCGAGCAACACAACCAAAGCGAGAAGGAGGATCAACCATACATAGCCGAGCAAGAGACGACTGATTAAGATTGACAAACTGATGACGTTGAAGCCACAAAACTGGACCTCCAGCGAAGCAAATAATCCAAAAAGGCATGCAGACCAATATCAAACATCTGAAGAAGTAATACTGCTCGCTGAGATGTATACAAGATAACATTCAAAGGTTAAATCATAAACAGAAGGACTAACTAGCGAAGAAATTAGAGAGCAAATCTTCCAATCTCCATACCTATGTGAAGAAGGAAGAGTGAAGGAGAACGTCATTTGTTGCGTCGAACAAACTCACAACACGAAGGAAAAAAGCACTCTTCAAAAATTCGCAAAGCAAGCGAATTTCAAAAACTTCAAAGTCAAACAGGGACCTAAAATTAGCAGTTCAAAGAAGAACGAAACAAAGAAGCTGTTTCTCGGAAGTGAATGAAATACGAAGAGAAGAGAGTATGCGATGAAACATCACCCAGTTCATAACAAAGGAAGAAACTAAGGCGGCAGAAGAGCAAGGACAAATGAAGAGAAGTGAGATCCAGGGTAAAAAAAAAAAAAACCTTGCGACTGGGAGGATTTGAACCCGCGTCTTCAGACCCATTCTCTGTACTGGTGGCCAACTGTGCTAGTTCACTGTGTGCGAAGTGATCGCAGAATTCTAATACGTGACTTGTATTCAAGAAAAAAGATGACAAAAAATGAAAAAGATGAGAATCGAACTCGCGGCATCGACTTTCTTAGCTTCTCTCTCAACCGTCTGTGCGAGCTTCTGTTCATGTTGTTGTGGTAAGGTTCGCACAGTTTGCCCTTCGCAGAGGGTGTCCCTTCGCAGATGTTAAGTTCGCGAAGTCTTTGATTCTTTCGCAAGAGAGGGTTAGAACAGTTGGTATGATGCGAGAATATATAAGAGGCAGATCAAGGGTTCAAATCCCATCTCTCACACTTCTTTTTGCTGCGAGATAATTATATTTTGTGCGACCTTTATACATTTCAAGGATGCTAGCTTCGCAAGCCAATCATATACTTCGCAAGAGACAACAACAGCAACAAACCGCAAATGATATGCTATTATAAGAATGAATGAAAGAAATGACAGAAATGAAAGAATAAATGAAGGAAGTGACAGAAATGAAGAAATGAATGAAAGGATGAATGAAAGAATTGACAAAAATGAATGAGCAAATGAATGGGACGAACCTTTATGGCGTACACCCTAGTTCGCGAATTATATTTCGTAAGAGGCAAATGTAAGACCTAAAGTGCGTCATATAAGGGGGTATCTCTTAACATGGCTCGGGTGGAAGGTTACACCGCTCCCGAAACCTGGGTCATGCGTGATTTGGGCCCATGAAAGCCTATCCTAAGAGGTACCTTGGATTCCCAACTATATATGTAGGTTATACCCTGGTTGGGCGACCGAGGGTCTCTTTCAAGGAGTCGCGTATGATCAAGGCGCCGAGGTACACGGTTGAGTCAAGAGTGCGGGGAGCATGGAACTTCCTTACCACTCTTGACAAGTCTTGGCGCATGCTTGCACTTACCCGAAGAAAACTCCACTTAGGGTGCAGCCTTGTAACCATAAACTCTATAGGTATAAGGGATAAAGGTCATGAAAACAACTGGTTGTTGTTAAGACCGATGGGAGGAGCTAGCCTTGTATGGCCGATGTACGCCTCCTTGAAGGGGCAACCGGGAGATGATAAGGGCGGCACCCTCCATTATGGAGCTGATAAGTGCCAAAGACGCAAATGTCACGAGGCTTTGTTTTCGCAAGGAAACTTAGGCTTGTCATATTTGTGCAATGATCCTGCAGAGGCAATAATACTAACGCGAGGGTAAGACGAGATCAATGGGTCCTTACATGCAGTGTGAAGACGTCCTGCGATTTCGTCGCAAGACGGCAATGTCATGGGGCTTTATATTCGCAAGGATATTTAGGCATGTCATATTGTCGCAACTAAAACATCCTGCAGAGGCAATAATACTAAGAAATGATAAGACGAGATCAATGGGTCTTTACATGAAAGTGTAATGACGTCCTGCGATTTCGTCGCAAGACGACAATGTCATGGGGCTTTATATTCGCAAGAATATTTAGGCCTGTCATATTGTCGCAATGAGGGGTGGCATAATAAGACCTTTAACTAGGAAGGCGAAATAAGACCACACAATAAAATTGATAAGGCAAGACCAATGGGTCATTACATGAAAATGTAAAGACGTCCTGCGATCTTGTCGCAATGACAAAATTCAACATAAGCATTTTGAATTGCAGGAATAAGAAAAAATGAAGCACAAGCAAAATAACTTGCGAGGAACAATCAATACGCGAAGAAGGATATACCTAAGATAAAAACCAGAGAAATCAAGAATGGAAGCGATTTAAAGCTACATCAATTTTAGAGCGGTAAAAGGAGCTAAGTAACACAAACATTAGCTATGCATTGCAAAGTAGATAAGCATTCTCATCATACAAGCATCATACTTGCATCATGAAAGCATCGCATAAGCATTTCATGGCATAAACATCGCATACACATTTCATAACATAATCATTACACAAGCATTGTGTCCAAAGAAAGATATTTCGAATCTCGCAGTTGATATTCATAATCTCTCAAGAGTGTTATTTAAAATCTCTCAACAATATCATTTAGAATCTCTCAAAATATTATTCGTAGTTTCGTTATTTTCGCAGAGATATTCGTAATTTTGCGAATTATTAAGATTTTTGCTTAAATGCAATTATTTCACAAGATAAGATAAGCAACTTGAAGACATTATACTATCGCATGAGCATAAAGCATGAGACAGAGGAAAAATAAGAATGCAAAAACATTTTGCTCAATCAACACTTTCTCAAGGATTCTACCCTCATAGATAAAGAACAGAGGCAACTATGGATAACCAAGAAAACATTTTATGTTCTTCATCTTCTCGCAAGAATCACTTCCAAAGAAGATATTCACCAATGAACAACAAGAATCCTCACCAAAAATGGAATAATAACTTCGCATGAACAGAGGCAATACTTCTTATACTTCAAGGATTAATACTTCTTATTCACTTCGCAAAGTTTCGAACTTCGCGAAAGAATAGAGCATAGCATGAGGCAAAGAACATGGAGCGAGAGTTTCGCATAATGGATTCATGAATACTTTTATATTTAGAGGATTAAGTACTTCTTATACTTCTCAAAGGATACTTCATACTTCTTATATATTTCGAGGATTGAGTACTTCTTATACTTCTTCAAGGATACTTCATACTTCGCATACTTCAAGAGATAATACTTCTTATTCACTTCACAAAGCTTCGAACTTCGCAAAAGAATAGAGGCAAGTACGTACTTTTCAAGTCCACTATTCTTTCGCTCGTTCCTTCAAAGAACAAATATCAAAGATACTACAACAATGATTTTTTCTTAAAGATCGCTCTTCAAGCAATATTCAAGAAAAAAAGAGGCAAGATGTAGGATCAGAATATCGCAACAACAACGTATTCGCGATATTGTCATTAGCAACACTGCGAAACCGTCGCAGACTAACATCAAAAATAACGTAACAGACGACACCAGCAGAAATACGAGAAAAGGTATGAAGAGTTCGCGAGAAGGTAGCAAGAGCCAGCGAAATTATCAAAGAGCTCACGAGAATATGAGCTGTCACCCACTATGTAATATCCTATATAAAGAAGAGAGCAGGAGAGAGAAGGGGGAGGATAATTTTAGTAGGAGAGAGAGAGACATTTTTTGAGGAGAGAGATATTATTTTAGGAGGAGAGAAAGATATTTTGGAGAGAGATATTTTTAGAAAGAGATTTATTTTCTTTATCATCTTCTTCCCCAAATAATTAGATCTAGAGCTCTACAAAATATCCATTAATGGAGATTGTAAATCTAATTCTTATGTAACCTCAAAAATCATAGTGAAGAATCGTGGATGTAGATCACATTGATCGAACCACGTAAAAAATCCTTGTGTCCATTTTACAATTTTAGCATTTTTATCTTCATTTTCATATCAAATAAGTTTAGATCTAGAAATTATTATCAAGATATAGTGAGGGGTGTATTGTGGGATTTCCTGCAACTACAATTGTCATCTCTGAATTATCACAAAGGGTTAGCCTATTATGTCAGCCTAGACAAAAGCTAGCATGGGACATCTTCAGATCCACTGAAGCCGACACCTCAAGGGAGCAGCCTCAAGAAGATAACGATGTCCGCGTGTCATGTCGAGAAAGAATCCGGGCGAATCACTCTATCATAGGATGGTGCATGTCTACCGTGTTATGTTGGAGAATCTGCACTTTTGGTCATCCTCTGGACTTCGTGAAGCTGTTGAACGCTCATCGACGACAGCATCTACCCTGCTGGAAAGAACCAGGCCTTCCAGTAATGAAGAGCCTCATGATGTTCGTGGAAGCATACATCCCACCAAAGGCAATACAACCTTCAGCCTTCCATAAGCAGTTTCGCTGAAACAGCAAGAGGAAAGCCACCGAGATACAACATCCTGCGCGTCCAAAATTGCCAACTCCAACTCCAGCACGACTGCCGTAATGGTGAAACAACGTCCAAGATATTCCATATCTGGATCGATGGTAACTACATCAATGAGAGAAGCTTTCAGAATTTGTCTCCCGTAGAAGATTTAGTTGCGCTGCCAAAGGAGTATGACTGGGACTGCTTAGCATTGCCCATCTCAAAGATAGCCTCATGAACCTAGCGTGACAACATCTATCAAGTCCAAAGCTCTGGATACTCGTGGGCAGGGGATTTTCTCCCTCTTCTCTATTTCATGAAGAAACGTCAAGAAAGCCATCGGTTCCAGTTTATCCCTCTAACAATGAGACGAGCTCTACCACTATATGAAGACTTCCAAGTTCGTGCCCGTAGCTATCACACCTCTCCTTGCCAGTCTCTTCTGATCACAGCTGCTGCCAGGAACTGTTATTGCTCGTCGATTAATACCATCCATAGCTTCACCATATCAACGACCATTACGTACAACAGACCCATCGGGCATACAAGATAGAGCCACGTAGACCACGCTTGGGGACTGAGGCTGAGCATGAAATTCCTTTACCGTCATTCAAGAACTTCTTCAACGCTCCACCCACTAGAAGCTGCTTCAAACGCTCTCCGGGACCTGCTTGCTCCATAAGATGCTTCAACGCTCTCAGCGGGACCCACACCACGTTCGAACATACAAGGTTCACGTTTGGGCAAAGCAAGCACGCCTAGATTCCACGTTCGAGCAAAGGGAAGACCGATGTTGGTTAGCAAGATCGGTGTTCGTCAAGGCAAGACCGGTGTTGGTCGAAGTAGCAAGGATGACACTCGATCAAGCACATAAACTGTACGGGCAAAGAAAGCAAGGCCGGTGTTGATCAAGTTACAAGGCCGGTACTGCTCAAGTCACAAGGACGGTGTTGATCAAGTCACAAGGCCAGTGTTGATCAAGTCACAAGACCGGTGTTGATCAAGTCACAAGGCCGGTACTGCTCAGGTCACGAGGCTGGTATTGGGCCAGCAAAAGAGGTTGGTGTTAGTCAAGTCCGCAAAGCCGGTGTTGGTCGAAATCGCAAGGCTAATATCCAATCACGCAAGCAAGACTGATATCACGTTACTCAAGTAGGACGGTATTGGGTCACGTCAGGCCGGTATTGGTCAAGTCCGATCAACGTCACAAGGCTGGTATTGGGCCACGTTAGCAAACAAGACCGGTGTCGGTTGAAGCAGCGATGTCCGTCAGGGTTCGTCAAATCAGCAAGGCCGGTGTTGGTCAAGGGGCAAGTCTGGTGTTGGGGTGAGGCAACAGGTTTGGTGTTTGGTCGAAGCAGGCACAACCAGCCCCAAGCAAAGCAGGCACGCGGTAGGTCCCACTTGATCAGGCACATCCAGCCCAAAATTGGTCGAAGCAGGCACAACCGGCCCCAAGCAAAGCTGGCACGTGGCAGGTCCCACTTGATCAGGCACATCCATCCCCAAATTGGTCGAAGAAGGCACAGTCGGCCCCAAGCAAAGCAGGCACGCGACATGTCCCACTTGATCAGGACATCCATCCCCAAATTTGTCGAAGCAGGCACAACCGTCCCCAAGCAAAGCAGGCACGCGGCAGGTCCCACTTGATCAGGCATATCCAGCCCCAAATTGGTCGAAGCAGGCACAGCCGGCCCCCAAGCAACGTGGTGGGTCCCACGTGGTGGGTAACCCCACGTTCGAGCAAGGCAGGCATAACAAGCCCACGTTCGATCAAGTAGGCGCATGATGAGTCCCACGATCGAGCGAAGCAGGCGTAACAGTACGTTGAGAAGGCACATCAGCCCCACGCTCGAGCGGAACAATCACGAAGAAGGCTCTCGACCGAAGCAGGCATAGCAAGTTCGATCGAAGCATGCAAGACCGACATCATGCTAGGGGAACGCTCGCCTGAACGCATCATGAATGTGACATGCTCCAAGGACAGGACGACTCGTCTCTCCTGGTAACATCTAACTTTGTCTCATAAGTTTTATCTGTATATGTCACCATCTAATGCCTACCCCACAATAGTGTAACCATTATGTGCTAGGCAAGGGACTTAATGTTGATGGTGGATTTTAGTTCAGGGCTAAAATTGTGAAACCAAATTTATGCGCTGACATCCTGCAAAGGATAACCACTGATAAAGTGATGAATACTTCTTCACTTTACTAATTCACCTAGAATGGAGCATGTGGCAACAATCCCAATATTTTGTGAATTAAATGCACAAAATTCATCCAGGTTGGAGCATGTAGCAACAATCCCATATACCTAGTGAATTTACAACATTATTAATTAATGCATGGCCAACCTTGTATTTCATGTACTCATTATTGGTGCGGCATGACGACTGAGTATTCTTCTCAGCAGAGCAACACGAACCTCCAAGCATTAATAATGAAGCATGTACGAAATACCCGTACAGGCTGCGACTCTCAGTGTATTATACTATCCCGATTGAGCATACGACTCTCGGTGTGTTATACTAGCCCGATTGAGCATACATCTCTCGGTGTGTTATACTAGCCCGATTGAGCATATGTGAATCTGGATTGTCCATATCAGTCTCAGAAACGGTCACAACCATCCAACTTCACCAGCATGATTGGATGACTTGGATTGGATCCATAACCCCCAAGCAGGTATTGGAATATTCACCACCGACCCAACGCGGGCCCCGCATGGTCGGCCTCCCCAAAAGGGTGGCATAGCTTGCCAAACCGTCCAGCCAAAACAGTATGGACGAGAAACCCTAAATTAGGGTTTGCGGCACATTACATGTGTCGCAAAACGGTCTCAACCATCCATCTTCGCAGGCATAGATGGGGGGTGTAGATGTATATTCAAAGGGCCCAGAGCATGTCAACACGATCACCGTGAGCCCTCCTACACACATGACCGATCGGTCAGGACCAACCATGGCTGGTCGTTCCAGATCATACGCCCAAAGTGGGCATGCCGCACGGCCGGAAAAACCCTAATTAGGGTTTGCATTGATCGCGAACGTCCGTTTTCTCCTGATCGAATGGAGGGTTTAGGAGTCGACTGAGCGGGTCCAGTAAGCATCAACATGATCACCGTGGACCCATCTATCTCCACACCCGATCGACCAAGGCATACCATGCCTGGTCGCCTCGATTCGCACGCCCAAACTGGCGTGGTCACACCTCCCAATCACGAACTGATCTCGACCACTCGACTTCGCCGGACAAATTGAGTGGCTTAGATCACGTTTCCATGGGAAAGTAAGGTATATGCGTGAACAACATCCTACCACCTACACGCCGAACCAATTGGCCATACCAAAATCGTGTCCCAAGCTTGGATTCGACCAAGCTAAAGAGTGATGCTTGCGCACCTCTTTCAAAAACCCTAATTCCACTAATCGTCGCAGATAAGTGTCTCAAAGATCATCTCGTCCGTCCAACTTCACCGGCTTGGTTATACAACCCTGGTCAGGAGTTAACCGGTCAATGAGGTGTCGTGGTGATTACCACCCGCCACTCTACCACACCATGTGGTCGGCCAAGGGAGGATTTTCCTGTGCAGCCTCCAAACTATCACATGAAGTAGGCTGGACATAAAGCTATTTTAAGACGCTCAAACAACGATGCTTCATACATGCTGAATGTATTCGATGCAGTACCTGCATAGAATACACACGATACTTCACAAGTATCGACTTCTTAATAACTTGGTTATTTAATCCAGCATCACATGCTACTTTCTGTGGGTCCTACAACCCATACACACTTGAGACATCAATCATGTCACAAACTGGGGGATACATACTGGGGTATTGGTCTAGCGGTTTACAGCGTGCAGCGCACAACGCGCCATCACAAGAACGTGCCAGGAAGTCATGGACGGTTAGTGATAATGGGAGAAGTGGGCAAGACTGGTCGTGTGACACTAACACACGACTCCATTACTCCATCACTCCACTTTCTCCACTTTCTCCACTTCCGACGAGATATGAGGGTTAGGCTTAAAGACTTGTATAAATAGGTTCTCCTTCCTATTTTCCAAACACGAACAAGGCAAGACAAGAGGCAAGTGTTGATACAATCGTATTCAAACACCGAAACTGATAGCTTACATCCTGCAAGCCAGTTCAGCTTTCTGATACAAGTCATACATAGCCAACATCTTCACAATCTCAACACCTTCTTCGCTTCCCTCCCTAAGATCAACCCCATCTCCTTCACTTTGTGACCGAAACAAGTCTAGAACGTCCATTTCTTGGTTTAGGCCGGATTTGCAAAGATTGATTTCTCGAATCTAAAAGCACTCCCGTGCAGTGCATTTGTTAAGGTTTAGACTCATTTCTCATCCACACACCCCAAATTACCAAAACTGGCAGAAATAGTTTTCACCTATAAACAATCATCACCAAAGACGGGATCGAGACAGACCTTGACAAAGTCAAAGCTATTATGGACATGCCCTCGCCTACAACAGTCAAATATGCATAAAGGCTTAACGGGAGAATAGTCTCTCTAGGACGTTTCATCTCACGATCCTCCGACAAGTGCAAGCACCTATTTGGAACCTTGAAAAAAAAGACGATAAATACAGATGGAGTGAAGAGTGTGAAAACCCGTTTCAGGGAATTAAGAACTACTTAGCCAGCCTCCCAAGGCTGCAGCGACCCGAATCTAGGGAGATCCTACACTTATATCTTTCTGTTATATCCTACTCCATAAGCGTAGTACTAGTGCGAGGATAAACTAAGAAGGAGGAACCAGTCTACTTCATTAGTAAGACTCTCACTACTATTGAGCGTAATTACACAAAGATAGAGCAATTAATTTTAGCACTACTCTTCGCCACCCAGAAGCTTCGCACATACTTTCAAGCATATGTAATCAAAGTCCTTACAAAATCGCCAATACAGACAGTGTTAGAAAGTGCTGAAAAAAAACAGGCAGAGTAGCCCAATGGAGTGCCCAAATCAAACAGTTCGGGATAAAGTATGAGATTTCCTCACAGATTTTCCACTCACATAATGCGAAGAGGTCAAGGGAATCCCGAGGATAGAAAGAGAAGACGCCGACCCGCACGACTTGCTTGAGCCTAGCAACCCCAGGCAATGGAAAGTATCCGTTCATGGTTCATAAAATAAAGAAGGGGCGTGAATTGGAATGATCTTCACCAAGCCATGAGGCATACAAATTGTACATGCCTTCCTAATAGAATTCCGGACTACAAACAACTTCACTGAATACGAAGCAGTCATTCATGCCTTGCGTTTAATCGAGGAAATGTGCATCAAGGAAGTTCGCCTCACCAGCGACTCCCAACTTGTGATCCGACAACTACAAGGGCAGTACCAAGTCATGGATCTATGCCTTCAGCGTTATTTGGATCTCGCAAAAACATCCATCGCCAAGATACCATATATCAAATTTCGACATATCGGGCGAAATGACAACAGACACACTGATTCTTTAGCATACATTTCCTCTATGACTTCTGACCCAACAGTTATAGAGATCAAAATTGGTTGAATCATGCTCTCATTCATTCCCCATGACAGTGAATTAGACATAATAATGGCAGACAATACGACCAACCTCACCGAGGACTGGCGAACACCAATACAAGCATACCTGGAACATATCACCTTCCCCCAGAGTCGCAAGAAGCACAAAAGATCCGTAGCAGATCAAGAAACAACGAAGTCATGCAAGGAATACTTTACAAGAAAAGCTTTTTAGGACCTCTAGTGAGGTGTCTATCGAGAACAGAGGGGCATATGATCATGATAGAGCTACACTATGGCAATGGCGGTAATCACAATGCTCACAGATTATTAGCCGACAAAGCACGCATCCATGGTTACTATTGTACTTACATGAACGAAGATGCCAAAGATATGGCACAAAGATGTGATGAATGTCAAAAAATCACAAAAGGAATTCATTCGCCTGCCACAAGCTTAAACTCGGTAATCAGTCCATAGCCATTCTCTAAATGGGGTATCGACATAATGGGACATTCATTCCAGGAACTGGACAAAGAAGATTCCTGATAGTCGTAACAGATTACTTTATTAAGTGGGTGGGAGCCAAGCCTCTAAGGAGAATCAGAGACTGTGATGTTTTTACATTCATATTTGAAAATATCATTTGCCGGTTTGACATACTGTTGATGGTGGATTTTCATTTAAGGTTAAAACTGTAAATTATGCGCTAACATCTTGTAAAAGATAAAAGCCATTAATAAGTGTTGAATACTTCTTCACTTTACTAATTCACCTTAGAATGGAGCATGTGGCAACAATCCCATTCTGTGAATTAAATACACGAAATTCATCCAGGTTGGAGCATGTAGCAACAATCCCATATACCCTGTGAATTTATAGCATTATTAATTAATGCGTGAGCAGCCTTGTATTTCCTGTACTCATTATCAGTGTGGCATGACGACTGAGTGTTGCTCTCAGCAGAGCAACATGAACCTCCAAGCATTATAATGAAAGCATGTACGAAATACCCGTACAGGCTGCAACTCTCGGTGTGTTATACTAGCCCGATTGAGAACTCTCGGTGTGTTATACTAGCCCGATTGAGCATCCGGACTGTCCGTATCAGTCTGGATATGATCTCGATCATCCAACCTCACCAGCATGATTGGATGGCCCAGATAAATTCCATAACCCCCAAGCAGGTACGGAATATTCACAACCGAACCAACGCGGACCCCGCATGGTCGGCCTCCCCAAAAGATTGGCATAGCTTTCCAAAAACGTCCAAACCAGAGCAGTATGGATGGAAAACCCTAAATTAGGGTTTGCGGCACATTAAATGTGTCGCAAAACAGTCTCAACCATCCATCTTCGCAGGTATAAATGGAGGGTGTAGATATAGATTCAAAGGGGCCAGAGCATGTCAACACAATCACCGTGGGCCTGCCTACATACTTGACCAATCGGTCAGGACCAACCATGGTTGGTCATCCCAATTCGTGCGCCCGAACAGAGCATGGTTACACGGCCGTGAAAGCCAAAATTAGGGTTTCGAGCATCACGAGCGTCCATATTCTCCGGCACGAATGGAGGGTCCCAGATTAGATTAAGCAGGTTCGGTCATACCAGCATGACCATCGTGGGCCCGTCTCTCCCCTCACCTGATCGGCCAAGGCATATCATGCATGGCTATCCCAAAACGCGCGTCCAAACTAGCGTGGTCACACTTCCCAAACTGCAAACTGATCTCGATCACTCAACTTCACCGGACGATTTGAGTGGCTTAGATCACGTTTCCATGGGACAGTCAGGTATAGGCGTGAACACCAGCCTACCACCTACACTCTAGACCGATCGGCCAAGACCGACCAAGAATTGGTTGTCTTGGAACGCGCACCTGAAGATGGCATGATGTGCGGCTCTTGCGGCACTAGTTTTCTGTCACAAATTGATCTCGACCACTCAACTTCACCGGACGAATTGAGTGGCCCAGATCATACTTTCGTGAGGTAATGGGGTATAGGCGCCTACATCGTCATGCCGTCTACACGCATGTACGATCGGCCTGGCCAAAATCGTATCCCAAGCTTGGATTCAACCAGGCTGAAGAGGGATGCTTGCGCACCTCCTCTAAAACCCTAATTTCATCAACGGTCGCAGATGAGTGTCTAAAGGATCATCTCGTCCGTCCAACTTCACCGGCTTGGTTATACAACCCTGGTCAGGAGTTAATTGGTCAGTCAGGCGTCTTGGTGATCACCACCCGTCACTTTACCACACCATGATGTTGTACTTGCATAAAATACACATGATACTTCACAAGTATCGACCTCCTGAATAACGACAGTTATTCAATTTAGCATTACATGCTACTTTCTGTGGGTTCCACGATCCACACACTCGAGACATCAATCATGTCACAAACTGGAGGATACATACTGGGATATTGGTCTGGCGGTTTACAGCGTGCAGCGCGCAATGCGCCATCACAAGAACGTGTCAGGAAGTCATAGACGGTTAGTGATGATGGGAGAAGTGGGCAAGACTGGTCGTGTGACACTAACACACGACTCCACTACTCCATCACTCCACTTTCTCCACTTCCCACAAGATACGAAGGTTAGGCTAAAAGACTTGTATAAATAGGTTCTCCTCCCTATTTTCCAAACAAGAAAAAATAAGAGCAAGTTCAGACAACAGAGGCAAGTGTTGATACAATCGTATTCAAACACCGGAACTGATAGCTTACACCCTGCAAGCCAGTTCAGCTTTCTGATACAAGTCATTCATAGCCAACACCTTCACATTCTCAACACCTTCTTCGTTTCCCTCCCTAAGATCAACCCCATCTCCTTCACTTTGTGACCGAAACAAGTCTGGAACGGCCATTTCTTGGTTTAGGCCGGACTTGCACATATTGATCTCTCGAATCTACAAGCACTCACCGTGCAGTGCATTTGTTTAAGGTTTATACTCATTTCTCATCCACACACCTCAAATTACCAAAACCGGCAGAAATAGTTTTCACCCATAAACAATTGGCGACCACAATGGGAGGTTAATCTCTCGGTTGTAAAGTCAATTTCTTCAATACCATTCATTCAATTTTGAGATGGTTGGTCTTAGGACCACCTCGACGGTATCAAATCTTGATGGTTCCTCCAACGGAGATACCCCTCCTCCTAACGGCGTATCTGACGGTATGATCAGGAGATTCCCGACGTTAAGCGAACTAGAACGGGTACAGGAGATTCACACGAAAAACATGGAGCTAATCAAAGAAGCGGTAAACGGCATACTCGATCTCCTCATCAAGATGACATCAGAGATGAGCATTCCGGAGACCTTTACACCGGGGACTAGTTCCCCTCAGATCAACAGTTTTACTACGAACCAGAGGCCAGTGGATCAGGAAGCGGCATCTCTAGTGGAAAGCTTGTGTGAACTCTTGCACCTCTCGAAGAATCAACGGGCGAGACGTTTGTTTGCAGTTAATAAAATAGCTCGGGCGTACACCCGACTCCTTCTCGTCCATAAGTCTTAATCTGCATCGGAAACATCTCGTAAATAATGTTACATTCACAGAAAACGACATGATGGCAGAGGAAGGTCACAACCGGTCCCTACATGTTACCGCTCACATCAAGGGTTCTGAGTTCAGGAGGGCCCTCGTCGACACAGGAGCATCTTCGAATGTGATTACTCTCAAGACTCTTAAGACAGCCAAGGTTAGCCTATGCAAGATTGTACGAAAGCCCACCACGATGACGGACTTGAAGGAAATCGAGACCAAAGACATATGGGTATGTCAATCAATTTATCGTAGGACCCGTTCGATCAAGAGCAAAGTTTGAAGTCATAGAAAAGGAGCCGGACTACCATATGATACTGGGGAGACCATGGCTTCTCGACAACAAGGTCATTCCCTCAACGTATCACCAGTGCCTGAAGACCATGCTGAATGAGAAAGTCATCCGCATTCCTGCATCATTGTCTCCGTACGCACCAATATGCGGAGTGGAGATGTTCGAGCCAAAAGATACCTCGCAGGGAAGATCAGACAAAGTCATGTGCACCCTATTACCCACGTGGGCTTCAATCCAGGAAGAGGACCGAATTGCATCACTGAGGGCCAAGCACCACGACACGCCTTCTCTGACAAGGTGTCCATCTTTATCCAGTGAAGCTTCAAACCACGTTCACACCAAAAGGGAATGCACTTTTGAGGTAAAACGTGACCAGAAGGGGAAGACAATATACCGGCGCCGCTGTTCGCAATTAGCAGGAGAGACTGGCACCCAGTCTCTCCGCCCAATTGAATGCTGCAGGAACGATGAAATACAAGAGGAGGTATTGGATGCCCCGCGACAACTACAAGATGGAACCAATTCCACGACTGACGAGCTCGAGACTATTAACATCGGGAGTGAAGAATCTCCCAGGCCGGTCTCTATCAGTTCGACTCTGTCCACAGACGAACGTACTAGTCTTGTTCAATTACTCAAGGAGTACCAAGATGTGTTCACCTGGACATACGAGGAAATGTCTGGCCTAGATGAAAAATTGGTCACCCATCACCTACATGTCATACTTGGATCCAAACCAATCAAGCAATATCCGAGGCAATCCAGACATGAAGTAGAAGAACAAATCAAGAACGAAATTCAGAAGTTATTAGCTGCCGGCTTCATCAGACCTATTCATCATCCGACCTGTTTAGCTAATGTGGTCCCAGTAAAGAAGAAAAACAGACAGATTTGGTGCTGCGTGGATTTCAGAGACTTGAACAAGTGATGCCCCAAGGACGACTTTCCTCTGCCTAACATCGACATGTTAGTAGATGCCACTAGCGGACACGGCATATTTTCCTTCATGGATGGTTACAATGGCTACAATCAGATAAGGATGTATGAGCACGATGCAAGTAAGACAGCCTTCCGAACCCCTCTTGGCAATTTTTACTATACTGTTATGCCATTCGGTTTAAAAACGCCGCGCAACGTATCAACGTGCTATGACGGCAATCTTCCACGACATGATGCATAAACAAGTAGAAGACTATGTAGATGATATCGTGGTCAAGTCAAGAGCTCGAGCAGATCACACCAGCGTTTTACGGCAAGTGTTTGAGAGGTGTCGAGAATACAAATTGAAGATGAATCCTTTGAAGTGCGCTTTTGGCGTCTCTTCAGGTAAATTTCTGGGATTCCAAGTAACCGCAGAAGGGATCAAGGTAGACCCATCCAAGACTCAGGCTATCCTCACAATGCCGCCCCCACGAACTGTGAAGGAGCTCCAGAGTCTCATGGGCAAGGTAAACTACATTCGACGTTTTATACCTGGTCTAGCTCAACTTACCGCTTCATTCACCCCCTTATTGAAGAAAGGAGCCAGCTTCGTTTGGACCGCAACCCAGCAAGAAGCTTTTCGAAAGATTCAACGAATACTGTCATCTCCAGCCATCATGAAGTCTCCTGCACAAGGGAAGCCGCTATATCTCTACACTGCCTTCAGTGACATCGCCGTAGGGGCTCTACTCGCTCAGGAAAACGACGAGGGAATCGAACGTCCCATATACTACTTCAGCCGAATATTGAGAGACGCTGAACTCAGATACCCCAGAGCGGAAAAAGCATGTTTAGCCTTGATCCATTCCATTCAGAAATTTAGGCATTACCTACTGTCTAATAGGGTGATACTTGTGTCTAAATCTGATCCTGCAAAAATTTACTTTCAAAGTCGGTCCTGACTGGAAGGACAGGCAAATGGCTTCTCCAAATGTCAGAGCTGGACATAACGTGCGCGTCACCTAGAGCTATCAAGGGTAAAGCGATTTGCAGACTTACTGGGCAAAGATTTCCTGGAGAAGGCACTACAGGGCTACACGAAGATCTCCCTGGAGAATTTCCAGACGTCTCTGTTTTGGAAGAAGAAGTGTGGCTCTTGTATTTTGATGGCTCTGCTACCCCTAGTAGTAATAATGGAGGAGCGGGCGTGGTATTAGTATCTCCAACGAGGGAAGTATTCTCACACTCCTTCAAGCTGGACTTCGAATGCACCAACAACTCAGCAGAGTATGAAGCCTTCCTCATAGGGTCACAATAGCCAAGCAAGCGGGAGTCACGCGTCCGGAAATAAGAGGTGACTCCAAGTTACTTGGTGAATCGATGAATGGGGTATACGCACTGAAGGAAGTAACGCTAGCTCCATATCTATCAGAAGCACAAAGGTTACTGAACTACTTTGCTGATGTAACCATAACCCACGTCAGTCGCAGCAACAACAAACACGCCGATTGTCTAGCAACACTGGATTCCAAATTGAAGTTCGAAGGTTTGGAAGAAACCCTGACAGTAAAGAGGAGAACCATAGAATCTACATGGTTATCACAATACAAAGACACCAAGACCGACGATTGGCGAACTCCAATCATTCAAGAGCTCAACAGCTCACTCTCCCAAGGAAAGGTCAGTCTTAAAACCCTGCAGAACTTCTTCATGCTTCATGTTATGCTATATTATCTAACCCGATGGTTCCCTATCAAGATGTCTTGGAGATGACGAAGCACAACTACAGTGAGTCATGTTCACAACGAAATTTGTGGACAATCACTGGTGGTAACGCTTTACCGACGACTTCAACGCCAGGCTATTACTGGCCAGAGATGGAGACTCAATCCAGGACTACTTCGAAGTCCCGCTCAAATTGCCAAGCACCGCCACATCAATTGGAAGTTTTTAATGTGAACCACACTGGGGACTGGAGAGAGCCATACATTAGTTATCTCCGTGACGGAGCGACTCCTGCCAATCAAAAGGACGCTATCAAGATAAAATAAAAAGTCAAGCGGTTCGTATTGCACGAAGGGATCTTGTATCGCAAGAGCTTCGGGGGTGATCTACTACGATGCCTGGCTGGGGAAGAAGTCTCAGTCATGCTGAAGGAGACACACGAAGGAGAACATCAAGGGAAGAGGAAATTGTTTCTCCAGATACACGAGAAAAACTATTGGCCGACCATGGAGGATGACGCAGCTGCTTTTGTTCAAAGCTGCCACAAATGCCAAATTCGTGGGAACCTTGTTCATGCGCCTTCCACTCCTCTGCACTCGATAAGCAGTCCATGGCCATTTTACAGCTGGGGACTGGACATTATCGGGAAAATCAACCCTCCATCATCAAAGTAACACGAGTACATCATAACTGCGACAGAATACTTCACCAAATGGGTAGAAGCCATTCCCCTGCGAGGAACTACAGGAGCAACGATTGCGGCTTTCATTAAAGAACATATCATTTGTCGTTTTGGTGTGCCTAAGCATATCATCACTGATAATGGAACTCCCTTCGCCAATAAACAGGTACGAGAGTTACTTGAAGAGTATGGCATTAAACAGGTCTTCTCCACCATCTACTATCCTCAAGGGAACGGGCAAGCTGAAAGTACCAACAAGACATTGATCCGTATCATCAGTCGAACAGTACACGATAATCCTAGGGAATGGCATGACCAGTTACCAATGGCGCTATGGGCATACCGGACATCACCCAGAAGCTCCATTGGAGTTTCCCCATACTCACTTGTTTACGGAGCGGATGCAATTCTCCCAGCAGAGATCAAAATCCCATCAGCCAGGATTGCAGCAGCAACCGGGATCCACTGAACGAGGTCAAGCCTCTAACTCCGCAGTAGCGGAGTTAGACTCTGGATTTCAGAAGAAACAAATCAGAAGAACGCACTCAGGTGTACATGAATAGAATTTCCAGGGCGTACAACAAAACTGTGAAATCACGTGTTTCAAAGTGGGAGATTTGGTTTTGAAAACGGCCAAACACATCCAACAAGACATGTCTGCACCAAAGTTCTCACCGAAATGGGAAGGTCCTTACACACTCACCAAGGCTTACAACACTGGCTACTACAAAATTATTAAGGTGGACGGAGGCAAATTGGAATCAAATCATCAATGGAAAGTGGCTCAAGGCATATCATGCCCGACCACTATCTCGCTTCACAACAATACAGGCATTTATTTTCATTACATATTTGAATCATCAATTATATTCAGAGATGCATCAATGAAAAACCCGTTTCACCAATCAAAACCAATGCAATTTATTCTGCAAAGACGTTCAATAAACTTTGACATATACAATAAGGGAATACAGCTGAATACGACTTAGAAGAGGCCATCTAGAAGATTATAGTTCCTTGAGAGCATCATCTCCAGTTTAGCTTGATATCTTTCTGTTCTTTTCTTCAAGTCATGTACAGCCCGCTCTACCTCCTTTGATTCTGCATCCAGATCCTTCTCCTCTTCCAAGATAGCTTTCGCAGCAGGAACAACATTCACGAGGATGCCCGCTCGATCAACCTTGATGATATCAAGATGCTGCCGCAACCAGCCCACGTTGAACTCCATGGATTCACAGGTAGATACCATATTCTCCCATTTTTCGAGGCTTGATTCGGCAATGTTGCGGATAGAAACATTCTCCATCTCAGAAATCATGGGAAGAAGGCAGTTTACCGCGGTGACCAGAGCAGATGAACAGTGTCGGACCACATTCCTGGTTGCGATATGGCCATACTTTCTCCATAACTTTGTGTACAAAGGCACAAACTCCTTCCGCACTAAGAATCCACCGACATCTCGGTAGTTGGAGGATAAACATTTCATGCGAACATCGAATGAAAGACCTGCATTGGGGTATTCATAAGATGAGATACCCAGATCAGCATTTTTGAGGTCCACAGGGGTAGGCGTGTTTGATTTTGATGGAAGGGGACTGTTTAAGTCGTCATCATCGATAACCGTCACACATGTTCCGGTAGGATATCTCTGCAAAAATGAGAGGATTATTCACCTGATCATTATGAAGAACAAGCAATTGTTCAGAAAATGAAAAATAGACGAACTGGTATGATCTTCTTGACTCGGAGAACACGAGCAGGGGATTCATCATGAAGCTCAGACGCATTTCGTGCACGTTTAACGGAAGATCCTGGACGGTATGAAGAAGATGATGATCCACTGGTGTTCGACATGATAAGAAAACGGAGTTTCTGCGAGAAAGCCCTATTGTAAAATCATAAAAGTGGTTCAGAATCTCTACACCTGCATATATGCTGAGGAAACCCTAAAACGGCTACGGCGCCCGATATATGGGGATTCGACACCGACCAAGTCAAGCTTTCTTTTGAGCCCTAATCAAGAATCAGAAGAGTATCTGGATACATGAGCGATTCAACCAGCAGTGTGTGAGAACCCATGCCCGGAATCCCAATAGAAGAAGAATCTTATCCCCAACTCAAGCACATAGGGGAGGAAGCCGGTCCATCAAGGCCCATGGTCACGCGTGTGTGGATGATTGCCCACGATTGGTCAGAATCCCTCCAGGTAGACTTCATTTATCTTGTCTTCTTATGCTTGTATATGTCACCATCTCATGCCTACCCCACAATAGTGTAACCATTATGTGCTAGGCAGGGGACTTAATGTTGATGGTGGATTTTCATTTAAGGTTAAAATTGTAAATTATGCGCTAACATCTTGTAAAAGATTAAGCCATTAATAAGTGTTGAATACTTCTTCACTTTACTAATTCACCTTAGAATGGAGCATGTGGCAACAATCCCATTCTGTGAATTAAATACACGAAATTCATCCAGGTTGGAGCATGTAGCAACAATCCCATATACCTGTTAATTTATAGCATTATTAATTAATGCGTGAGCGACCTTGTATTTCCCGTACTCATTATCGGTGCGGCATGATGACGATCGAGTGTTTCTCTCATCAGAGCAACACGAACCTCCATGCATTATAATTAAAGCATGTACGAAATACCCGTACAGGCTGAAACTCTCGGTGTGTTATACTAGCCCGATTGAGAACTCTCGGTGTGTTATACTAGCCCGATTGAGCATCCGGACTGTCCGTATCAGTCTGGATATGATCTCGATCATCCAACCTCACCAAAGATGATTGGATGGCCAGATCAATTCCATAACCCCCAAGCGGTATGGAATATTCACTACCGAACCAACGCGGACCCCGCATGGTCGGCCTCCCAAAAGATTGGCATAGCTTGCCAAAAACGTCCAAACCAGAGCAGTATGGATGGAAAACCCTAAATTAGGGTTTGCGGCACATTACATGTGTCGCAAAACAGTCTCAACCATCCATCTTCACAAGTATAGATGGAGGTTGTAGATGTAGATTCAAAGGGGCCAGAGCATGTCAACATAATCACCGTGGGCCCGCCTACATACCTGACCAATCGGTCAGGACCAACCATGGTTGGTCATCCCAATTCGTGCGCCAGAACAGAGCATGGTAACACGGCCGTGAAAGCCAAAATTAGGGTTTCGAGCATCACGAGCTTCCATCTTCTCCGGCACGAATGGAGGGTCCCAGATTAGACTAAGCAGGTCCGGTCATACCAGCATGACCACCGTGGGCCCGTCTCTCCCCTCACCTGATCGGCCGAGGCATATCATGCCTGGCTATCCCAAAACGCGCGTCCAAACTAGCGTGGTCACACTTCCCAAACTGCAAACTGATCTCGACCACTCAACTTCACCGGACGATTTAAGTGGCTTAGATCACGTTTCCATGGGACAGTCAGGTATAGGCGTGAACACCAGCCTACCACCTACACTCCAGACCGATCGGCCAAGACCGACCAAGAATTGGTTGTCTTGGAACGCGCACCTGTAGATGGCATGATGTGCGGCTCTTGCGGAAATAGTTTTCTGTCACAAATTGATCTCGACCACTCAACTTCACCGGACGAATTGAGTGGCCCATATCATAATTTCGTGAGGTAATGGGGTATAGGCGCCTACACCGTCATGCCGTCTACACGCATGTACGATCGGCCTGGCCAAAATCGTATCCCAAGCTTGGATTCGACCGGAGTCAAGAGGGATGCTTGCGCACCTCCTCTAAAACCCTAATTTCATCAACGGTCGCAGATGAGTGTCTCAAGGATCATCTCTTCCGTCCAACTTCACCGGCTTGGTTATACAACCCTGTTCAGGAGTTAATTGGTCAGTAAGGCGTCTTGGTGATCACCACCCGTCACTTTACCACACCATGATGCAGTACCTGCATAAAATACACATGATACTTCACAAGTATCGACCTCCTGAATAACGGCAGTTATTCAATTTAGCATTACATGCTACTTTCTGTGGGTTCCACGATCCACACACTCGAGATATCAATCATGTCACAAACTGGAGGATACATACTGGGATATTGGTCTGGCGGTTTACAGCGTACAGCGCGCAATGCGCCATCACAAGAACGTTTCAGGAAGTCATAGAGGGTTAGTGATGATGGGAAAAGTGGGCAAGACTGGTCGTGTGACACTAACACACGACTCCACTACTCCATCACTCCACTTTCTCCACTTCCCACGAGATACGAAGGTTAGGCTAAAAGACTTGTATAAATAGGTTCTCCTCCCTATTTTCCAAACAATAAAAAACAAGAGCAAGTTCAGACAACAGAGGCAAGTGTTGATACAATCGTATTCAAACACCGGAACCGATAGCTTACACCCTGCAAGCCACCTCGACTTTTCGATACAAGTCATTCATAGCCAACACCTTCACATTCTCAACACCTTCTTCGCTTCCCTCCCTAAGATCAACCCCATCTCCTTCACTTTGTGACCGAAACAAGTCTGGAACGGCCATTTCTTGGTTTAGGCCGGACTTGCACAGATTGATCTCTCGAATCTACAAGCACTCACCGCGCAGTGCATTTGTTTAAGGTTTAGACTCATTTCTCATCCACACACCTCAAATTACCAAAACCGGCATAAATACTTTTCACCCATAAACACATACCAACAATGATAGTATCAGATAATGAAAAGCAGTTTGAAATCAAAAACATAGACTTGATTTTTAACACGTACAAAATACGAGGGGCGAAGTCAACACCAATGTATCCTACGAGCAATGGCCAGGCGAAGGCCACATGCAAAATAATCGCGATAATCTAAAGAAAAAGCATGATGCTCACCATGGAAGTTGGTGTGAACAGTTGCACAATGTTCTCCGGGCCTACCGCACCACCAGGCGAACAACAACAGGAATGTCGTCGTTTCTCCTTACCTAGGAACATAAGAGATTCTACCCATAGAAATATTAATACCCACAACAAAAACCGATGCATGGGAGAGGAATTTAAACACATACCTCATATTAAGCAAGCTTGATGACCTCGAAGAAAATAGACATGTTACGCTTCACCATATGGAAAATTACCAGCGAAAGCTAGGAAAAGAATATATGAGAAGCAAGTTCGAGTATGCGAATACCAAACCGGCGAATTGGTCCTTCATGAAATACAGGCTCTTCAGCGAGAATACGTCGGCAATCTAGTACCAAAATGGGGTGGGCCATACATTATCCTTAGCAAAACATGAAACTGGGCATACAGACTACTCGACCCAGACGGCAATAAGATACAACACCCATGGAATGCAATCCAGTTAAAGATTTATTGTCCATGGACTTATGTAAGAAAGCCTAGAAAAAGTTAATGTTGACATATTTTGAAATATCAATAAACATGGTTAGTTTAATTTTACATATTTTGTAAATTTTATTCTCATCCAGCACATGCATAAGACTTATCAAAAAAAAAAAAAAAAACTAAAAAACCCGTCCCACATAAAACTCATGCAGGTGTAAAATATGACCTACGCCATATCATAAGATGTTGCCATACCTCCGAGGGTAAGTACATACACATATAAGGCTAAGTCCTATGGGCTAGATTGGACTGCTAGATTGGCCAAAAAGTGTTGCAAATCATGAAAAAAGTGTGGGAAAAAAGTTAACACTCAATCTGGCTACTTCTCTCTCCTAGCATTTGCTCGCAGTCCAACTATCAGCGAGATTGAAACGCTGAATAGTGCGGCGCTCAAAAAGTGACACAAACGCTGAATGGTTCGGCGTTAGGCGAATATTCCAGAGAATAACGCCGAATTGTTAGGCGCTAGGCTGGACGTTGTTCCATTCGGCGTTCAACTGTAACGCTGCTCCATCCAGCGCTTGACCCTTTTTTAACTAACGGCTATTTTTTCCAGAATTCCATTTCTACATGTTTGGCAATTTGTTTCAATCGTATTTTGTTTCAAAATTTGGAAATTTATCAAAGTAAATGCAGCCATTTGAGAATTTGTAATCTTCCATTACATTGCAAAACAAAGTTACAATGTTTTTTGAAGAAACTAAAAAGTACATTGAAATTGAAATCCTACTTCTAAATAACTTAAAACATAATAAACTACATTGAAATTAAAATCCTACTTCTAAATAACTTAAAATCCCATATCACTTTAGCTTAGGGGATAAGGTCCAAACCATAACGGGCTAAAATCTCGTTCTTCCATATTTTGTAGATGGGTCTCTCACATTCTTGTAATTCATTCAAGGGTTGTCGTAGGATCTTCATTTCCGATTCTCTTTGTTGTGTTTGTGCCAAGATTGAAGAGCTTTCCATGTTCTTCCTTAGATACTCTTCCTCTTTTTCATATTTGGCCTCTCTTTGTGCTTGTGCGTTTTCAAGAAGTTCGATGAGTTTATCCATTTTTTCATCTGATTTCTGCGATGCTTTAGCCTCACGAGCCTTTTTCTTTGCTTGATCTCTACCTTCACTTCTAACATCATCGGTTTGTTCGAAATAGCGTCTTCTCTTTGATATGTCCGAGGTTTCAGAATTATGAGTAGATGAAGTGCTACCAAACCTTGCCATATTTTGCAAATCTTCATCCATATTATCATCTTTATTTTCTTGAGTAGCTTGAGTTTGTTGACTAGGTTGAGTGGAAGTACCGACTTCATCATCATTATTCACCGCCGGGTTGTAATCGAGTTGATAAGTCTTCAGGATCTGGAAAACCGATTCGTACCTCCAAAGTTTTCCAGTCGATGCTTCATAATTCTGTTTTCCACGATGATACTGGGGAAAAAATAAAAGGAAAAATTTAGAAAAAGAAAGAAAGAGAACAAAATGGAAGAAAGAAAACATTAAGAAAAATTGAGGTACTTACATAATCCGCCTCGGTCATCCCCGTAGCATACCGACTCTCTGCCCATGGTTGCCAAATACATGATTCCCTTGTTCTAGTGTCAATCTGTATTCTTGCGCTTTTGACTGAGTGTTTCATAGTATCCTTCTGGCCTTCTCGATGTCCTCTCTTCCTTGATGCAATCCTAATTTTCTTGAAGAGACAAATCTTTGGGAAAACATCATGATGACCAGAAGGTGACTGACAAAGCAAGGGTTGCATGTTGTGAAAGTAGTAATAGTACCAATACTCAAGTACCACAACCATGCCAACTAAATTTGTACCCCTGGTTGACCAATCGTCGAGATATTTATAGGTATTACCTAACGAAGCTAGACCCCAATCATACTCCCCAACTCTATTAAAGTCATCCAATAACAAAACCCAACGTTTATCTACTTTTCCAAAAGAATGAGCTAGAAGAAAATGACCAATACACCACATAAAGAATGCTCGTGTCAATGTCACTGCACATTCAATATTATTATGGCCTTTTCTACTTTCAATGTAGTTTTTCAAGACAATTAAGGAAAATGTATTAGTCTTAGAGTCCCATGCACCATGATTTTTGATATCCGAAAAATACAAATCATCCAAAGCAGGATATGTTAGATCACTACCGAACTGCAGCATAACTACTGGCCGTTTACTAGGGTCACCAGTGGGAATTCCCGTTAACATGTACCAATCTAAAGGAAGGAGGCCAATCTCAAACTCCCGAAAATGAAAGCTCCTGGTACTTTTCCACCATCTCTCAGCTATGGCTTCAACTAAGGATCTATCCCCATTGGCGAAATCAAACTCAAAAACAGAGAAAAAGCCACAATTATCACAAAATTGTTGTGCTACCGGATTATCTTGCACTACAATATTATAATACTTTTCAATATCTTTGAAACTACCTCTAAAGCTTACTTTGCGAGGGTCTTTCGTAACATCGTGACATACATGTCCATCACATTTCCATGATGAAACTATATCCAACCCATCTATCATTTCATCCATACTTGTACTACAATCAATAACAAAGATGGAAAAAAATATCATTATCATTCATTTTCATCCATACAAACTAAATCATCATTATCATTCATTTTAATCATACAAACTAAATTATCAAATTTTCATCACAAACTAATCAAAAATAATTCATTCATTTTCATCATACAAATGATCAAATTATCATGCAAATTTACCTACAAACATCATACGAATTATCATTTTCATCACAAAAATCAAAATTTATTTTTTGTTCATCACAAATAATCAAATTAAATCCCAAAAAAAAAAAATCATCACAAATAATCAAATTAAACCATACACATATCATCTACATCATCTAAATACGAAATATCAATCATCAATTTGAATGAAATCGCACCAAAAATCAAAAATCATAAAACTTTAAACCTAAAACTTAAATTTCTTACTTGGAATGATTTCGTGGATGGAATCGCACCAAACCACCTTCAATCGATCACAAATACAAAGAAGAATAAACCCACGTAAGGAATTTGCAAAAAAAAATTCTAGAACTCGTGAAGTTGGACATGCATTTTCGGGAGAAATGGGGGAAAGATGAGTGAGAAGTGAAAATAGGGAAGAAGGTCGAGTTTCTGTGGAGATATCGTTTTTTTTTTTTGGACGCTGAATAGAGCGGCGTTGTCAACCTAGCAGACCAAGTCAAACGATGTTCGATTTGGCGTTCATCTGGACGCTGTACTATTCGGCGTTAGACGGTGTACTGTTCAGCGTTTCGCTACTAGATTCGCCATGCCATAGGGGTTAGTAGGTTGCCCAAGCTGACGTGGATGGCCAATCTAGCATCTAGATATCTAGCCCATGGGACTAAGCCTAAGACTTATGCCATTCGCGAGTCTGCAGACCGGATGACGTCATGCGATGGAGGTACTCGGGTGTATCAGTCTATTGGGCCCGATGATACTGATTCAAATCAAGAGTACCATCCCCTATAAAAACCCACTTAGGATATTAACATTGCGGAAGTTAAGGGGTAGACCCTGTAGGTTCGATGATCATGTTACCACTTATATCCGACTCTCTCTCTAATCGATACACATCCCTTTGAGCTTGTCTAGAAGTATCTTTATCCTACTCATACTCCGATAAGATAGGGATATGATCATTTTTCCACTTCAGCAATATATCACGTTCAGACTCAAGATCTCATGTACGAGAATCAAAATAGCGAACAACAGACCTTGCACCACCAAGGTCAGTACGCAACTCTTTGATACGATGATGGTGGTTCCCTTATGACTATGAAGATACCGCAAGTCGGATATCAAATTAGCAATAGTGTAACCACGTTTTTTCAACTCTATTTGAAGAATGTCCCTAATACGTGACACATCCCTGCCTTCTCTGACTACAAGGGAGTGTAACACTTGAAACCAACAGTTCGATAGGATAAGATCGCGTACGTAATAACAGAGAAAATAACAAGGATCACTTACTGCGAGTACTCTCCACATATTCACGAAGCTGAAGATTATCCATATATAACGGGGTACATTATTTATAGAGGAGGGATCCCCTCACACTTTTATTATCACACTATCTCACACATTAAGCGTTATTTTTTTGAACAAAAACCAAACCGTAACGGATTTGAAGTTAATATTTTGGGGATATGTTCCTCTTACCAAGTTCTACATACCTACCAAAAATGAGCGTATTCCGAGACATATAACACCACCATCTACTACTTTGAAAATGAGCCGTTGAAAATCAACGGATTTCTGGCCGTCGAAATTAAGACCGGTAGATTGTGAGGTTTCATATTTCAGAATGTGCTCATTTTTGGTAGGCATGTAGAACTTGGTAAGAGGAACATATCCCCAAAATATTAGCTTCAAATCCGTTATGGTTTTGTTTTTATTCGCGAAATGACGCCCAACGTGTGAGAGATAGTGTGATAATAAAAGTGTGAGGGGATCCTCCCTCTTATTTATATGTCATTACTTTTGAAACCCAATAAATATATCCTTATACAACAATAAATATGTCTCTACTTTTTAATAACCTTATCCATTTAAAATTAGATTACCTTAATACCCTCACCTATATAATATTTTTCTTTATTTTCAAAATGCAACAAATTTCTTCCTCTACCACTTCACCACCACCACTAGCACCACCACCACCAACATTCAACTACCATTCCACCACCACCGTTCAACAACCACCACCTACCAACCGCCACCACCACTCCTTCACCACCACCATTACACCACCACCAGTCCTCCACCACCACTAGTCTGTTGCCGCCACCACCACTAGTTTTTCGCCACCACCACAACCGTCACCGCCGCCGCCGCCGCCAGCACTGGTTCAAATATTTTTGTATCAACAACAGTAGTTGATCCAAATATAAATAGAATCAAAAGTAGAAGTTTATCTAGTTTAGGGGATCAACAACGATAATTGATCCAAGAAAAAAGGATAAACAATAGAAGTTGATCCAATTTTAGTGGATCAACAATGAAAGTTGATCCATGTGAAATGGAGTGAACTTGGCGTGAGTCGAACACGCATCATCTGACATGGAGTCAGTCATGCTACCATTGCACCACAAGTTCAACATTGGAAGAAATTTACATGATTTAAACTACAAAGCATGATTTAAACTACAATCATAATTAAACTTATCCAATGAAATATCGTCAACAATAGGAGTTCAAAGGATCAACAACACTAGTTGATCCCATATAGATGGATCAACAACCATAGTTGATCCAATAAAAAATTGGGTCAACAACAGGAGTTTATCCCACAAAATGGATCAACAACAACAATTGATCCCATAAAAACATATAAACAACAACAACTTCAAGACCAAGCCCTAATATCCACCACCACTGCCGCAAAACACAAACAACCACCACTAACACTATACCTTCCACCACCATCAAAAGCATCCAACACAAATATAATTATAATACAGTCATTACCACCAACCTAAAAAAAAGGCGTCAACAACAGTAGTTGATTGGGTCAACAATAAGAGTTGATCCAATAAACGGGATCAATAACAGTAGTTGATCCAATAAAAACTGAAGTAAGTAGGTTAGTGAAAGGACAATTGCTATACCTGGAACACCATCAACATATTGAACTCGATCTCGAACACCGATTCAAACCTCCATTAAAAATAACACCAATAGTTCCCATCACCAATTGTGACCCAAATCAAACAGAAACTTCATCTTCTTTGCTAATCTAACTCGATCCCAATCTTAATTTCATCTTATGAACCCTAATTTCACATTCCGTTCTTCAATCTCTCAGTTTAGATTTCACAACCGCATAACATATTAGCTTCAATAGATCTGTTGATTGCGGTTGCAGAGGTAACGGAGGTGATGGTGTTGGTTTTGGTGGAGGAACTCGAGATGATGATGATTCTTTGATAATCTAACTCGATCCCAATCTTAATTTCATCTCAGTAACCCTAATTTCACCTTTCGTTCTTCAATCTCTCAGTTTAAATTTAACAGCAGCAGAACATATTGACCTTAATAGATCTGGTGATAGTGGTGGCGGAGGTAACGGAGGTGGTGGTGCTGGTTGTGGTGGAGGCGATCGAGATGGTGGTGGTGATGGGAATGATGAAGATGGTGGTGGCGACGGAGATGAAGATGGTGATGGCGACGAGATGAAAATTCTGTGTTCGTGTTTTGCTGAGAAGTAAAGAAGGAAGGGTGTGGAATTGAGTATATAATACATAAAGGATAAAAATGGAAACCATGAAAATAACTTTTTTTGATAAAATTTCAATTATGCCACTAGGGACATTTATAAAGTCTGTTAGGGATATTTATGAAGTCCCATCAAAAGGAGGGACAATAGTTCAATTTCCACTATATAACGAGCCAACTCGTTCGCCTGCTACCTCGGAACCTATCATCAACAATTGCATGAAATTCCACACCTGGGGCATACATAATAGCAAAAGTGTTACAATATAATCCATCCAAAGCAAACCTCAACATAGGCACTATGATACTCACCACCATCTGCATGTTCTCGAAAATAACTTCATTTGTTGGATGGATTATCCTTAGAACCTCTTCCCGAGATAAATTATCAAAATTAGGATTCGCCAGCACAACAAAAAGGGTGCCGAAATTGGAAATACAAATCCCAGCACTCACTTCAGTGACAATATCACAAGCACGAGTGACAACAACAAACTGGGGCACTCCGCTGGTTCCAGCAGCAGAAGGTACCTCCCCATCCTTAGCAGATGAGCCACCAACATCACCCGCAGTCCTCCTGACAAGCTCGACAGGAGACTTAACCACATTAAGGGTTCCAGTTGGGGCAGGGGCACTTATGTTTTTAAGAAGTGGAGCATTTGCTTGCTCATGCACAACCAATTCTTTATCATTACTATCGCCAGGAATATAAAAGTTGATATCCAGATTCTCCGGAGTCATATCCACCACAGTATAACCAGCTAGACCACTTCCAGAGCTGGCCACAAATGTGTCGCCAACTATACAATGGTCACGAATCTTTTGAATCCTCGATGAAAAAGCGGGGGTATAACAACCACACCCAATAAATCGTTCGGCAATCTGTATGGATTAAACTCTAATATAATTCCGAGAGCACCAACTTAAAAGTGAGACTCAATCAAGAAATATATCAAGGAGCTTTATCTTTATTTCTCAACACAATCAGCAAATCGAACAGATAGAAATCCGTGAGCCTGATTGATATGAGAAATAACTTGGACGGTGCCAAATACCAAAGACCAATGCCCAAGTGTCAATCAAGTTATATCCAACAAACAAGGTCAGATTTATCAACTGATTGAACTACGCACAACCTGTGATATTTGAATTGTATAAACAAATATAATGCGGAAAAGAAATAACACAAACACTAGAAATTTTGTTAACGAGGAAACCATAAATGCAGAAAAACCCCGATACCTAATACAGCTTTGAACACCACACTGTATTAAGCCGCTACAGACACTAGCCTACTACAAGTTAACTTCGGACTGGAATGTAGTTGAGCCCTAACCAAGTCTCACACTGATTAAGGTACAGTCGCGTTCTTTACGCCTCTAGAACAACGCCGAATTCTGCGCACTTGATTCCCTTAGCTGATCTCACCCACAACTAAGAGTTGCTACGACCCAAAGTCGAAGACTTATAAACAAATATGTCTCCCACAGATATGTCTATTCTTTATTCGGTTTTTGTTCCCTCTTTTGATAAATCAAGGTGAACAGGAACCAATTGATAATCCGGTCTTATACTCCCAAAGAGCAGCCTAGAAATATGAATCACCTCACAATAACCCAACTGATTAATAGAAAAAGTTATTGCGGAATGATAAGAGTATGAGACGAAGAACTGTTGTGATTACTTTTTATATAGATAAATCTCGAGTAAATCTTAGAGAAGATAAAACTCAATACGACAGAACAAGTAAGATCAGAATACGCAACTACAGAGAAAATAGTTGGATCTGGCTTCACGAATCCCAAATGAAGTTTTCAAGTTTTTAACCTATAATGGTTTTGGAAAAACCTAGGTTAAAGGAGAATCAACTCAAGTTTGCAACAAGGACACAAGAAAGTGTTAGGATTAAGTTTTCCAGTTTCTAGAGTTCTCCCTTATATAGTCTTTCAAATCAGGGTTGCTTACAATCAAAGCTAAGATAGGTTAGTAACTAAGCATTCAATATTCATCGTTATTAGAAATCCCGATTTAAGATTCAAGCTAAGTCTGCTTAAAAATAAAGCAATCAATCTCCACCGTTAGATGGTCTTAGATTGTTACAGCCAAGTGAAATATACCTTCATTTAGATATGAGTAACCATACCTAAACGTGTATATTGAGTTGGCTCAATAACAGTTAACCGAAGTTAGCCATATGACCACTTTTGCCTTAACCATATGCATCTAAGACTTCTAGACCAAATATGATGATCAATCAATCATTAAAGATAATCAAATAAATCTAATTGTGTTTCAATAGAGTTGTTCACTTGTTCACTGTTTCATAGAAATATATATGAACGAATTGAAACAAAATCGAATTGATTAGTAATCGTACAAAGTACTTATACAAGAATCAATTCATGAACATTAAGCCACGGTTTGCAAAGATTGCATTCCTTAATTCATAAATATTTTATTTCATGAGTATGAGAACCATACATTCCCGATTTTAGATCTTAACCACTGTGTTTGCAAACCAGGTACGCGAACATCAGCTCTAGACCTTGGCATGTCAAGCCGTTCGCAAACAGTCGTCCTGGACCCGACTAAGGTAAAACCGTTTGCATATTAGGTAGGCAAACAAAGTTCCCGGACCTTCTCAGGTACAACCGTTCGCATACTTGGTACGCAAACAAGGTTCCCGGACCTGAATCATTACAAAACAGTTCGCATAATAGGTATGCATATCGTGTTGCATTCAGACTTGGGTAATTGTTCTAAACTCTCGTTTCAATATGAAACATCCTTAGAACGCGACAATGGTCATCTCACACATACTATTACCTTCACGTATTTTTCAAGTGATCGAACGATCAATACGAAACTTCCCAAGTTAACATCAAATGACCGTCTCACACAAATCATGTAAGATTTTCAAGGTGATTTTCACATGATCATCTTTTGACTTAATATTTAGTTTCCAACAAATAAATTGTCTCCAACTAAACTCGTCAAGAATATGATAAACATAGTTAAAACAAAAAGCTTCCAACACATATTTCGAGAAATAAATAAGCGAGATAAACTCAGCTCGAAATATCAAATGTGTATAACATAAAAGTCTATATATCTATATACGACTTAGTCTCATTAGAAGATATAATATAATAGACTTCTGAGTGATAGATAAGTTTTAGTCTCCACATACCTTTTGTTGATGAAGTTCCTCCAAGCTCCTCAGTAGATCTTCGTCTTCAATTGGTGAATGTCGTGAAGTCTAAAGCTCAACTACACATTTTATAATAATCCGAGACATAGCTATAAGTAGACTAGAAATCAAGTATATAGTTTTGATCAACTAAACTTGACAAACAATCTTGAGATAACAACGCTTGCGAGTTCGACCGAGCAGTGCTCTAACACTCGACAATAAGATAACATCAATATCATTTCCTACTACACCTTTTAGTTTCTTCTATGATACCTACATAAGGGAATTCACGTCAACAATACCTACATAAGGGAATTCACGTCAACAAGCCAGAAAACAGGGGCACAGTATATACCTTAAGGTAAGACAAAAAAAAATTACCTTCTCAATGCGAGACCCCTCAGGAGCAGGTCGCTTAACATATCTAGTAATCAAAGACACCTCATCTTCCTCTTCTTCTTCATCATTATCATCTTCTTCTTCATCTGTAATCAAGTGTAAAGGACGCGAACGATTTGGATCTTGATGCACACCAACTCCCAAGCATGATAGTCGGAGAAATGACTATGAATAGCAGCAAAACATCGGTCAGCAGTATTGAGAGAAATCCAACCATAGATAGCAGGCCTTCAACAACTAGGGAACACTTGAACCATGATGGATCACGAGTCTTACGAAGATTCTTGTTGGATGAAGCAGGTGGATCCACATATAAAAGGGAGAAAGGGTCATTGGAGGAGGATCGATGACAACATGATATATTCAATCCCCAGCTTTGATGCTTTTGCACCGCCTGAGGGGAGCAGTAGTTTTGAAGAAAAGCCTCGGAAGTGTACATCCAATTCCTTCATGGGATTATATGCTTGTGGGCGATCATCACGCTTAGTCCAACGACCCTAACTACGACGAATAGCTTCGCGGAGTAGCCTCCACTAGTTCCCATAATATTGAAAGACCGCTGCTGGGGTTTATTCCGAGACAATACTTCAAATTGAAAAGAATCTTGAGGATCTTACAGAGGAAATCTGAGACCAGCCTTCAACTGACCCTCATAAATCACTATCATATTGGAAGACTATCGTTGTCGTGCAATATCCAGTGTCATGACCACCTTTGATCCCTTGGGATGAGCATAAGAAACTTTGAACTGTTAAAAGTCATGAGTCTCAATGATGTTTTGCAGATACTGGGCTTCAACATCCGTGGCGGGATGTTTCTGAGCATATCTCCTGAAAAACTAAAAAAAAAAAAAAAACAGTCAAGAGACGAAACCCTAAACAGAAAAGAAAATGACGATGTATGAGGAACACAAAAACATAACAAAACCCAAAGTAGAAGAAGGTGAAGATATCTGAGGAACGATGAAACATATATGTACGAAGACAAATCTCTTTGATGGCCAGAAATTGGAGAAATGTTGAAGGCTAAGAAAACAAAAACTTCACAAAACTCACAGTGAAAAAACAAGCGCAGAAGAAGAAGATTCCAAAATAAAATACTGTGAAGAACCCAAGGAGGATCTCTTATAAAGGAGAAAAAAATTCCCAAAAATAATTAGAACCGGTTACAACCGGTAAACCAGTCATAAAACACTTGAACATGCGGGTGGATAACATGTGGCGGTTACAAAACCAACTGGGTCAGAACGTGTCACCGGTTAAGAAAGAAAGTGGAAAGTTTTTTTTCCATATTACCCTCCGCGAAGATGAAAAGAAAGGGGCAGATTGTGATAGTAAAATATTTAGGAGCCACGTGTAGACATCACAAAGCACGGATACAACGAGGATTCAATGAAGAGAAGCACCAAATAGGAACTGATAAAGTTACCTCCCAAAACTCGAGATATCTACCAACATCACAGAAACACAACATGTGGAAAGGCACGCGGACAAACCAATGGACAAGTTTTAATAACACGACAAAGCATTAAATGCATTAGAAAGGCGTGCAGAGTTAGGTCATGTCAGGTGCAAGCAGGAGTAGGAGCAGAAAATGAGGCGATCATTGACAAACTCAGCGATCGTTATGGCCAAGCAACCAGAATAACAACATCACGACTGGTCGGAAAAATAGCGAACAAATAAGAATGGATCTGAACTCATGTGCAAAGAAGGATTCGAATAAAGGAGCACGTGATAAAATTTATCAATTTGGATATAATGTACTATAGTGTTTATGGGTAAAAATCGTTTCCGTCGATTTTGATAAATTCGGTAGGTGAGTGAGAAACTGGTTTAAACCCTAAACAAATGTGTTGCACGTGAGCACTTTCTAGATTCGAGAGATCAATCCATACAAGTCCGGCCTAAACCAATAAATGGTCGTTCCAGACTTGCTTCGGTCACAAAGTGGAGGAGAAGGGTTGATTTGGGGAGGGAAGCAAAGAAAGGTGTTGAGACCAGAATAATTCTGGGAGAGTAGTGTCTCGACTTGTATCAGAAAGTGAAAGCTTCGGAAGCTTTCAAGAGATGAAAGCTTTTTTGTAGAGCTTGCAAAGTTGCCTTTTCTGAGAGTGTTGTGTTTTTCTCCTTACCGAGACTTGTTGTCTGGTGGGAATAGGTAAGACCTATTTATACAAGTCGAGATTGAAACGTACCCTGGCCTCATGAAGGAAGAGAGTAAAGGTTGAAATAATGGGAGGAGGTGGTAACCGCATGGTGTTTATGGGCGAAAACGTTTTCACCATTATTTCCTCATTTATTTGACTGCTTTATTCCTATTCACGCTTTCTTAATGTGAGCGTAGTGTACGCTGCATGTTGTGACCGCCAAACTAAGACCCTGGAAAGCATCCCTCAGTTTGTGTTGATGTCTCGAGTGTTGGTTGCACCTTGAGTGCAAGTGGCGCTGCTAGTGGCGCGTGTGGCATGTGCGGAATGCCTTTATTGCGGGTTGCACCTTGAGTGCAAGTGGCAATGCCAGAGCTGCTAGTGGCATGTGTGGCATGTGCGGAATGCCTTGGTGGTAGGTTGCACGTTGAGTGTAAGTGGAAATGACAGAGCTGCTAGTGGCGTGTGTGGCATGTGCGGAATGCCTTGGTGGTAGGTTGCACGGTTTGCAAGTTAGGCTACCAGCGTGGGTTTTGGCATGTGCCAATGGCACGTACGGCCAAGTTGGCCTAGGTTGCACGGCTTGCAAGTTAGGCTACCAGCGTGCGTGTTTGGCAAGTGTCAATGGTACGCACGGCCATTATGGCCACGTCTAGGTAATGAAAGCTACCAGCGAGCGTGTTGGCATGTGCCAATGGCACGCTCGGCCATTAGGGCCATGGCCTGGTAAGAAAAGCTACCAGCGATGCGTGTTGGCACGTGCCAATGGCATGCGTGGCCATTAGGGTCACGGCCTGGTAAGAAAAGCTACCAGCGATGCGTGTTGGCATGTGCCAATGGCATGATTGGCCATTAGGGCCACGGCTTGGTAAGAAAAGCTACCAGCGATGCGTGTTGGCATGTGCCAATGGCATGCTCGGCCATTAGGGCCACGGATTGGTAAGAAAAGCTACCAGCGATGCGTGTTGGCATGTGCCAATGGCATGCTCGGCCAATTTGGCCTAGGTTGCACGGTTTGCAAGCCTAGGCGCTGGCGCTACTTTGGCATGGCGCGGCTAGGGCCAAGGTAAGGGTGTTTGGCTTGGAGTGGTGTGACCAGCGTAGCTAGGGCCAAGGAAGAGTGTGTTTGGCATGGCACGGCTAGCTTGGGCTAGGTGTGGCTGGCATGATTTGCCATTGGCACAGAGGTGCGGCTAGCATGGTTGGCATGCTTTGGCACGTTTGGTGTGGATGGCATGATTTGCCATTAGCACAGGGGTGCGGCTAGCATGGTTGGCATGCTTTGGCGCGTTTGGTGTGGCTGGCATGATTTTCCATTGGCACAGAGGTGCGGCTAGGGCCAAGGTAAGGGTGTTTGGCTTGGCGTGGTGTGACTAGCGTAGCTAGGGCCAAGGCAGAGTGCGTTTGGCATGGCGCGGCTAGCTTGGGCTAGGTTTGGCTGGAATGATTTTCCATTGGCACAGAGGTGCGGCTAGCATGGTTGACATGCTTTGGCGCATTTGGTGTGGCTGGCATGATTTGCCATTGGCACAGGGGTGCGGCTAGCATGGTTGGCTTGCTTTGGCGCGTTTGGTGTGGTGATAGGTGTTGTAAAACACCTAATTTACTATTTAGTAGTTACGCTTTCTTTGCTATTTTTCTGGTGAATTATGTACTTTACGCGTGTTTTTGAGTTATTAGGTACTCTGGAGTCGCACGGAGGAAAAGAAGCGGAAATCATTCAATTTGAGCAAGAAGGGCAGAAGTGTCATTGCGTATGCATGTGCTATCGAGAGCACAATAGAGGTTAAGGGGTTGCAAATCAAGATGGCCCTTATCTGATGAGTGGTGCCTATAATCACTCTGGTTACCCCTTATCTGCCAGACCGGGGTGGCTTTATCTACTTTCATTTTTCTTACACAAGACCTAAAGTTCAGTGAGAAATTAATTTCTCATTATTTTCCTCTTCGACCTGAAATTGAGAGAGATGAGAAAACGGCTGCTGTAAGAGAGATTATCATGGGAAGAGAAATCAGTGAGAGGAAGTGATGAGAGCTGAGATAGATTGGTGATTCATAGATAGGAAGTGCTGCCAGTATCGGAATTTGAAGGCAGTATTGATCAGAGATGAAGAACAAGGTTTTAACAGAAGATGTTGATTATCATAGGGTTTGAAATCAGGAGAAGATTCAGGGGTATGGCATGGTGATTTGATTACAGATAATGGTCCGTGTTGATCGATTTGAGAGGATGAGGAAGAAATTGAGGGAATGGTTGCTCCCAAGGGTTGTGAGAAGAACATAGACGAGGTGAAATTGAAACTGTTGCTGCTAATGGAACTAGGGTTTTGAATCTGGGTTGAAATTGAATTTCTGTTGCTGGTAATTGACAGGGAGATGAAACTGGTGGTTAGAATCCATGAGTTTGATTCAGATTCAATCAAATTAGGGGTCAAGTGAATGGGTTCTGAGGTTGATGCTGATGAGCTGAATTTCAGGTGGCAACTGAGTTGAAAAGGAGTTGTAGTTAGAGTCAGTGTAATCTTGCTGGTGGTTGAAGCTGATGCTGACAGAGAGATGAAGGTGTAGTTCTGTTTGATGTTGCAGTTAGTTGTGCCAAAGAGTGATTGCATTGACACAGAAGGTGCAAATCATGTGTTGCTGCTGATTGTTGCCATTGAATATGAGATGAAGTTGAAGATGGTCCGAGCTTGAGTCGATGGAAGCGGCGCTTTACAAACTGAGGCTGTGTACTGGTGTTGTGATTGTATTTCTGCTGGTGGTTGCTCTGACTATTCTATGTTGAGGCTGTGATTGGTGATGGAGCTGCAGTGGCGATTACTAGTGTTGCAGGAGCTTGAACTGAGATGATGGTGCCCTGGATGATGCTAAAGTAATGAAGCTGCAGTGATGAAAAGGGTATTTGGTGGTAACAATTGGTGGCTAATAGATATATGTTAGGAATAATACTGCAGGTTGGTGAAGCTACAGGCAATGGAGCTGAGTGTTGATGCTGAAATGGATTGTGATGGTGTTGAATGAATAATGGTTGCTGACTAATGGAGTCTGGGGTTGGGATTAAGAATTGAGTTGCAGTCAATGGTGTCAAGTAGCAGATGTAGAAGCTAAGGCAGAGAATTGCAATACAGGGAATGGCAGGCTGATGGAAATGGATGAGTTCAGGGAGGAATGGCTCATGGGTTAGTGCTGGATGGTGGAGCTGTGAGGGAAGGAGAAGTTGAGTCTGGCAGTGGTGGTTGAAACTCAGGTGCTGCTTAGGATGTGAAGGGCAGAGTTCTAGTGGTGGTTGCAGTGAATGCAATAAAGTGCAACCGTGACAGGAAATTGCAGGTGGTTATTGCTTCTGGGTTTCAAGTTGCAGGGTATGACGAAGAATTGATGCTGCTGCAGTTGGTTGAGCAAGGGAATGGTGAAAATGCTGTTGCAGCTGTGCTTGAGGGAAAAAGAAGCAAGGGATATTTCCAAGGTGTGAGCCGAGTTGCAGCTGTTGCAAGTGCGAGTGCAATTTTGGTGGAGTAATTGAGATGCAAACCAAGAGAAAATGGGTTCTAGTGATTTTGAGGAAATGGCAGTGATAATGAACTCGCTGTGCTGGTGATTGCAGCTGTGTGTTTGCAATGGATGACTGAGTTATGCATTACAGGGCTTTGAGTGGCATTTGAGGTTGAAGCTTAGTAGTTCTAGTGAATGTGTTAGGTCTTGTGTTGATGCAGCTGATGTGTGGAAGTGACAGAGAAGTGTTAATGAGTTGCAGGCCATCATGGCTGGCAGTGCATTGAATATGCACAAGGATGGTGCATCACACAGTTATGGCTTCGTGCAAATGGCTCAAGGCCTGGCAACTCAGCCCAATCAGCCAGAGAATAGCTGACTCTGAATCTGACTTCACCCCGACTCGGACTCTCTCCCTAACTAGGTTTGACTCGGTCTGACCGAGTTGACCCGAGTTGACTCGCTGAACCGGTGACCGGGCGGACTTTGCCGGTCACCCGAGATGATTTCCATGACTTTTCCTACCGTTTTCCGCCACAATACCAGATTTCCGGCGACCACTTTTGGGACATATTTTCTACATGGGTTTCTCCTTCTTATGGTCTTGGTGGATTTTCATCTAATGGACTTTGAAGACTAGACCTAATTTTAGAAGTTGGAGAAAAGCTATAAAGGGAAGGTTTTCTACAACTTATGGAATATCTTATTCTTGGAATTTTGGAGAGCCGCTTTTGTTTACGCAACTAGGGTTTGATTTTGTTCATCTTCTTCTTTATTCAACTTATATTTTTGGTGATGAACTCCATAGCTATGAGTAGCTAAATTTTATATTATTGGTTAAGGATGTAGTCCTATTTCTAAAACTTGTGTTTGCCTTATGTATTAGTTTTCTCTCTTGATTATCGTTCAAATCTCTACTGTTTTTATGATCACATGATTGAAGTATTGTGATAGGGTTATGATGTTTGATTAGTTAAGTGGCCAATTAATTGAACTTGCATCTTAGTCCATAGCTATTTTAGGGTTTTTCATCAAGCGATAACCTTGAATACAAGTAGCATGATATGTTTACGGTTTGTAGTGATACACTCTCGTAATCATATGTAGAGTTTGACCATTGTCCGAATTGTTATGTGCAACGCATGACAATTACATTGATTAGCCTATTTCTGAAACTTAATGCTCCTAGGAATTGAACTTGATTAGCGCAAGGCATTAGGTTATTCTTTAGGTAGATTTCACATACGCAACCCTAATGTGTGTGTTGAATAACTTAGGAAATTAATAGATTATCTTGCTCTCTTGATTCTCTAGGCTTTTGATAACACAAGAGATTAAATCGTAATTCTAATCATATATGCAAGCACATGTCTAAGATTGAAGATGAATTCCTTGACCAATATCTTTCTCCATTGATTACTTTCTACAATTTACTTTGCTTTTAATTTGCTTTTATTGCTTACATAGGAATCAGAAATCCCCCCAATTGCTTACTTTAAGAAATTGATTACGAAATAACTACAATTGCTTCTCTGTGGATACGAACTCTTTCTTATCATATACTTTAGGAAAGTGAAATTATTTTTGACGATACGACAAATGATCAAATTTTGGCGCCACTTGGGAGGCACACTACTAGTTATTAAGTTTTTAGTTTCTTTTTACAATTTCGCTTTCATCTTTGCTTTTTGTTTCTTGTCTTGTTTCTCACTTGTTTGCGAGAATTGTTTGCAGGTACCTAATCTCTGGCTTCTAAGGATTGGAATTATCCAAGGTGCGGGATAGCTACTCGACGAGGCACAATAGTCCAACCAAGTCAAGACACAACGGACGAGCACGAGTTGGAAGTAGGAGAAGAGATTTTCCAACAACAAGAAGAAGGAAAAGAGGTTCCAATCGTAGACGAACAACAAGTTGAAGAAGAAGAAGCTATGGGTGATGCAAATCGTTCACTCAAGGAGTTGGCTTCTCATAGGCTTGATATACAACAGGGGTGTATTCAAACGGACTCTAATTTTGAGATTAAGCCAGCGTTGCTTAGAGAATTACCAAAGTTCCATGGCATGGTGAATGAAGATCCAAACAAACATCTTATGGACTTCCACACCATTGTCACGGCCATGCTTCCAAATAATGTTGCGGCGGATGGTGCAATGTTGAAAGTTTTCGTTTCTCTTTAATGGATAGTGCTAAGGATTGGTTGTACTATTTACCTCCCGGAAATGTCACAATATGGAATGGGTTGAAGAAACTCTTTTTGGAGAGATATTTTCCTGCATCCAAGGCTACTCAAATTCGCAAGGAGATTTGTGGGATGAAGCAAAATGTGGGAGAATCCTTATATGAATGTTGGGAACGATACAAGAGATTGGTGGCAAGCTGTCCTCCCCACCAATTCAGTGACGCTATGATCATCCAATACTTCTATGAAGGACTCCAATCAAGTGATAGGAATCTCCTCGACGCTGCGGGTGGTGGTGCACTAGTTAACAAGACGGTGGCACAAGCTAGAGAGTTGATTGAAAACATGGCAGCGAACTCATAACAATTCTTGAGCCGTGGGTCGGATGTGATTCTAAGAAGGGTGAGTGAGGTGAGCGAGGTTGAGGAACTTCGTCAACAAATGGGTAACATGAACGCAATGCTTCAACAAGTAGCAGCCGCGGTGATACCAAGTTCCACTCAAGCTTATGAAGACGAGCAAGCTAATGCGATCTTTCCAAATCAACAAAGACGGTATGATCCCTACTCCAACACTTACAATCCGGGATGGAGAGATCACCCCAATTTTAGCTATGCCAATAAGCAAGGGGCGATTCAACAATCTAGTTTCAACAACCCGAGTGGATTTCAACCTCAACAACAATAATTCCAACCGAGACAACAATTTCAACAACAACAACAACCTCAAAATATGGGGTCCAATATGGAAGAGTTGCTGAAATCTTTTATGCAAAGAACGGAGAGTACGGTTAAGGATTTGCAAACTCAAGTTGGTTCTATGGCTATGGAGTTGAATCAATTGAAGGCACAAAATGGTGGGAAACTCCCTTCTCAACCTATCAACCCAAAAGAGGGTGTTAATGCAATTACATTGAGAAGTGGTACACAACTTGTGCAACCCGAAGTCACTGATTCGGGCGCGGTGGAAACACCTAAGGAACCTATTTTGGAGGAGAAAGTCGAGGACTCTCCCCAAACTTCTGAGGTACCTATTGCTAACTCTAAAACTCCGGTTTCTACTTATGTTCCTCCTCTACCTTTCCCTCGCAGATTTGCAAATTCCAAGAAGGCGGAACTAGAAAAGGAGATTTTAGACATTCTTAAGAAGATCCATGTGAACGTACCACTCATAGATGCTATCAAGCAAGTTCCAAAGTATGCAAAGGTGTTGAAGGACTTGTGTACCAATAAGCAAAGGCTCAAAGGTAATGAAGTGCTGAGTGTGGGGGAGAATGCTTCGGCAATCTTACAACATAAACTCCCACTTAAGTGCAAGGACCCTGGAAGCTTTGACATTCCCGTCACAATTGGTAACACCACATTTAATAAAGCTATGTTGGACTTAGGTGCATCCGTTAATGTCATGCCTGCGTCTATGTATAATTCACTTGATCTTGGTCCTCTTAAAAAGTCTGGAATTGTGTTGCAATTAGCCGATCGTTTTAATGTCTACCCAATGGGTATTGTTGAGGATGTTCTTGTGCAGGTTAATCAACTTATATTTCCAGCGGACTTTTGCGTGTTAGAGATGGATGAAGGTTCACCGGACTCGTCTCTTCCATTGCTACTTGGGCGTCCCTTCATGAAAACGGCGAAAACCATTATTGATGTTGACAAGGGAACGCTAACTATGGAGTTTGATGGAGAAATAATACGTTTCAACATTTTCGAGACGATGAGATATCCTAGTGATGTCCACTCTTGTTTCTCCATTGATGTGATGGACATATTGGCGCAACAAATGTTTGAGTTGAATGGTGTTGATACTTTGGAAACCGTGCTCACTACACCTATTGATAACGGTTTGGAGTATAGTGATGAGATTAAAGAAACCATTGGTTCTCTTGACTCATTACCGGAAAAATCAGCAATTAAGAATATTTCATATGCTTCTTTACCTTGCAATAATGAAAAACTTGTGCCATCTATTGTTAAATCTCCAAGTTTAGAATTGAAACCTCTTCCAAGTCACTTAAAGTACTTGTACTTGGGTGACAACGAAGATTTACCCGTGATTGTTTCTAACGAGCTTAATGAATTACAGGAGCAAAAACTTCTAAGGGTGCTAAGGAAGTACAAGACGGCCATATGATGGACAATCGCCGATATCAAGGGTATAAGCCCTGCCGTTTGTATGCATAAGATTCGTGTGGAGGATGATACAAAGCCTACAAGGAAGCGCAATGTCGTTTGAATCCTCCCATGATGGAAGTTGTGAAAAAGGAGATACTCAAGCTTTTGGACGTGGGTGTTATCTACCCCATATCCGATAGTAAGTGGGTAAGCCCGGTACAAGTCGTACCAAGGAAATCAGGTGTGACGGTGGTGGAGAATGATAAGAACGAACTTGTCCCAACTCGTGTGCAAACCAGTTGGAGGGTTTGTATTGATTATAGAAAATTGAATGCCACTACTAGAAAATATCACTTTCCTTTACCTTTTATTGATCAAATGCTTGAACGTTTAGCTGGACACTCTTACTATTGCTTTCTTGATGGCTATTCAGGTTATAATCAGATTGTGATAGCACCGGAGGACCAAGAGAAAACTACTTTCACTTGTCCTTTCGGTACTTTTGCTTATAGAAGGATGCCTTTTGGCCTATGCAATGCTCCAGCTACCTTTCAAAGGTGTATAGTAAGTATCTTTTCGGAATATGTTGAAAACATAATCGAAGTGTTCATGGATGACTTTAGTGTCTTTGGTGATTCGTTTGACCTATGCTTGAACAATTTGTCTCTAATCCTTGAACGATGTGTTGAAACAAATCTTATGCTAAATTGGGAGAAGTGCCATTTCATGGTAACTCATGGCATAGTTTTAGGCCATATAATATCTTCTAAAGGCTTGGAAGTCGATAAATCTAAGATAGACCTTATTCGTGCTCTAACCCCTCCCACTACGGTGAGGGAGATACGTTCTTTTCTTGGTCATGCAGGTTTTTATCATAGATTCATCAAGGACTTTTCCAAGATAGCATCACCACTTGTAACCTATTGCAAAAAGATGTGGTTTTTAACTTTGATGAGAAATGTATGGCGGCATTCAATCGTTTGAAAGAACTTTTGATTTCAGCCCCTATCATTAAACCACCGGATTGGAGTAAGCCTTTTGAGCTCATGTGTGATGCAAGTGACTATGCGGTTGGTGCGGTGCTTGGGCAACGTGTGGGGAAGTTTCCTCATGCTATTTATTATGCTTCTAGAACGTTAAATGAGGCCCAACAAAACTACACAACCACCGAAAAAGAGTTATTAGCCATTGTTTTTGCTTTAGAAAAGTTTCGCTCTTATCTAATTGGTACAAAAGTTGTTGTTTTTTCTGATCATGCAGCGCTTAAGTACTTGCTTACAAAGAAAGAGGCGAAACCGAGGCTCATACGGTGGATTTTACTCTTGCAAGAGTTTGATATTGAAATCAAAGACAAGAAAGGAATTGAGAACACCGTTGCGGATCACTTGAGCCGACTTGCTGTGGACAAGGAGACTATCCCGTTGCGTGAGAGTTTCCCGGATGAGCAACTATTCTCAATTGCCTTTGGAGAACCATGGTACGCTGATATTGTTAATTACTTAGTGTCTAAACAAATCCCAAAGAACTTGTCTCGTGCTGAGAGGGACATACTTAAGAAGTTAGGAAACCAATACATATGGGATGATCCATACTTATGGAAGCATTGTAGTGACCAAGTAATACGTAGGTGTGCTCCCGAAATTGAGTTTAATTCTATCTTGTCTTTTTGCCACTCATATGCTTGTGGAGGACACTTTGGGAGTAAGAGAACCGCTCTCAAGGTATTAGAATGTGGTTTCTTTTGGCCAACTTTGTTTAAGGATGCACATGCATTTTGTATCACATGTGATAGGTGCCAAAGAACCGGCAATCTAGGTGCTCGAAATCAAATGCCGCAAACTATTATTCAATTTGTGGAGGTTTTTGATGTATGGGGAATTGATTTTATGGGCCCTTTTGTCAATTCTAATGGGAATTATTATATTTTGCTTGTTGTGGATTATGTCTCGAAATGGGTGGAAGCTAAGGCCACCCCAACTAATGATTCTAAAGTTGTTTCAGATTTTGTGCAAGCTAATATATTTGCAAGGTTTGGAATTCCAAGGGCTATAATTAGCGATGGGGTTCACACTTCAAAAACAGGTTCTTACAAAGCTTGTTAAGGAAGTACAATGTGTCGCATAGGATTGCAACTCCTTACCATCCACAAACAAATGGACAAGCCGAGGTGTCTAATCGGGAGGTGAAATCCATTCTAGAAAAGACGGTGAATCCAACAAGGAAGGATTGGAGCATGCGACTCAACGATGCTTTGTGGGCGTATAGAACCGCATATAAAACACCTATTGGGATGTCTCCTTTTAGGCTTGTTTATGGTAAACCTTGTCACTTACCCGTGGAAATTGAGCATAAGGCGTTTTGGGCTATTAAGCAATGCAACATGGAGTTGGATGGTCTTTGGAAAGCAAAGGAAGTTACAACTTCAAGAGTTAGAGGAGATTCGCAATGATGCATTTGAAAGCTCACGGATTTACAAGGAAAAGACGAAAGCTTTTCATGATAATATGATTACAAAGAAACAATTTTGCATTGGGCGAAAGTGCTTTTGTTTAATTCTCGTTTGCAATTATTTCCTGGTAAATTAAGGTCACGTTGGATTGGACCTTTTATTGTGACTAATGTGTTTTCTCATGGTGCAAAGGAAATTCGTAGTTTAGCTACGGTAATGAACTTAAAGTGAATGGGCACCTATTGAAACCATATTATGAGAACTTCTCTTCGGATGTCGTGGAAGGAGTTAATCTTGTGGAAGTACTCCCTCCGGAGGAGTCATAGAAAGCAAGGAGATAGTCGGGTGACGACTTTAAACCAAGCGCTAAATGGGAGGCAACCCATCGGTTTTGTATCTCTTATCTTTTATTTTCTTTTCTTGTCATGTTTTTACTTTTTCGATTTTTTGTTACTTTTCCGTTAGGATTTCCCACCTTGACTTTCTTTGATTGATTCAATTACATTGAGGACAATGTAAAGTTTAAGTGTGGGGGAGTGGTTTGTGTAAATTTTTGCAATTTTTCAACTTTTGTGTAATTAGTGAATAAGAAAACTCCAACTTGTAGTTAGTTTAGAGTCACATAGTATACATGTCGCTAAGATTACATCGAAATTCTCATAATAGTGACTGAACTTAGAGATGACAGAGAACATGATCGGGTTTCTTACTTGTATGAGAGTTAAAGTTGGATTTAACCATGCCAGTGGCAAATAAGGTGCAGATCGAATTCGGTATTAGAAACAGTGATCCCCTATAGTGGAGACTACCCATGTTACATAATGTGAGGCACCAACCTTCAATTCTTTGTACTGTCTAAATTTGTGCTTTTAGAGTGTGTGTCACCGTACGTAAATTCCGGGCTGAATGGTGAGCTGTCCAATTTCCCACCATAGAAGCACTATTTTGATCTCTTGAGTGCTATTTTTATCAACCATGTTGGTGACATCGAATTGCTAACTTACATACCACTTGTGATCTTGTTCGCAGTTAGCACCATCCACCTTATCTCTCTCTACACCAACAGGTCCATAGAAACACCATCATCATCAAAAAGAGGAGCATCACAGATTTGAAGGAAAGTTGAAAACGTTCGAGGTTTACAAGCAACAGTACAGAAATGGGCAGATTTCAGATTTGAGTAAAGCAACAATACAGGGAGCAGAATTTTTATAAGTTGAAGACTATTATACAAGAGTGAAAATTATTAAGGATGAGAATTCGAGAAGTCTATGATATCAAGACATATAAGTTGTGAAGATTCAAGCGGTAAAGTACTTACACCATGGCATTGTACTTACATTTTTTATTTTATTTGTATTTTACTTTCTCTTGTCTCAAAAAAAAAAAAAAAAAAAAAAAAAAAAAAAGACAAGAGAAAAATGTTTAGGTTTGTTAATAGTTTTTATTTTGTTTTTTATTTGTTTTATTTCTTATTCAAAAAAAAAAAAAAAAAAAAAAAAAAAAAAAAAAAAAAGAAAAAAAAAAAAAAAAAAAAAAAATTATTTTGGGTTTGTATAGTTTGTTTTTAGTTTTGTATTGTTTCAATAAAGCCTATGGAAAGAAGGAATATCTATAATGAAGTTTCAAGCGACAAGGAATTAGAGGAAAGAATCATATTGTCAAGATTCTACGAAGTTCGAGAGTTATCATCAAGAGTTGAAGACCGAAGACGAAGATGAAGACACCGATAGAAGACCGAAGACGTTTCTATGGATGCTGTGAGAGTGGTGCTAGCTGCCGCGAACGGATACACGGTAAGTAAGCATATTCCCACCTTCGTTAAATGGTTGATTTCCTTTCGAAGAGATCGTCAGAAAATTGGGTTTTCGAAAATTATAAAAGATGTGGGTTTTCAAAACATTCGGAGGGTTTTGCCTTCCTACCATTCAACGTGTCGCAGGATTCTTTCTTCATTCCTACCTGGACACATGTGTGACCCATAAAAAGTTGTTTATTATTGAGAGCAATTTCATAAAACCCTTTCTTGTGAGGCAGAGTCGAGACTTTCGATCACTCCGAACCCGAATTTATGTCGAGAAGGGATGGTTATCTCTCTCTCAACTTTTAAGAATGAGATTTTGTTCATTTATGTGTCTAACTTCTTATGACTAGTGTGCAGAATCTCTATGTCTTCTTAGCGCGTTGGATGCTATCATTACGGAGAACTAGTAAGTTGGAAAAATAGGTTTTGTGGGTAAATCTCTAGTAAACCCTCACGAGACTATAACTCGTCCACTAGGGACACCTAAGGGTTTAAAGGCTTGTTATTTATGCTAAAAGTGACCGTAGCCTCGACGACACGGAGTTGTTGTATTTTATTGTTTTGTTTGATTTGCTCGAGGACTAGCAAAGTCTAAGTGTGGGGGAATCTGATAGGTGTTGTAAAACACCTAATTTACTATTTAGTAGTTACGATTTCTTTGCTATTTTTCTGGTGAATTATGTACTTTACGCGTGTTTTTGAGTTATTAGGTACTCTGGAGTCGCACGGAGGAAAAGAAGCGGAAATCATTCAATTTGAGCAAGAAGGGCAGAAGTGTCATTGCGTATGCATGTGCTATCGAGAGCACAATAAAGGTTAAGGGGTTGCAAATCAAGATGGCCCTTATCGATGAGTGGTGCCTATAATCACTCTGGTTACCCCTTATCCGCCCGTGGCCAGGGGTGGCTTTATCTACTTTCATTTTCTTACACAAGACCTAAAGTTCGGTGAGAAATTAATTTCTCATTATTTTCCTCTTCGACACAAACTGAGAGAGATGAGAAAACGGCTGCTGTAAGAGAGATTATCATGGGAAGAGAAATCAGTGAGAGGAAGTGATGAGAGCTGAGATAGATTGGTGATTCATAGATAGGAAGTGCTGCCAGTATCGGAATTTGAAGGCAGTATTGATCAGAGATGAAGAACAAGGTTTTAACAGAAGATGATGATTATCATAGGGTTTGAAATCAGGAGAAGATTCAGGGGTATGGCATGGTGATTTGATTACAGATAATGGTCCGTGTTGATCGATTTGAGAGGATGAGGAAGAAATTGAGGGAACGGTTGCTCCCAAGGGTTGTGAGAAGAACATAGACGAGGTGAAATTGAAACTGTTGCTGCTAATGGAACTAGGGTTTTGAATCTGGGTTGAAATTGAATTTACATTCTTTGGTAATTGACAGGGAGATGAAACTGGTGGTTAGAATCCATGAGTTTGATTCAGATTCAATCAAATTAGGGGTCTAGTGAATGGGTTCGAGGTTGATCTTGATGAGTTGAATTTCGGTGGCAACCGAGTTGAAAAGGAGTTGTAGTTAGAGTCGGTGTAATCTTCTTTGGTGGTTGAAGTCGATCTTGACGAGAGATGAAGGTGTAGTTCTGTTTGATGTTGCGATTAGTTGTGCCAAAGAGTGATTGCATTGACACGAAGGTGCAAATCGAGTGTTCTTTGCGATTGTTGCCATTGAATATGAGATGAAGTTGAAGATGGTCCGAGCTTGAATCGATGGAAGCGGCGCTTTACAACCGAGGTCATGTCTCTTGGTGTTGTGATTGTATTTCTGCTGGTGGTTGCTATGACTAGTCTATGTTGAGGCTGTGATTGGTGATGGAGCTGCAGTGGCGATTACTAGTGTTGCAGGAGCTTGAACTGAGATGATGGTGCCCTGGCTGATGCCAAAGTAATGAAGGCTGCGGTGATGAAAAGGGTATTTGGTGGTAACAATTGGTAGCTAATAGATATATGTTAGGAATAATCTTGCGGTTGGTGAAGCTACATGCAATGGAGTGAGTGTTGATCTTTGAAATGGATTGTGATGGTGTTGAATGAATAATGGTTGCTGACTAATGGAGTCTGGGGTTGGGATTAAGAATTGAGTTGCAGTCAATGGTGTCAAGTAGCAGATGTAGAAGCTAAGGCAGAGAATTGCAATACAGGGAATGGCAGGCTGATGGAAATGGATGAGTTCAGGGAGGAATGGCTCATGGGTTAGTGCTGGATGGTGGAGCTGTGAGGGAAGGAGAAGTTGAGTCTGGCAGTGGTGGTTGAAACTCAGGTGTTGCTTAGGCTGTGAAGGGCAGAGTTCTAGTGGTGGTTGCAGTGAATGCAAGAAAGTGCAACCGTGACAGGAAATTGCAGGTGGTTATTGCTTCTGGGTTTCAAGTTGCAGGGTATGACGAAGAATTGATGCTGCTGCAGTTGGTTGAGCAAGGGAATGGTGAAAATGCTGTTGCAGCTGTGCTTGAGGGAAAAAGAAGCAAGGGATATTTCCAAGGTGTGAGCCGAGTTGCAGCTGTTGCAAGTGCGAGTGCAATTTTGGTGGAGTAATTGAGCTGCAAACCAAGAGAAAATGGGTTCTAGTGATTTTGAGGAAATGGCAGTGATAATGAACTTGCTGTGCTGGTGATTGCAGCTGTGTGTTTGCAATGGATGACTGAGCTATGCATTACAGGGCTTTGAGTGGCATTTGAGGTTGAAGCTTAGTAGTTCTAGTGAATGTGTTAGGTCTTGTGTTGATACAGCTGATGTGTGGAAGTGACAGAGAAGTGTTAATGAGTTGCAGGCCATCATGGCTGGCAGTGCATTGAATATGCACAAGGATGGTGCATCACACAGTTATGGCCTGTGCAAATGGCTCAAGGCCTGGCAACTCAGCCCAATCAGCCAGAGAATAGCTGACTCTGAATCTGACTTCACCCTGACTCAGACCTGACTCTCCCTAACTCGGTTTGACTCGGTCTGACCGAGTTGACCCGAGTTGACTCGCTGAACCGGTGACCGGGCGGACTTTGCCGGTCACCTGAGATGATTTCCGGCGACTTTTCCGGCCGTTTTCCGGCCACAATACCAGATTTCCGGCGACCACTTTTGGGACATATTTTCTACATGGGTTTCTCCTTCTTATGGGCTTGGTGGATTTTCATCTAATGGACTTTGAAGACTAGACCTAATTTTAGAAGTTGGAGAAAAGCTATAAAGGGAAGGTTTTCTACAACTTATGGAATATCTTATTCTTGGAATTTTGGAGAGCCGCTTTTGTTTACGCAACTAGGGTTTGATTTTGTTCATCTTCTTCTTTATTCAACTTATATTTTTGGTGATGAACTCCATAGCTATGAGTAGCTAAATTTTATATTATTGGTTAAGGATGTAGTCCTATTTCTAAAACCTGTGTTTGCCTTATGTATTAGTTTTCTCTCTTGATTATCGTTCAAATCTCTACTGTTTTTATGATCACATGATTGAAGTATTGTGATAGGGTTATGATGTTTGATTAGTTAAGTGGCCAATTAATTGAACTTGCATCTTAGTCCATAGCTATTTTAGGGTTTTTCATCAAGCGATAACCTTGAATACAAGTAGCATGATATGTTTACGGTTTGTAGTGATACACTCTCGTAATCATATGTAGAGTTTGACCATTGTCCGAATTGTTATGTGCAACGCATGACAATTACATTGATTATCCTATTTCTGAAACTTAATGCTCCTAGGAATTGAACTTGATTAGCGCAAGGCGTTAGGTTATTCTTTAGGTAGATTTCACATACGCAGCCCTAATGTGTGTGTTGAATAACTTAGGAAATTAATAGATTAGCTTGCTCTCTTGATTCTCTAGGCTTTTGATAACACAAGAGATTAAATCGTAATTCTAATCATATATACAAGCACATGTCTAAGATTGAAGATGAATTCCTTGACCAATATCTTTCTCCATTGATTACTTTCTACAATTTACTTTGCTTTTAATTTGCTTTTATTGCTTACATAGGAATCAGAAATCCCCCAATTGGTTACTTTAAGAAATTGATTAAGAAATAACTACAATTTCCTCTCTGTGGATACGAACTCTTTCTTATCATATACTTTAGGAAAGTGAAATTATTTTTGACGCATACGACAACGATCATGTGGCTGGCATGATTTGCCATTGGCACAGAGGTGCGGCTAGGGCCAAGGTAAGGGTGTTTGGCTTGGCGTGGTGTGACTAGCGTAGCTAGGGCCAAGGCAGAGTGCGTTTGGCATGGCGCGGCTAGCTTGGGCTAGGTGTGGCTGGCATGATTTGCCATTGGCACAGAGGTGCGGCTAGCATGGTTGGCATGCTTTGGCGCGTTTGGTGTGGCTGGCATGATTTTCCATTGGCACAGGGGTGCGGCTAGCATGGTTGGCATGCTTTGGCGCGTTTGGTGTGGCTGGCATGATTTGCCATTGGCACAGGGGTGCGGCTAGCATGGTTGGCATGCTTTGGCGCGTTTGGTGTGGCTGGCATGATTTGCCATCGGCACAGAGGTGCGGCTAGGGCCAAGGTAAGGGTGTTTGGCTTGGCGTGGTGTGACTAGCGTAGCTAGGGCCAAGGCATAGTGCGTTTGGCATGGCGCGGCTAGCTTGGGCTTGGTGTGGCTGGCATGATTTGTCATTGGCATGAAGGGGAATTAGGGTTTTGCTTGTTGTAACCCTAATTTGAAAAAATACCCCCTATTAATTACTGACTACATGCATTAAATGTTCTAATAAATGTGTCATCGGTGACATTAGGTTATTCGGGGTTTTACGATTTTTTCCTTTGTCTAAAAACCACCATCGACATTAAGTCCCCTGCTTAGCTCGGAACAGGGGCTTTGTTGCGAGGTAAGCATAAGATGGTGACAAACTATCAGCAGTAAATCGTAAAGAGAATTGAGGAGGGTTGTGTGACCTTTTTATAGATAGGATTTGGAATCCTTGCCTCTGGCAGTTTTGCACAAATCGGGAGGCTGGCACGATTGGGAAGTCAACATCATTGAGAGACAGGAAGCTGGGCGGCATTGAGAAGTTGACGCGAGTTGGGAAACTGAGCGTGCTAGCTGGTGGGACCGGCGCAAGGTGGGGAAGCTGAGCGTGCTAGATGGCGCGACTTGGGCATTCATTGGGAAGTTGGCGCAATTGGTGGGACCGGTGCAACTTGGGCGACATTGGGAAGTTGGGCGCAATTGGTGGGACCGGTGCAACTTGGGCGACATTGGGAAGTTGGGCGCAATTGGTGGGACCGGTGTGGCTTGGGCGGTACTGGGGAGTTGGCGCAACTGGTGGGACCGGTGCAACTTGGGCGACGTTGGGAAATGGGCCCGTTCTTTATACGCACGATTTTTGGTAAAGGGAAATCCCTCCCTATTTCAGAATCTTCACACCCATATATATAAAATCCCTTTCTCTCATCTTGCACTTTTTTCTTTCATCTTTTCGTACTAGCGACAGAGTTACAAAGAAAAACCGGCTTCCAGGTATGTCTTCCAGTACTTCTCTTGTTTCCCTTTTCATGTAGGTGCAAACCCTAAGAGTAGGCGTTTTTCTTTTATAATCCTTGCAATGATATTGCGCATATGATTTCTTGGCGTGCTTCTTGTAGAAAATATTGTATATATGCACCCAAGGGAAATACTGCATATATAATTCGAACCCGTAGAAAAATGCTCCATATATAATTTTGAACCCGAAGAAGGATACCATAGACGCATTCGAGCCCGTAGAAAATACTGCGTATATAGTTTTGAACCCGAAGAAGGATACTGCAGACGCACTTGAGCCCGTATAAAATATTGCGTATATAATTTTGAACCCTGAAGAAAATACTGCGTGTGCAGTTTTGAACCCATAGAGAATACTGTATATGAATCCCAAAGAAGAATACTGTATATGTGCTTCATATGATTTCGAACCCATAGGAAATATTGCATATATGAATTTCGGACCTGAAGAAAATATCACGCGTGCGATTTTGAACCCGTAGAGAATACCCCCTTTTTTTTGTTTTCCGGGTTTTCCTTTTGTTGGGTGCGGTTATGTGTCGGGAGATAATTTCATCTTTGTCCGTTTGTTTTGTGCGAGATATCTTGTTACCAAATTGTTATGAAGAAATCCGACAAGATGTTACCTGAACAAAATTTCGCTTCATCGAAGGATGTTCATAATTCCAAACCAAACACGGATGATGAATTCTTTGCCAAACCCCTCGCCCCTGCTCAGAAGAATCACCCAGGTTTCGTGCCAATTTTGTTAACCGGTGGCAAAGATGAAAATAAAACACGTTCGGTTCGCCCAGAGAACACCATACAGTTCTGTCTTCATAAAGGGGTATATTCTTCTTCCAACATTGATTTCAGGATGTGTCAAAGCCCATTGTGTTCTTTTGATAGATGGGTTGAGTTCATGGTGAGTAAGGAGCACATAAATACCAACTTGACTCGAGCGCAGATTATTGATGCTTTGTCGAGCTTCGAAGTCTCCGAGATTAGGAAGGATATCCGGGCTTGGTTGCTTTCATCTCCGATGGTGTTCGGACACCCATACGATCATATGTAGATGGGGTGAAATAACTTTCTCATTGGAGAGTGTGGCTCTCTTGTTTGAATCTTCCTAGAATCGGAATCTTAACATCCAATTGTCTGAAGGTGAGGAGAAGATGCGGGATGACCTTGCTGCTAAGTTGGGAGATTTCGCTCGAAAAGACTCCACTGCGAAGTCGAAGGATTAAATCCTAAAGAGGATGAAAGGTGCTTTTACAGCTGGTGGATATCTCAATGGTTTCCGGACGAGCCGAACCTAATCGAAAAGCGATGATCTTCACGTTGCGGCATTTTTGGCTCTCTCGGTTGTCAAGAGACATTTTTGATGACGGTTCTGGCAAGAAGGAAATAAGACCAGAGTTGCTAGTGATTGCCGTGAAGTTGGCAAAAGGTGAAGTTCTTCCCATTGGCAAGCTATTCCTTGGTTCCTTGTATGTGCATCTGGATCACCTAGTTGCGAACATGCGAGTTTTGAATAATTTAATGAAAGTGGATTCATATGTGCACGTTGCTTTTCTCGCAAGCTCTGGTTATGGGACAACTTTGAGAAGTACGCTCCGAAATCAAGCCTTCGATTCCCGCGAGTTGGGGCGGCTCCCGAATTCTTCGATGGGTGAAAAGGCGTCCAAGAGTTGGCATGAGCTTGGTTAGTCTTCTCGATAAGTCGCATGAAATTAGTTTTCGCCCATGGGAGCAGGTCCATAGGTCGGTGACTCAAATTGACACCTTTGATTCTGCTCCGATCATGTCTTTGTCTTCTGACGGCAGCTTGAGTGTTGGTGAAAACTTGTTTATTCAAAGCTGCATGTCCTGGTTATATGCCGTCTTTCTTCATGGGGTCTTTCCGAATAACCGCTACAATATTGACCGTGCTTTGCTCGTCACATGGGTTTCGATCAAGGGGTGCCTCTTGCTTACCAGCTGGTGGTTCCTAAGGATTCATTGTGTGCCGCCCTCAATGCCAGTGCCCTTGAGTCGGGTATCCGCCTTCCCTTCTTTCAAACGGGAAGAGTAACTTCGACGACTTTTGGCTATAATGAGTTCTGGTACGATGAGTTCATTATGATCCAATATTTTGTAAATAACGTGGTGGAGAATGTTCATTATAAACCTTCCCCATCAGTTTTGAAGAAGTATCCAATGTTGAGAGATCTCAAGCGAAAGTTGCTTGGCAACTTGGAAAGTCCCCAGGCAAAGGAACAAAGAACGAAGAATCGTGCTGGCGGGTTCCGAGCGGTTTCAAAAGATCCTCCCGCAGCTCTCGTGTCTTTTAGTTCTTCCAATAACCAGGTATGTGTCGCCTCCTTGTTGGTTTGTCTCAAAACACGTGAATTTCTGCTGAAAACATGTGTCTTGTTTCTTCCAGAGCTTCGGTAGTGTTAATGCTTTCGCTGCCCTTGCACGTTGCCAGGAGACGACAATTTCTTCGAAGAATTCCGGCGAGACCGAGCCTTCTCATAACGGTGATGAGCCGAGAAAGAAGAAAGTTCGACAAGTGAGAGTGATTCTTCCTCGACAAAGACTGGTTCTTTTTCGGGAAGTGGTTCGGTGAGTTTCGCGCTTCTTTTTCTTTCTTCTTCCGTTTTTTTTTTTTAAAATGTCAAACTCAAGTTCGCAGGAGGAATCCGGTTCGGAAGACGATTCTGGGGCGGAGACACACGAAAACTTGCCTTTGGTGACCACCACCGGTAACTTGGAGATGGGAGTTAGCCAATCGCTGGGCACAAATGTGGTTCAAACGGTGGATGATTCCCTGATGGTTGCTGCCGTAGATATGGAAAAAGACCCTTTGCGAGTCGTGAGGCCAGTTGCAGGCGCCATTTTCGATCCCCGTACTTGGTTCCTTATCCAGGTCATGTCTTTGGTTGGCGGTTTCAGCGTGCTGGCTAAGTATGAGGCGTTGTACACCAGAATCTGGGAGAAGTATGGACATATGGCCACAACCAAGAAGATCACTAGTCGATTTGCGCTGGTTAAGCGTGTGGAAGAGGCTTTATCTTCCATCGAGGACATGCATGAGGTGACTGGCCACACCGTTTCTGAAGACGTTATTGCCGACTGGGAGCACCATCGCGACGTGTGTGTAGAAAAGGAGTTCAACGCTTCGTGGTTTGTCGAAGGCCTTGCTTGAGATCCGAGTCGAAAGATGCAGCAGCCGAAAGCCTTTCTGCAGAGGAGATTGCACGACAGGAGGTAGAACTCGAAAAGCTTTCCAAGATGTTGACTATGAAGAGAGCGGCTCTTGAAGATGCAAAGTTGACTTTCTCCAAGAAGAGCGGACCTTTGTTGGATGATTTTCCTTGAATATTTCTCTCGTTAAACTTTCATTTAGGTTCTTTTTTTTTTTTTTTTTTTTTTTTTTTTTGAAAACATATTGGATGTCCGGTTCAAGGTTCGACTGGTTTTGATAGACAACCGGTAGCTTTTGAGGATATTAGATTATTTCTGGGATGAATGGTTTTGATAATATAACTCTGATTATGTTTTGTGAAAGGAATATTACTTTTATGAAAGTGTGTGCTAGCAATCGGCACAAGACGCAATAGTATGACGGTTTTACTAAGAACCTAAAAACAGATCGTATATCTTGCCCAGTCTAAATTTACTCACTTCATTATTTATTTATTTTTATTTATTTTTATTTTGCGAACACGCCCCTCTCCATGTAAAAGGCGGCTTTGCTGGTAGCATCGCCAGCAAGTCCCCAATCGTTGGTAGCATCTTCAGCGAGTCCCCAGTTTTCTTGTGTAGTCTTTACAACTGGCAACCGGGTTGTCTGGGTAGTTGAGTCGGATTGAGTCTCCTTCCCCTACCATCTTGACATCCGGGTCGAAGAACGAGATCGACAGTCGACATTGTAGCCGATAGATCAATCCTACCGCTGTGGTCGCCAATTGTTTATGGGTAAAAATCGTTTCCGCCGATTTTGGTTAATTCGGTAGGTGAGTGAGAAACCGGTTTAAACCCTAAACAAATGTGCTGCACGTGAGCACTTTCTAGATTCGAGAGATCAATCTGCATAAGTCCTACCTAAACCAAGAAATTGACGTTCCCAGACTTGCTTCGGTCACAAAGTGGAGGAGAAGGGTTGATTTGGGGAGGGAAGCAAAGAAAGGTGTTGAGACCCGAGAATAATTCAGGAGAGTAGTGTCTCGACTTGTATCGTAAAGTGAAAGCTTCGGAAGCTTGCAAGAGATGAAAGCTTTTTTGGAGAGCTTGCAAAGTTGCCTTTTCCGAGAGTGTTGTGTTTTTCTCTCCGACCGAGACTTGTTGTCCGGGTGGGAATAGGTAAGACCTATTTATACAAGTCGAGATTGAAACGTACCCTGGCCTCATGAAGGAAGAGAGTAAAGGGTGAAATAATGGGAGGAGGTGGTAACCGCATGGTGTTTATGGGTGAAAACGTTTTCACCATTATTTCCTCATTTATTTGACCGCTTTATTCCTATTCACGCTTTCTTAATGTGAGCGTAGTATACGCCGCATCTTTGTGACCGCCAAACCAAGACCCTAGAAAGCATCCCCGGTTTGTGTTGATGTCTCGAGTGTTGGTTGCACCTTGAGTGCAAGTGGCGCTGAGTGGCGCGTGTGGCATGTGCGGAATGCCTTTGTTGCGGGTTGCACCTTGAGTGCAAGTGGCAATGCCAGAGCTGCTAGTGGCGTGTGTGGCATGTGCGGAATGCCTTGGTGGTAGGTTGCACGTTGAGTGTAAGTGGCAATGCCATAGCTGCTAGTGGCGTGTGTGGCATGTGCCAATGGCATGTGCGGAATGCCTTGGTGGTAGGTTGCACGGTTTGCAAGTTAGGCTACGAGTGTGGGTTTTGGCATGTGCCAATGGCACGTACGGCCAAGTTGGCCTAGGTTGCACGGCTTGCAAGTTAGGCTATCAGCGTGCATGTTTGGCATGTGTCAATGGTACGCACGGCCATTAGGGCCACGGCTAGGTAATCAAAGCTACCAGCGAGCGTGTTGGCATGTGCCAATGGCACGCTCGGCCATTAGGGCCATGGCATGGTAAGAAAAGCTACCAACGATGCGTGTTGGCACGTGCCAATGGCATGCGTGGCCATTAGGGTCACGGCCTGGTAAGAAAAGCTACCAGGGATGCGTGTTGTCATGTGCCAATGGCATGCTCGGCCATTAGGGCCACGGCTTGGTAGCTACCAGCGATGCGTGTTGGCATGTGCCAATGGCATGCTCGGCCATTAGGGCCACGGCTTGGTAAGAAAAGCTACCAGCGATGCGTGTTGGCATGTGCCAATGGCATGCTCGACCAATTTGGCCTAGGTTGCACGGTTTGCAACCCTAGGCGCGGGCGCTACTTTGGCATGGTGCGGCTAGGTCCAAGGTAAGGGTGTTTGGCTTGGCGTGGTGTGACCAAATAGCTAGGGCCAAGGCGAGTGCGTTTGGCATGGCGCGGCTAGCTTGGGCTAGGTGTGGGCGGCATGATTTTCCATTGGCACGAAGTGCGGCTAGCATGGTTGGCATGCTTTGGCGCGTTTGGTGTGGTCGGATGATTTTCCATTGGCACGGGGGTGCGGCTAGCATGGTTGGCATGCTTTGGCGCGTTTGGTTGGCATGCTTTGGCGCGTTTGGGGCCAAGGTAAGGGTTTTTGCTTGGCATGATTTGCCATTGCTAGGGCCAAGGCAGTGCGTTTGGCATGGCGCGACTAGCTTGGGATAGGTGTGGCATGATTTGCTTTGAGGTGCGCTAGCATGGTTGGCATGCTTTGGCGCGTTTGGTGTGGCTGGCATGATTTTTCATTGGCACAGGGGTGCGTCTAGCATGGTTGGCATGCTTTGGCGCGTTTGGTGTGGCTGGCATGATTTGCCATTGGCACAGAGGCGCGGCTAGGGCCAAGGTAAGGGTGTTTGGCTTGGCGTGGTGTGACTAGCGTAGCTAGAGCCAAGGCAGAGTGCGTTTGGCATGGCGCGGCTAGCTTGGGCTAGGTGTGGCTGGCATGATTTGCCATTGGCATGAAGGGGAATTAGGGTTTTGCTCGTTGTAACCCTAATTTGAAAAAATACCCCTATTAATTACTGACTACATGCATTAAATGTTCTATTAAATGTGTCACCGGTGACATTAGGTTATTCGGGGTTTTACGATTTTACCCTTTGTCTAAAAACCACCATCGACATATAGCAAAGTGTGTTGTATAAACACTTTGCCTATAAATAAAGAGCAAGGCTCTGAAGAAGTTAGGTTAGATTTTATTTACACAATTTTTGTGAAGAAGTTAGGGTTAGAGAAAGAATTTATATTTTGTCTTCCATCATTAATAAGTTGTAGATTCAAAGTGGGCGTAGGTATAATACCGAACCACTATGATTCTTGAGTTCATTTATTTTCACATGTTATGTTCATGATATATTGTACTCCCTCCGTCCCACTATTAAGTGGCCTATTTGATTTTACATTTTGTCCCACTAATAAGTGACCTATATCACTAAACAAGGAGATATTTCTAAAATTATCATTTTAGTTAATTATAAAAAATATAAGAAATATGCATAATTTGATAGGCATGTTTATATTCGTTACGTAGGTGTTTTAAAATGCTTTTTAATGGTATGAAGTTTGTGAACATCCATGGAGTAGTTTGAGAGATAAATCATTTCTAAATTTCACTAGTTATTATCCATAAGGGTATAATTGTAAAAAATGCTTAAAAGTACTCTTTTCATTACTTGCCTTAAAAATTGTGCAAACTTAAACTAGGTCACTTAATAGTGGGACGGAGGGAGTATTAGTTTTATATCTTGTTTTACATCATGATACAAATTTACGGTCTAGATCCAAATGGTTGTATAGCTAGAAAAATGGTCGATGAAAGACCAATCACCAAATGAGGCTCAACTAATGCAGAAGTTTAACCCAAGTATCTCCGGAGTAGCAAGTACTTTGGAGCACACCATGGGAGTCATTTTGCAAGGGTAGGATGGGAAGGAAACGTTTAGCTTCGGGGAAAGGTTGGAAAAGGATAGCCGCACACATATATATTTCTGTAGCTTTCGGATCGTTAGTGTTTTCCTAGCTAATCATGTTTAATTAGGTAAACTATAACTATGTAATAATTGTTCATGATTGTTCGTTCACTTTGGCTAACATTTCAAAAATATCCATGTACCCAGTGGCTATCATATATGGTAACTGTACGTAAATTAGATAACAAGTTGAAAATAATCTTACCAGTACTATTTTAGTCAATGGTCAGCATTGAAGACTGTATGATTCAACAAAAGAAGAGTAAATTTCAAAATGAAATCGGAAAAGATAGAAAAAAGAAAGAAGATAAAATGAAGGTCAAAAATAGAAGAGATACGATAGTGAATGAGCTCAAAGAAATGACAAAGATGCTAACTCAGCAATACCCAATGAGGTTTTCCCATTTACAACCTCCACTCCTTTTAACCGAAATTTTCTTCACTAGACAACAAATACATGTTTTGATAGAGAGAGAAAGTAATAAATTGACATACAGAAAAAAAAAAAAAAATCTAAAAAACTAATGCTAGGATGATGGGTTGATTGTTTTGGACAGTAGTATATAGAAGAGAGAGTGGGTGAGATAAGCAGTGGGTTTTCCTCAGGAAAATATAAGGGAGGCCGTCTCATCTTCGTTAGATCCATTCAGAAAGGAAAAAGGAAAAAGTGAGGCTTTTTGGTTTTGGATTTGGAAAATAATAAGAATAGTAGAAGTGTTAGATTTATCTGAGAGATAAGAAGGAGGAGCCAGGAGGAGATAAAAAGGGGGTGAACAATGGAGAAAAAGAGGTGAGGAAGAAAGAGAAAGACATGTAGAATCCCAATGTACAGAGAGCAGACATGAGAGTGGAGACTAAAAATAGATAGGAGGTGTGATGTGGTGGTGTAAGAGAGAGTAAACAAACAAGAAATACTATAAAAATTTGTTTCTCTCTTTCTTTAAAAAAAAACTCACTTAACTCTGAATTCATTATAGTTCCACTTCCATACTTGTATGCTCCCTTCCCTCCCTCTCTCTCTCATCAAATCTTGAATATTAAGCTTATTTATCAGTTTGGGACCCAACTCCAAATCTCTTCTCTCTCTCTATAACTGAGAGAGATTCTAAAAGATGATGATCTGAAGTAGTAATAAAAATGAAGAGAAAATTATGGGTCTCTTTTTTAAAGTTTGGGATATAGATCAGAAAAACACATGAGAGTAGAAGAAGAAGAAAATCAAACTAAAATGTTACAGGTCGAAGAGAAATCAGATCTTGCTGGTGTTGATGGGATTGATTCTTCCAACAAAAGTCGAATCTGTGGTGGTGGTGGTGGTGGTGGTGGTGTAAGTGTTGGAAATGATTCTTCTTCTTCTTCGTCTTCTACATCGTCATCATCAGCAGCAACTTTTCCTGACCAAGTTCTTGAAAATGTTTTGGAGAACGTACTTCTGTTTTTAACATCACGCCATGATCGTAACTCAGTCTCTCTCGTTTGTAAATCATGGTACAGAGCTGAAGCATTAAATAGGTTAGAATTATTTATAGGGAATTGTTATGCTGTTTCTCCGATCCGGGCGACTCGAAGATTTCAGAGAGTTAGATCTTTGGTATTAAAAGGAAAACCCAGATTCGCTGATTTTCAATTAGTTCCTCAGAATTGGGGGGCTCATTTCACTCCATGGGTTACTGAAATGTCTTCAGCTTATCCATGGTTGGAGAAGATTAGTTTAAAAAGAATGTCAATTTCTGATGATGATTTGAGTCTGATTGCTAATTCTTTTACTGGATTCAAGGAACTTGTTCTTGTTTGCTGCGAAGGATTTGGTACTAGTGGACTTGCTATTGTCGCTAGTAAGTGCAGGTAAGTTACTATTTTTGTTCTAGGGTTTTCAAGTCCTAAATTATTTTTTTTCCCTCTATTTATGTTGATAATGACAATATAGTAATAATAATTTATAGGTAGTTAAGTTTGGATTGATTGAAGTACTTACTATATTAGATCTATACGAGATATGTGGAATGTGAACATTTAAGCCCTATTAGAGGATCCATTCAAATCAAGGGATTTTGTTTTCTTCTAAAATTTTCTTCCAATGACATGAATTTATTAAATGCGGACTATTTTTAGGCAGTATCGAACTTATGAATTGTGTAAAATTTATGATATCTCAGGCAACTAAGAGTGCTTGATCTGATTGAATGCGACGTGATAGATGAAGAAATAGATTGGATATCATGCTTCCCAGAGAATGGAACTTGTCTTGAATCTCTTAGTTTCGATTGTGTGGAATGTGCAATTATCTTCGAAGCTCTGGAGAGATTAGTGGCAAGGTCTCCTTCATTGAGAAAGCTCAGGGTGAATCGCAATGTCTCAACTGGACAGCTACACCGGTTAATGATTCGAACTCCACAGCTAACTCATTTAGGAACAGGATCTTTTAGCCCTTCCGATTCCATTCATCAAGAAGAACAAGAACTGGATCTTTTTTCGGCTTTCGCTTCCTGCAGATCTCTGATCTGTTTATCAGGATTTAGAGACATTTTACCGGATTATCTACCTTCTATCTATCCTGTTTGTGCTAACCTAATCTCGTTGAACTTCAGTTATGCCAATATTGATGCTGAGCAATTGAAATCAGTTATCCGCCACTGTCATAAGCTCCAGGTTTTCTGGGTATGCCATCCTTCCTTATTTGCTCTCTGTTTTAAAGAACTTATATTATTATGACATGTATACAGTTATCAATTTGTGAAAATAATTTTGCTGGTTTCTTTTGCTGGTTTCTTTTGCAGGTCCTTGATTCGGTATGTGATGAAGGACTCCAAGCTGTGGCTGCATCTTGCAAGGACCTCCGTGAGGTTCGAGTTTTCCCTATGGATGCTCGGGAGGATAGCGAGTGCCCTGTTTCAGAAGTGGGCCTTCTTGCGATTTCTGAGGGGTGTAGGAAACTTCGATCAATTTTATATTTTTGCCAGCGAATGACTAATGCGGCAGTTGTGGCCATGTCAAAGAACTGTCCTGAACTTGTGGTGTTCCGACTCTGTATAATGGGGCGTCACCTGCCTGACCACATAACCAGGAAACCCATGGATGAAGGCTTTGGAGCCATAGTTATGAACTGTAAAAAGCTCACAAGACTTGCAGTTTCTGGTTTGCTGACAGATGAGGCATTCCGTTTGATTGGTATGTACGGGAAACTGGTTAGGACCCTTTCTGTTGCTTTTGCGGGGGATACTGATGATGCCCTAACTTATGTGCTGGAAGGCTGCCCTAAATTGCAAAAGCTTGAGATCAGGGATAGTCCGTTTGGTGATGCAGCATTGTTCTCTGGTCTGCATCATTATTATAACATGAGGTTTCTCTGGATGTCTGCATGTAGACTCTCTTTTTCTGGATGCAGGCAAGTTGCACAAAGAATGCCCCATCTGGTTGTAGAAGTGATTAAGGACATAGATGAAGAGGAGATAGGTGAGTCCTCTGTTTCTTCCTTTAAAGAAGATCATGGTGATCTTGTTGAGAAGCTATACATGTATCGGTCTCTTGATGGGCAGAGGAACGATGCACCAAACTTTGTGTCAATCTTGTAGACCTAAAATTTTGTTGTCGAGGAAGAAGATACTGACATGTTGGTCGTTTCATTTGTCAACCATGGGGAGCAGCATTCATACTAGCTTTTGATCTTTGTGGAAGCTATGAGTGATGAAGTGGGTACATTTTTGAAACCCACAAAGGTTCTCTAACTTCTATTGGAGATGATCCAGACTTCTCAGCTTGGGTTGTTTTTAACAACTGGCATTTCAAGTTTCAGCATATGTATTATCTTTTTATGTCTTGCAGCCTTGAAGCAGAGACGATATGGCAGACGCGGATGATTCATTAGTAGGGAGAGAGAGAGAGGGAGAGGGAGATGGGTGTGGCTCGTCTTTCCTTGTTGTATTAGTAGGCAATTGTTTATATCCTTAATTCTTTATCACAAAGCAAGGATGAGGCTACCCAACGTTAGACCTCGCCAAGAGTTTGCTAGAAGCTGGTGGTGCCAGTTTAACTCACAAGTGAAGAATCTGAGACTGCTATTCCTAATACTTCACTTTTTTTCCTTTGGACGACCAGAACTATAATTGGTAGGGATGATAGGGAAACGACACCAGAAAGGCTGTTTCATGCCAACAGATAATCCAAGGAGTACTTGCATCTCATCAGTTTTTCTTCAAATGTTTGTTGATTTTGAACTGTTTCCCCAGTGGTTTATTCTTTTTATGGAAGGGTGGAGCAGAGAAAACTGTTGTAGGAGACTGAAGAAAATATTGATCTTTTCTTTCATTTATTTGTTTCTTCTTCTCTGAGATTTGGTCATAAAAACTCTTCATTTATTGTTATTTTGAGAACCTTTTGAGATGAATAAATGCTAATGAAACCCTAAACCATAGATGGGTTCTTCTCTAACCTTTATCAGAATGTGACTGATAATTGTAGAAAGGACCACAAATGATTTGAATGAATTACAGGGCCACCAAATGGGAGTAGGAGAATCGGAGGGATGGAAGCCATCTTTATATGCCTATAATAGTCGTACAAGAACGGACCCAGTTTTTTTTTTTTTTTTTTTTTTTGTGTGAATTGCAGAATCCCGTGAACCATCGAGTTTTTGAACGCAAGTTGTGCCCCAAGCCTTCGGGCCGAGGGCATGCTTGCCTGGGCGTCACGCATCGAGTCTCCCCTTTTCTATTTCTCAGCATATTAGTGGCATTCATCTCAAGTCTGGTGATGGGTTTGATCAACGCAGAGATAGAATTAAGGAGGATGCTGCTGTTTTCTGCGCCTGGGAAAAGCTTCTTCTTCAGCTCAAGTGTTGGCTGTGTACATCCTGTATGCATTTCCAGGCTTGGAGGAAAGATTGTAAGGTTCATGGTGTTGATGCTCCTTTCGATGGGCGGGGTGCAAACTTTCTGATTCATGGGGTTCCAAAGCCTTCAACTATAGCTAACGATAATGTTGATTGTGTAACCAACAACGCTATTGATACAGTGCCATGTCTTGATATTGCTTTGCTTGATACTGTCTTCAAGTCTCAAACTCGAACTATCAGGCATGTACTTGCTAAGTGCAGGTTAAACTTTTCCAGGGTGTTTAAGCTTGTTCTCGATGAAGTTATCCTTCATCCAATGGATTCTGTTGCCTGGATAAAGCTTCTCCTCTTCCCAGTCTGTATTCTCCGGAACTACACTCCTAAAAATAGTGTTGAAAGTAAGTCGGGCATGCGCAGATGTTTGCAGGCTTGTGCTATTACTCAGGCGTTGTCGAAATGGCGTGAAGTCGATGGAGCAGGAGTTGTTACTGGATATCCCCCCCCCCCCCCAAGAAGCAACAAACGCGGAAGAAAAGCCAAGCTGACATCAATCGGAGTTTATGCAAGAGGAAAGCAAGTCAGGGGTATTTCACTGTCGTCATTCGTATTCTTACATCAAATGGCATTGCTCCTAAGATTGCTGCTACCTTGGGTGATTTACAGCTCAAACACCCTACCGCACCTTTACCTGTTATCCCTTCCGTGGGTATTGGGGTTGAGCCTTTTCTTGCTAGCAAGGATTTAGTTCTTAGTCGTATTAAAAGCTTTCCCAGAGGTACTTCATGCGGTAGAGATGGCTTGCATGCCCAGTATCTTCTTGACGCGCTCAGTGGGTTTGCTACTGCTATTGTAGACGAACTACTTTCTTCTATTACTGCAGTGGTGAATCTTTTGCTTGCTGGTCGTTGTCCCCCTCAGCTGGGTGTGTTTGTCGCTGGTGCTCCCCTCACACCTCTTCTCAAACCAGACGGTGACATCAGACCTATAGCCGTGGGTACTATTTGGAGGCATTTGGTTTCTAAGGTTGGTGCCCTTAGCGTTTGCAAGGATATGAGTGCTTACCTTGGCGACTTCCAATTTGGTGTTGGTGTCCCTTATGGGGGTGAAGCTATTCTCCACTCAGTTAATCGTATATTGGTTGACAAAGGTAACTCTTCTTCCATGTCTATGTTTTTAGTGGATTTTCGGAATGCCTTCAACCTTGTGGATCATACTGCCATGATTTTAGAAGTAAGACGTAAGTGTCCTTCTATATCAAGATGGGTGGAATTCTGTTACTCTAGTCAGGCCATACTTTACTATGGTTCTCACACCCTCTCGTCTTCACAAGGTGTGCAGCAAGGTGATCCTCTGGGGCCTTTGCTTTTCGCACTGACATTACACCCAATTGTTTTGAAGATCTCTCGTGCTTGTGATTTTGATTTGCAAGCCTGGTATCTTGATGATGGGACCTTGATTGGAGATACTCTTATGGTTTCCAAATCTTTACATATTATCAAATTAGAGGAGGGTAGTTTGGTTAGTCTTGATCTTAATATTCGTAAAACAGAATTGTTCTGGCCTACTGTTGATATAAGGAGTATTGCACCGTCTGTTTTTCCTTCTGAAATCGATTGACCCGCCCTTGGTGTTAAGCTGTTGGGTGACCCTGTAAGTCTTGATCCCATTTTCTGTAACCAGTTGGTTTGTGCTCGTGTTAACAAAACTTTGCAGCTGATGGATGCTATTCAGACTTTGAAAGATCCTCAGATTGAGATGCAGCTGCTTCGGAGTTGTTCAGGTGTCTCAAAACTTTATTTCACTTTGAGGACCACTGACCAGGCTTTTGTTAAAGAGGCTCAATCTATTTTTGATCGTCACCTGTTTAACTTTGTTCAACAATTAGTTAATTGTGATGGTCCTGGTTTTGGGGAGTTACATATGCGTATGGCTTCACTACCTATTAAGAGTGGTGGTTTGGGTTTATACACTATGACGGATACTATGCAGTATTTCTACCTCGCCTCTTGCTTGCAAACACAACAACTACAAAGTGATATTTTGCGCCTTTCGGGTATCACAGGTATGAGCTCATCTTGTATGCTTTCTTTGGACGCGTTCACCTATGCTTGCAACCTAGGTTTTTCTTCCCACGTTGTCGAAACTGTTGCCCCCCATCCAATGAGTAAATTGGAAGCTATGTATTTTGACTACGTGATGAAGGAAATGCCTTCCAAGTATTGTAGGATGTAGCGAGATCTTGCTTTGTGGGAGAACAATAAGATTAAGCATACTCAAGACTACTTGATGGCCATTCATATAGAGGGTTTGGGACAAAAAATCGGGCCTCTTCAATTTAGTGCAGTCATCGGTTATAGGCTGGGTGTTCCTTTATTTGCCAAGGATAGTCTTTGTTCTTGTTGTGGGAACAATATGTATGTTTTTGGTGATCATGCCATCCATTGTGCGCATGAATTTGCCTTAAAATTTCGTCATGACAATGTGCGTGATACCTTGTTTGATATTTGCTTAGAGTTGGTGTACAAGCAAATAAAGAGGCTATTCTCTTGGGTTCCTTGCTACTAATGGTGGTGAATCTAGACCTGCCGATATTTTGGTCCTTAACTGGGATAATGGCCGAGACACTTGTTTTGATGTTACCGGTGTTTGTCCTTTCACTGGTAATGGCGTGCAGACCTTCTCACCTGGTGTGGCCATCTCTCGTGTTGGTGATCATAAACTTAATAAATACCTCGACATCTGTTCTAGCCATGGTTCTTGCTTTAGTACTTTGGCTTTCACGACTTTGGGCGAGCTTGGTGATGAGTTTGTAGTTTTCTTAAAGAGACTGAACAATTTTCTTACTAGGCATGATTCAACTTCCAAAGTAGGCAATTTTTTGTTTCACATAGTAGGTGTAGCTATTCATAAGGTGGTTGGAGCCCAGCTTGTTGCTTTACTTCCAACCATTGATTTGTCTTCTAAAATTACTTAAGTTCAATTGTAATTTTTCACTTTTAAATTTGCATTATATATGGTTTTGTTAAAAACAAAACAATAAGTTTTTATTTTTCTTATATATAAAAAGAGGAAAAAATCCTCATTCATATATTGATTCAATATTCAGACCTCTAGTCAGGTAAAGGTTTGTATTAGTTACATTGTTCATCCAGAACTGATAATTTAAATTGTTTAATAAAGTTCTTAGAGTCTCGTCATTCCAATGACTATGAAATGCATTTCTATTACAATAAGAAGACAAATGCGCTGCCTCTATAATATCATATCTGCTTCTTAAGACAAAACCGTTAACTCTGAAACTAATACAAGTATTGGCTTGGGTTCCAAAATCTTCGCTAATTGTGTATATTTTTTCTCGAACATTGGAATACATTCCCATCAACAGATTCAAGATGGGTTCAGAGTCACTTTGAAATATTACGTTAAATCCGCTCCATTGAGTTTCCCATTTGAATGCCTCTTGAGACCCTTTCTCTTATAGCTCTTCTCTAGTGGTACTATCAGTATAGGTTCCCCTTCCTTCATTTTCCCCTGAAAAATTTGTAAGAGTTATGCCGATTCCAGAAGTTGATATAGGATTAGACATATAGATTGTTATGTTTATCCTAATTGTCATATACATTGTTTCTCTAGATGGTTCGGTTGTACTTATTTCCAATTTTTCATCATTCAAGGGGTTGTAGTATAGATTTTGCATCATGTTATGATTTGGTTCTGTCACATACATATAACTATTGATAAATCTGGCTATGTCTCGAGCTGTGTTAGCACTGTTTTGATTTATTTTGCTAAAAACTAAATTGCATCTAGCTTTCTACACATGCCAAGTTACTATACTACAGAATTCAGGCCATCTTATCTCACTTAAGTATATATTTTGTTTATTAAACCAGGTGTTCAGCCAGTCATGAAATGTATCTATTCCATTTGTTACACATTGTAAGTCAATATTCAGATGCAACCACACCTGGTTAACAAAATTACATTTCATGAACAAATGAGTTAACGTTTCATCCCCATTGCTACAAAGAGTGCAATTGGTATTGGTATCAGGAAAGATTGTTGCTACTCTCATACTATTAGGAAGTATAGAGTGAGCAGTTTTCCAAATGAAAAGTTTGACGGAAGGTGATACCTGCATGCTCCACATGTTGCTCCAATCCTTAGATTATCTGCCGGTTAAGTTAATTGATTGATACAATGTTTTAACAGAAAACTTACTTATGCTTCTTAGGTTCCATTTAGCTTCATCCTCCCTAGCTATGCTTGGAATTTGTATTTTCAATACCTTTTCTTTTGTTTCCCTGTCAAAATAAATAGACAATTTTTCCAGATCCAATGTACACATATTTGTTATCAATTGGCTTACCTTGCTCAAGTGTTCAGTACCCATTTCAGGTCTCCAAAGAGGTGGCTTTGTATTCGGTATCCAGTAGTCATTCCAAATATCTGTTTTTTCTCCATTCTGATGCAGGGATATAGGATTAAACACAAACTGAACATAAAACCCTGCGAGTTTGAAACCTCCTTCTTATTAATCATCTGCCTTCCAATAAAATTCCTGGCTTACTTAAATAGACCATAAAACTTGGAATCTAAGAAAAAGATAATCCTAAGATAAACATAAAAGGAAAGATAAACCTTAACTAGATGCGAAGAAATCGAAAACCCTAAAAGCGTGAGTTGACATAAAAACAAAACTTTCCTAAACTACTTGTGTACTTGAACCACTATCGGGTCCTTTGCTTCCATGTAAGCCAAGGCAACCTCTTCTACTTCATCATTCTCCCCAGCAGAAAGTAAATTCGTCTCTGAATTTTCCTCTTCATCTTCTACGTTGTTACCATAGTTTGGAATGAGATGCTTAACATTGAATACATCTGCAGTTTTCAAGTGACTTGGAAGTCGTAGATGATAGGCATTAGAATTTATCTTCTCCAGCACTTCTAGGGGTCCAATCTTACGAGGGCCAAGCTTGTTGTACTCCCCAGCAGAAAAACGATCCTTTGTGAGGACGGCCCAAACACGATCACCGACCTCAAACTCAACAAAACGACAACTCCGGTCCGCTGCAGCTTTATACTTTGCATTCGTTTCTAGGAGTTTCTTGTGTACAACAGTATGAATATCCTGTAGTTGAGTGTAAACATTTGCAGCTCTTGCTGGGAACTTATTCAAGTCAGGAACAAGAGCTAACTCTAACGCTTACCTTGGATTGTATCCATACACAATATAGAAAAGACTGAACCCAGTACTCCGATTAACTGACCTGTTAAAAGAAAATTCTGCTGGAAACAATTGTTGATCCCATGACTTAATGTTAGAGCCAACCAAACTGCGCAGAAGATCTAATATGATGAACAAAGTACATGGATAAGCTTATGATAATGCACTAACACAGAGTTACACTAAAAATGGAAGATGCAGATGTTTGAAGATTAAAGTTACCACTGACAGAATGCAGATTATATAGATGGATGCAGCTAAATTACATTAGCAACGACTGAAAACAAGAAAATTTCAGACACATATATACAAGGATGTTTGAAAAATCAGTAAAGTGGAGCAAAAGAAGTAACTACACCGCTACCTTCATCCCCGGAAGCGGCGCCAAAAACTTCGTAGGCTAAGAAAGAAGAGATACCTACAATTAAACTGCAAGTGCATAGTGCCTTATTGTATATAGTGCAAATACAGGTCGATCCACGGGGACAAGGTGGATATAGAGTTGATCCCAAAGTCTCACTAAAACTGATTTAAATTGAGAGTAACCAAAGGAGGGGTTTACGTAGATACGACAAAGGTTATGAATGATTATACTAAATAAACAATATTAAAATGAAATTAGAAGGCACTAGGGCAGTCGAATCCACTGCTTAACCTGCACTAGATAATTCAGTTATGGATATTACTCTTGTCCTTTTAATGAATAGCGGTGAAGATTCGTGTCTGCCGCTTATTCAAGGTGATCTGAAGATGGATGACTAATCACAACAAAAGTATTCATCCTAAGTAATAATTGTCTGATTAAAGCACAACTATTCAAAAGATAAATCAATTCATTTAAGCATGAGTTACAGCACAGCAACATAGAATTGTTCCAACTACCTAGGTTGCATATAACAAACAAGGTGAAAGTAATATGTTATAGTACAAAAATTAAATCTACCCTTAAGCAATTAAGCACAACAAGAACCAATTCATAACCAAAATTATCTGATGTTAGATTAAGAGTTTCATCTAAGCCCTAGCAAAGATGTTTAGAACATAGCTAATATAAAAACAGATGAAGATTTTGATATTGATAAAAATGGAAACACTCCCCCTTTCAACTGAGTTCAACTAACTCATAAACATAGATGGAGACAAGGACTGTGAACTGGTTTCTACTCCTCACCCTCTTGCCTCCCCCCCTTTTTCACAACAAAATAACCCATATTTATACAACAATTCTTCCACAAATTCCTTTCCACACAACCAAAAAAATACACAATATAAAATTCAGGGGTTTTTTGTTCTCGAGACTCACCACTCAGTATTACTCCTCATTCATGCACAACCACATCCTTTATCTTCAACAATTTGACAGATGTTGTTGATTGAAATCAGATCTAATCACCACTTGCTTAATCATCACAGCCACCCTATTTTTGAAGCTTGCATAGAGTAACAAGGTCAAATCCCTAGCTTGATTTCTTCGGCTTTGAAAATCAAACAGCTGACCTATTCTTGTAGGAGTCAAAACCTAGGGTTAGGTTGAATCGAGTATAAGGAAATGCATAGAAAATGAGCAAGTGGTCTGATGGGGGAAGGATGTTGATGGAGGTATGGGTGATGGGATTGATAGAGTTTTGGTTCTCGAGAGGATTGGTAGAGTTATGGTTTGACAGGGAGAAGGAGAATTTATGAGAGTGAATGAGGCTGGGTGATGTCGGGATGAAGGAGAGAGTGAAATGGAAGATGGGTTAAGGGATTGTTTGGGTGTTGGTTGGATTGTCTTTGGTAGATGAGAAATGGACTTTGGGCTAAGCTTCTTTTCTTTAACTCCCAACATGGGTATCACTTGGATTTCCATCCACTAATAGATCCATTAGCTTCACAAGTCTGTTGGCACCTTGGATGCCTTCTCCAATGCACTTGCCTGCTTACTATGGTTTGGTAACTAGCTTGACAGGGTCTTGTAGCTCCACCTTCTATCCCAGCACAAGTTCAGACCATTCTTTCAATTCCCCTAGAATTACAAAACAAAAGTCAGGACGATTGCTAAACATTTTATTTGCAACAAATAAGAAGTACAAGATACAAAATTTGGCATAAAAACAGGCAATTGGGTGCAACAAAATGACATAAACACCTACAACAAGATAAGAATGTGTGCAATATTGGATGCCCATCAAATACCCCCAAACCTACCTTTTACTCGTCCTCGAGTGAAACTCAAAACCAAAAGAAAAGTTTACCTATGCCACTGGTGCATGAAAAAATATACCCAAAAAGTTCTTATGACAAAATATAAGCTCAGATTCCATGAAATGTGACATGTGCAATTCAGTTTTAGCTCACAACAAATGGATATGTCAGTCTAGCTTTCAAAGGCACAATTCTAGCACTGAAACAACTAAAGACATATGATAAGAGTGTAAAGTGTATCTACACATGTTTATAGAATGACCAGAAGTTATGTCTGCCAATCACTAAGAGATAGTTTTTAGGCTAAGAACTGAATTCAAAGCCAAGCCAGTTGTCCGGCTTTACGAGAATTGTGAATGTTCACCTGAGGAGTTGGTGATATTTCAGTTTACCCGCGTTGTACATCGATGGCTACACCCTCCATTGCTTTATTACACGATTATTTACAACACATAACAAAACAGAACATTGATTGCATATTTACATTGACTACTCTCTCATTTTAAGGCAAGAGAGAAACATTAACTTTTTATAATAACAGACAATGGATACTTTTTTTTTTATTAAATCAGATGATTCTTTTCTTTTCTTATAACTGATTTTTCAACTGAATTTTCATCTGACTTTGCAATAACAAGAGATACAAACACAACATGACACAACTTTACTCAAAAGCTCAAAGATACATTACATGACACAACTTTTAGCAAGAGGCAGCCCTTTTCGATGCACCCGGTCAAATTCAGTGGTTGCTTTTCTTAACATATCCTCCACCTTCTATCCCAGCCAACCAAAGAACAAGCTAGTCAAGTCTCATTCAGTATTCTAGATGATTGGCAGCCTACTTAACTGATAAAACACCTGCCCGAGGCCATACATGTATTGGTAGATCGTGCATGTGCAAGTTTCTTATCACCATGTGAATTGTGCTAGAATCAGGGGTGCCTTATCATCTAGGCTAAGAATCCTAAGATTTTATATCATGCACAGGTATCGCAGATCAAGGTAAGTGAGCTCAATTTTTCATTTTTTTTTTTTCATTTTTCTTTCTAAAATGTTACCCATTCACAAGATTCAAAACATACCAAATTGCTACGAATTAAGTTCATGTGATATCTACTCAATACCCCCAAACCTATGTTAAACAGTGTCCTCAATGTTTCTAAGGATACACAAATTATAACATGTCATGAAGTTCATGAAGATAAAGAAAGGTTAGAGAGTACCGGATCCAAAAAGTGTTGCCAAACCCGATAATTGAGCAACGATGTAGATATCACAAACAAAACATAGATTATATACAACAAACACTAATTTGGAAAACCGAAAACAAAAGAAAGCAAGGAGAGACAAAGGAATTCTAAACCTGTGGTATGTACAAGGGGTGAACTAGTTCAGTCCACATAGATGGGATCTTCCAGGTCGGTTGTTTCAATTTCAGGTGGAATTGGTTCAAGGAATGGCTTCAATCTCTGCCCATTGACCTTGAAGACGTTCTTTGTTGCTACGTCTTCGAGTTCTACAGCTCCATGAGGAAATATTGTTCTCACCAAGAACGGGCATGTCCATCTAGAACGCAATTTACCTGGAAAAAGATGCAAACGTGAGTTGTACAACAGAACTTTCTGGCCAGGCGTGAATGACTTGCGCAAAATGCGCTTGTCATGGAACACCTTCATTCTATCTTTGTACATCTTTGCACTATCATAAGCATCATTTCCCAGTTCTTCCAATTCATTCAGTTGGAGTTTCCGTTGAGTACCTGCCTTATCAAGAGAAAAGTTAAGTTTCTTTATAGCCCAATATGCACGATGTTCTAATTCAACAGGTAAATGACAATGCTTGCCGTACACAAGTCTGTAAGGAGACATTCCAATAGGGGTTTTATATGCTGTTCTATAAGCCCATAAAGCATCATCTTTTCTAGACGGGTTGACCGTCTTTTCAAGAATATGCTTAATCTCCCTATTAGAAACCTCTACTTGGCCACTGGTTTGTGGATGGTATGGGGTTGCGACTTTATGAGTTATGCCATACTTGCGAACTAATGACTCAAAAGACCTATTGCAAAAGTGTGAACCACCGTCACTGATGATAGCTCTAGGGGTGCCAAAACGAGAAAATATGTTTTCTTTTAAAAAAGAAAGTACCACCTTGTGGTCATTTGTTTTAGTTGCAATCGCTTCTACCCACTTAGAAACATAATCAACTGCGACAAGGATATACAATTTACCTTCAGAATTAGGAAATGGTCCCATGAAGTCAATTCCCCACACATCAAACAGTTCAACAATCAAAATAGGGTGCAATGGCATCATGTTTCTTTTAGAAATACTTCCTAGTTTCTGACAACGTTCACAGGCAATACAATAAGCATGACAATCTTTGAACAACGATGGCCAATAAAACCCACTCTGCAAGACTTTTGCAGCTGTATTCTTGGCACTGAAATGGCCTCCACATGCTTGGTCATGACAAAAAGATATCACATCTTTCTGTTCACTGTTGGGGACACATTTCCTAATGATTTGGTCTGGGCAGTACTTAAACATGTACGGGTCATCCCAAAAGGAGTATTTAACTTCAGCCAAGAACTTAGAATGGTCTTGTCTAGACCAATGCAAAGGCATTCTTCCCGTAACAAGATAGTTCACAATGTCAGCAAACCAAGGAAACTCATATACAAGCATTAATTGTTCATCGGGAAAAGACTCTCTAATAAGCAAGGAATCATCAAAAGACTCAACATTTAATCTAGACAAATGATCAGCAACAACATTTCCCGAACCTTTCTTATCTCGAATTTCGAGATCAAATTCCTGCAATAACAATATCCATCGGATGAGACGAGCTTTAGCATCTTTCTTAGAAAGAAGAAATTTCAGAGCAGCATGATCAGTGTATATGATGACTTTAGATCCTATCAAGTGTGACCTAAACTTGTCCAATGCAAAAACAACATCAAGCAATTCTTTCTCAGTAGTTGAGTAGTTAAGTTGAGCATCATTAAGAGTTTTGCTAGCATAGTATATCACATATCGAAGTCTATCAACACGCTGTCCTAAAACAGCACCAACAGCAAAATCATACGCGTCACATATGATTTCAAATGGAAATTTCCAATTAGGTGGTCGGACTATAGGAGCTGAAATTATAAGAGTTTTGAGTTCTTCCCATGCACGCACACAAGCATCATCAAAAACAAAAGCAACATCTTTACCAAGTAGATTACAAAGTGGTCTAGAGATTTTACTGAAGTCTTTAATGAATCTACGATAGAATCCAGCATGCCCTAGAAATGATCTAACCTCCCTTACAGAGCGAGGTTGCGGCAAGTGCTGAATAAGGTCAACTTTAGCTTTGTCGAATTCAATGCCTTTTTCAGAGATGATATGTCCTAGAACTATGCCCGAGTCTACCATGAAATGACACTTTTCCCAGTTCAACACAAGATTTTTATCTTTACATCTAATCAGCACAAGAGTGAGATGTCTCAAACATTCATCAAAAGAAGATCCAAACACAGAGAAATCATCCATAAAAATCTCAAGGAAATCATCTATCATGTCAGAAAAAATGCTCATCATACAGCGTTGAAATGTGGCGGGTGCATTACACAACCCAAAGGGCATGCGACGATAAGCAAATGTACCATAAGGGCATGTAAATATAGTCTTTTCCTGGTCCTCAGGTGCTATGTGAATCTGGTTGTAACCAGAATAGCCGTCCAAGAAACAGTAATAACTATGCCCGGATAACTTTTCTAACATTTGATCTATGAAAGGGAGAGGTAAATGATCTTTCCTTGTAACTGCATTCAACTTCCTATAATCAATGCAAACTCGCCACCCTGTGGTTACTCGAGTAGGAACTAACTCATCTTTATCAGTTTGAACAACAGTAATTCCTGACTTTTTCGGCACAACCTGAATGGGACTAACCCATTTGCTATCTGAAATCGGGTATATGATACCCGCATCAAGAAGCTTAAGGATCTCACCTCTAACAACTTCTTTCATGTTATGATTTAGTCGCCTCTACATTTCCCTAGATGTTTTAGCATTATCTTCAAGGTTTATGTGATGCATACAAACTGTGGGACTAATACCCTTAATATCTGAGATTGTCCATCCTAATGCTTCTTTATGCTCTCTAAGTACTTCTAAAAGCTTACTCTCCTGTTCTACATCTAAAGCAGACGAAATGATTACATGCAAAGTATTAGAAGAACCCAAAAATGTATATTTAAGAGTATCAGGCAATGGTTTCAGTTCGAGCTTTGGTGGCTCAACAAGAGATGGGACATACTTGGATTCAGAGAGTGGAAGTGGCTCCACTCTAGCTTTCCATTTAGTCATGTCCATGAGGGGTGAAGATTCAAGCAAAGAATTCACCTCACTTATGTATTCATCATCAAACAGATCTAAGTTGAAATTATTCAAGCAAGCATGCAAAGGATCAACAGACATGTTACTAGACAACGAATCCCGAACCAAACTTTCAATCTTGTTGATTTCATGCACATCATCATCATCACAAGATCTAAATGTTGCTGGCTAGCATTAAAAACATTCAACTCCACAGTCATGTTACCAAATGACAACTTCAACACTCCATTATGACAATTGATAATTGCATTGGACGTCTCCAAGAAAGGACGTCCTAAAATGACAGGAATGTGACAGTCTGGGTTTTGCACAGGCTGAGTATCCAATACAATGAAGTCCACACGAAAATAGAACTTATCAACCTTAATCAAAACATCTTCTACCACACCACGAGGAATTTTGACTGACCTGTCCGCAAATTGCAGAGTTATAGGAGTTGCTTTTAACTCTCCAAGACCTAACTGCATATATACCGAATATGGCAGTAGGTTCACACTAGCCCCTAAGTCTAGTAACGCCTTATTGACCGTATGGTCACCTATCTTGCATGTGATTGTAGGACAACCTGGGTATCTAAACTTAGGTGGAGTCTTGTTTTGAATGATAGAACTTACCTGTTCAGCAAGAAAGGCATGCTTATGCACATTAAGCTTTCGCTTTTGTGTGCACAGATCTTTCAATAACTTAGCGTAAGCAGGGATCTGCTTAATTGCCTCGAGAAATGGAATGTTAATATTGACTCGCCTGAACAATTCCAATATCTCGTTATACTGTGTTTCTTTCTTTTGTTTCTCTAACGTTTGAGGAAAAGGAGCTGCATGCGCATTTGACGGCACAGAAACATTAACATTATCAGATTTTTTAGGTCTAGGTACATGCTCAGATTGATTTTCAACAACTGGTGTATCATGCAATTGTGACTTAGACACAGACTCACTCTTTTCAGGCATGCTTACATTGTTATCAATGACTTTACCACTACGAAGAGTGGTAACAACATGTGCAGTTTCATTACAAGTAGACGTATTTGCCTGAAATGTGCCTTTTGGGTTTTGTTCAGGCTGACTTGGAAACTTACCCTTTTCTCTGTCATTAAGAGCATCACAGATCTGACCCATCTTAAGTTCTAGACTTATGAAACGTTGGTCAGTGGACTTCTGATTTTGCAAAAGATTTTGGGTCAACAGACCGACACTTTCTTCAATGCTTGATAATTTGTTTTCAGAAGGATGTTGTGTGTACGATTGTACCTGGGAGTTTCTAGGATATGAATATCCTTGTGCGTTACCTGATGCATTCCCTTGTACATGTCCCTTGGACCATGAAAAGTTAGGGTGGTTCCTCCACCCTGGGTTGTAGGTCTGTGAATAAGGGTTATGTTCTTGCTTTTGATACAAAACATGGGCTTGTTCAGGTCTGGACTCTTGAAATGCATGCATTTGTGGACAGTTATCAACAAGATGATCAGAACTATTACATGCAGCACAAATAGAAATCTCAACTTGGTTACAAGAAGTGGAAGCAGCAGATTTTATATTTTTCTCCAGTTCTAAAGCTTCAACTCTTCTAGCTAGTGATGCTATTTTAGCATTACCCTCAAAGGCAGACTCTATCTTATGGACACTATCCCTGTTGGTTATCATCCTAGGTTCTCTAATAGACTCCCATTGCTGAGTTTTCTCGGCAACTTCATGTAGAAAGGTCCATGACTCGTCAGCACTTTTATTTGTGAACTCACCATTGCACATTGCTTCAACCATGGATCGAGTGGCGAAATCCAACCCTTCATATAGAATTGTTGAGAGTCTCCACTGTTCGAAACCATGGTGAGGACATTGAAGTAACAAATCATTGAACCTTTCTAGATACTTGGACAATGTCTCACCATCCATTTGAACAAAACTATTGATACTCTGACGAATGGTGGTTGTCTTGTGATTTGGGAAGAACTTTTTGAAAAATTCTTTCGTAAGATCATTCCAAGTTCTAATGGACTGAGGTCGTAAAGCATATAGCCAGGATTTGGCTTTTTCCTTCAAAGAAAAAGGAAACAAACGCAATTTTAGGGACTCTTCTGCCAACTGATTGAATCTGAGAGTCCCACAGATTTCCTCAAATCTCTCACGTGGTGGTAAGGGTTTTCAGCATCAACCCCTCGAAACACAGGGAGCATATGTATCGTGCTCGCCTTTAACTCAAAATGACCAACAGTTTCTGGTAGAACAATACAAGAGGGTTGGCTTGTCCTCGTGGGGTACATGTAATCTTTGAGACTGCGGGGTTGGACTATCTCGTCACCCATTGTCTCAGGTTGGCCAGGTCTTTCCTCGAAAGACACAGGAATCTCAACTACGTCCTCTCGCTGAATTCTAACTAGGCGATTTGTTTGGTCTCTAAAAGTCACAATCATAGCCTAGATAGCACTTCAATCATGTTATAACAATCATTCCAACAAAGCACATCATAATTCAAAAACTCGGGGTCATATGAACGAGTATCAAGATTATGTGATCACAAAAACAAAACACAGTATTTTGAAAAGAAGAGCACAATGAATTAACATTTCAGCTAGCAAGTAAACCACCCAAATGTCACAGGATTATACACAAAGTTGTTATAAGTGGCAGGGGATTGACAATGCTCAGCAAATAGTTTCGTTTGCATGCAAGGGGTGTATTATTCAAGACAAGGGTATTAAAGTTGAGGCACGATATCGCCGGTATAAGACCGGGTTTAGGCACAACCAAAAGGTTGCCTCGCAATCTTTTTCTCCAGCCTTTAAGTTGTACTACAGTATCCCAGGTACCTGTTGAACTCAAAAGAGGAATTTCAGTGACCGGAAGTACGATGGTAAAGCAAGGAAACAAAAGAAACTACCGACAGTTAACAAACTAGAGTAGCAAGACCAATGTTGTGTACCACACTGACAAACTAAGCTATCACTAATCGAAATATCTGAACAAAATAAAATGGAGTTACATGAACAGACGGATTATACAGAAAAGCTAAGATTTAAACAAGTATATATACAGCCTGCAAATGATTGTAAACAGCAGATGACTTTATATGTTACACTGAGCACAGAGCTATTTTTCTACAAAAATGATGCAAGTGATGATAATGAAGCTGAACAGAATGGAAGTGGTCTGCAAAGACGATACAAGGATGGATGAAGTCTACAAACTAAACTATAGGATGCCACAAGAAGTTGTATGATATAGAGCGCAGGTGAATTAGCTTGAAAGAAAAAGATAAGATGCTGAATGTATTCACAGATGGATTAATGTTAAACATTTAACTACAATGGCAAGCTACAGAATACTCTTGGACTACAAACATAACTACTACAAAAGATCTAATATGATGAACAAAGTACAGGGATAAGCTTATGATAATACACTAACACAGAGTTACACTAAAAATGGAAGATGCAGATGTTTGAAGATTAAAGTTACCACTAACAGAATGCATATTATATAGATGGATGCTGCTAAATTACATTAGCAACGACTGAAAACAAGAAAATTTCAGACACATATATACAAGGATATTTGAAAAATCAGTAAAGTGGAGCAAAAGAAGCAACTACACCGCTACCTTCATCCCCGGCAGCGGCGCCAAAAACTTGGTAGGCTAAGAAAGAAGAGATACCTACTATTAAACTGCAAGTGCACAGTGCCTTATTATGTATAGTGCAAATACAGGTCGATCCACAGGGACAAGGTGGATATAGAGTTGATCCCAAAGTCTCACTAAAACTGATTTAAATTGAGAGTAACCAAAGGAGGGGTTTGCGTAGATACGACAAAGGTTATGAATTATTATGCTACATAAACAATATTAAAATGCAATTAGAAGGCACTAGGGCAGTCGAATCCACTGCCTAACCTGCACTAGATAATTCAGTTATGGATATTACTCTTGTCCTTTTAATGAATAGCGGTGAAGATTCGTGTCTGCCGCTTAATCAAGGTGATCTGAAGATGGATGACTAATCACAACTAAATTATTCATCCTAAGTAATAATTGTCTGATTAAAGCACAACTATTCAAAAGATAAATCAATTCATTTAAGCATGAGTTGCAGCACAACAACATAGAATTGTTCCAACTACCTAGGTTGCATATAACAAATAAGGTGAAAGTAATATGTTATAGTACAAAAATTAAATCTACCCTTAAGCAATTAAGCACAACAAGAACCAATTCATAACCAAAATTATCTGATGTTAGATTAAGAGTTTCATCTAAGCCCTAGCAAAGATGTTTAGAACATAGCTAATATAAAAACAGATGAAGCTTTTGATATTGATAAAAATGGAAACACTCCCCCTTTCAACTGAGTTCAACTAACTCATAAACATAGATGGAGACAAGGACTGTGAACTGGTTTCTACTCCTCACCCTCTTGCCTCCCCCCCTTTTTCACAACAAAACAACCCTTATTTATACAACAATTCTTCCACAAATTCCTTTCCACACAACCAACAAAATACACAATATAAAATTCAGGGGTTTTTGTTCTCGAGACTCACCACTCAGTATTACTCCTCATTCATGCACAACCACAGCCTTTATCTTCAACAATTTGACAGATGTTGTTGATTGAAATCGGATCTAATCACCACTTGCTTAATCATCACAGCCACCCTATTTTTGAAGCTTGCAGAGAGTAACAAGGTCAAATCCCTAGCTTGATTTCTTCGGCTTTGAAAATCAAACAGCTGACCTATTCTTGTAGGAGTCAAAACCTAGGGTTAGGTTGAATCGAGTATAAGGAAATGCATAGAAAATGAGCAAGTGGTCTGATGGGGGAAGGATGTTGATGGAGGTATGGGTGATGGGATTGATAGAGTTTTGGTTCTCGAGAGGATTGGTAGAGTTAGGGTTTGACAGGGAGAAGAAGAATTTAGGAGAGTGAATGGGGTCGGGTGATGTCGGGGATGAAGGAGAGAGTGAAATGGAATATGGGTTAAGGGATTGTATGGATGTTGGTTGGATTGTCTTTGGTAGATGAGAAATGGACTTTGGGCTAAGCTTCTTTTCTTTAACTCCCAACATGGGTATCACTTGGATTCCCATCCACTAATAGATCCATTAGCTTCACAAGTCTGTTGGCACCTTGGCTGCCTTCTCCACTGCACTTGCCTGCTTACTATGGTTTGTTAACTAGCTTGACATGGTCTTGCAGCTCCACCTTCTATCCCATCACAAGTTCAGACCATTCTTTCAATTCCCCTAGAACTACAAAACAAAAGTCAGGACGATTGCTAAACATTTTATTTGCAACAAATAAGAAGTACAAGATACAAAATTTGGCATAAAAACAGGCAATTGGGTGCAACAAAATGGCATAAATACCTACAACAAGATAAGAATGTGTGCAATATTAGATGGCCATCATGAACCTAGTGAGTATCAAAATCAACACTAAATACCAAAATATCATCAAAATAGACAACCACACACTTTCCAATAAATGGTTTTAGTACCTGATTCATCACTCGCATAAATGTGCTGGGAGCATTGGATAAACCAAATGGCATTACCAACCATTCATATAACCCTTCGCGTAGGGCTGTCAATGGATAAATATCCGCCAGATATTGGCCATACCGATAAGGTTAAGGTTAAGGGTTAGCGGATATCCGATATCCGATAACATCCGGTGGATATCAAAAAATCCAATTCGATAAGGTTAAGGTTAAGGTTAAGCTATCGGATATCGGATTTTTATCCGTTAATATCCGATAGGCACAAGACAAGCCCTTGCAATTTCATATTACAAGTTCAGGTATACAGAGATAAGATAGAAGAATTGAGTAAGAAATTGGAAGAGAAGGAAGGAGAAATGGAAAGTCTATATTGAACGAGTCAGTAGTGTACATGGGCACCAACAGATCCAACAAATGGCAGAACTAGCACAAAAATCCTTAAGAATGAAGGGAGAAAACATACCTTCAATGAAAGAAGTAGAAATTGTACTGCACGGATTGATGATGGTGTTGTCTGACCAATCTTATCTCTGTATTAGGTTCTCCCGACAGTCGATTGATAATACCTAGGGTAGGAAATTACAAGTACACCCCTAGGCTATCGGATGTCGGATATTAACCTAACGGAAGCAGCCTAATCCGATTCCGATATCGTTAAGAGGTAAAATCCGATAGAATATCCGATTCCGATATCCGATATCCGATATGTCGGATTAAATCCTATAGGATGTCGGATTTCGGAAACGGATCTCGGATATCGGCTATCCATTGCCATCCCTACCTTCGTGTGTCTTAAAGACCGTTTTTCATTCATCCCCAATCTTATTCGAATCTGATGGTAACCACTCCTCAAATCCAGCTTGCTAAAAAATGTAGCCCCGTGTAATTGATCTAGTAAATCATCAAGACGAGGAAGTGGGAAGCGGTACTTAATTGTTATCTTATTGATTGCCCGTCTGTCTACACACATCCGCCAACTTCCAACTTCCATCTTTCTTCGGTGTAAGTAATGCCGGAACAGCACAAGGACTTAAGCTCTCCCGAATAAATCCTTTTGCTAATAACTTCATATCTTGTCGTTGTAACTCTTCGTGTTCTTTCGGGCTCATACGGTAATGAGGACGATTTGGCAAGGAAGAACCAGGAACCAAATCAATCTGATGTTGAATGTCACGTAACGGTGGGAGTCCTTCAGGCAGGTCAGTTGGGAAGACATCTCTAAATTCATTTAACAGTGGCTGAACCGCATCTGGAGCATCATAATCACAACCACTGTCCATTCCCATTAAAATATATATGACATCTAACTCCTTCATTTCTTCTTCGAACTGTTGCATTGTTAACAAGGCTGGCATGTGGTTGAAAGACATATCCTTTTTGGGTAATAATAAAATACGTTTAGCATCAAACACAAAAGAATAAGTGTTCTTTCTCCCATCATGGGAAACGTACCGATCAAATTGCCAAGGTCTTCCCAACAAGAGATGACACGCATCCATAGGTACTACATCACACCAAGATTTATCGCGATAAGTAGAACCAATCTAAAACTGAACTAAGCATTGCTTAGAAACACTTACCTCAGTTCCCCTTTTAAGCCATGAAAGCTTGTATGGCTTAGTGTGTTCTTTAGTACTTAGACGTAGATTGTTCACAACATCTGCTGAAATAACATTCTCACAACTTCCACCATCAATAACAAAGTGGCAAATTTTACCTTCAATGGTGCAAGTGGAATGAAATATATTTTTGCGTTGCCAACAGTCATTGTCTTCTTCTTTAGGAGTGAAAAAAACCCTTTGTACTACCATTGAACTCTTAGTATAAGAAAAATCAATGCCACCGTAATCGTACACAGACCCTCCAAGGAGTAGTAATGGCCGACATCACCAGAGAGTTCTTCTGTCTCGCACTCTTTCTTTACAAATATAGGTTGCCCTGTAATTTCCAGGTCATGCCTTTTTCCAACATCTTCAGTGAACAGATTTTTTCCAACAATACTACCGTGACGTACTGTCTCAGGGCGAGCTATTTTTGGCATTCATTAGCAAAATGACCAGCATCACCACATTTGTAGCACTTCAACTCGCCTTTGGATTTAGGATGAGTACTCCTCTGTTGCTGACTAGCAGAGACAATAGGAGGAAATGGATTTTTCCTATTCTCAGAAGGCATAATATGTCTTCCGCGGCGACGAGATGCCTGTCTTTCAAGACTAAGAGCCCACTGATGTGCCTCCGACACATTCCAATGGTTAAACAGACTTAAAGTGTCTTGATAGTGCTGATCAAGGCCACCAATATATCGGGTAACCATCTCTTCATCGCTTTCCTTTCGAGCAGATCTGGATGCCAGATGATAAAACTCTTTAGTGTAGTCATCAATAGGCCTCCCATCTTGACTCAGTCGTTGAGTTCATTGAGCCAACTCCCTCGTATAATTAAAAGGAAGAAAAACAGAACGCAGATGTTTCTTAAGCTTTTCCCAAGAATCAATCTTCGCCTTGCCTTGTCTTTGGCGGTGAGATTTCATCTACTACCACCACGATGCAGCCGTTCCACGGAATCTCGTTGCTACTAATGAGACCCTTCGATCTTCTGGAACCCTTTTAAATTCCAGAACTTCTTCTACAACACAAATCCAATCAATCAATTCATTTGGTTGTGAGCTACCATTAAAGTCAGGAATATTAACTTTCAATCCTGATTCCCGATTCCTGGAACCACGGTATTGATGTGAAGTGTGTTGACTTTCCACCACGCTACCAGCGAAGACATTATACATGTCTTACTCATCATCATCATCCTTTTCTTGGTGATTTAGATGTTGACGGTGCTCTTGCTGTTCCTGCATAACAGCCAACTGACGGATGAGCACTTGAACCTGTCGTTCGAGTTCCGTAATTCTTTCAGACTCCATCAGCTACTCTTCAAGGGGATTAGCACGAGTTCCCATTCGACGTCCGCCTCCTATTCCTCGAGCCATGAACGTGATTAGTTTTTAGCGCCAAAACTGATGCAGGGATATAGGATTAAACACAAACTGAACATAAAACTCTGCGAGTTTCAAACTTTCTTCTTATTAATCAACTGCCTTCCAATAACATTCCTGGCTTACTTAAATAGACCATAAAACTTGGAAGCTAATAAAAAGATAATCCTAAGATAAACATAAAAGGAAAGATAAACCTTAACTAGATGCGAAGAAATCGAAAACCCTAAAAGCGTGAGTTGACAGAAAAACCAAACTTTCCTAAACTACTTGCGTACTTGAACCACTGTCGGGTCCTTTGCTTCCATGTAAGCCAAGGCAAACTCTTCTACTTCATCACATTCCCAATTGTCCAGCAAACATTCTTCCTTATTTGTTGTACCCTGAGTGTATGCCTTTACAGATCCAGCTATCTCGAGGATTAGGTTTGTCATTCATGTGAAGAATGTCATTTTTAGGATAATATTTAGCTTTTAGAATGGTAGCACATAGAGAATCAGGATTCTCTTTTAGTCTCCATCCTATTTTTGCAATCATTGCCTTATTGAAGTTTTGTATGTTTTATATTCCTAGACCTCCTTCTTCTACAGATTTACAAATGGGAGTCCAACCCTTAAGGTAGACTCCCTTTTTACCATTTTCATTCTTACCATTTTTATCTTTTCCCCACCAAAAGTCCCGCTGCATATTTGTAAGTGTGTTACAAATTTTTATAGGGATTTTGAAACACCGCATTTGATACACTGTTGTAGAGAAGGTGACATTTTTAATCATCACATTTCTTCCTGCGCTATTTAGATTTTTTCCATCCCAACTTAGCAGCCTTTTGCTCAATGTACTTATCAAAGGTTCAAAACATTTAATCTTAGATCTATTGGTGAATAACGAAGATCCTAAATATCTATCGTCCAAGGATATGTGATTGACACCTGGAATTTGTTTGATTTCCTCCCTAATACTTGGTTTAGTTTTTTAACTAAAGAAAACTCCCGACTTGTTAAGGTTGATTAATTGCCCCGAGGCTATGCCAAAGTCTATGAATAAATTGACTAAGTTATGACTAGTCTGAGGACCGGCCTTACAAAAAATAAGGCAGTCATCAGCGAACAGAAGGTGATTCACAGATGGAGCTTGAGGTACCATTTTAATTCCTTTTAACAGACCTTTTTCTTCTGCATTTAGTAAAGTCCTAGACAAGGCCTCCATACAAAACATAAAAAGATATGGAGATAGAGGGTCTCCCTGCCTCAATCCCCTAGTTGGTTTGAAAAATTCAGTGGGAGATCCATTAATCAGAACAGCCAAAGTTGTTGTAAAAATACATTCATTTATTAGTTGACACCACTTCTCATTAAAACCCATCTTAGTCATTATCTGTATAAGAAATTTCCACTCAACTCTATCAAAGGCTTTTGACATATCTATTCTAATACCCATCAGCCCCTTTTCACTTTTACTATTTCTCATTTTATGAATCACCTCATGTGCTATAGTGATATTATCAGATATCTGCCTTCCAAGGATAAAGGCAGACTGGTATGGGGAGATTATTTTTCCTAAAAGGCCTTTCATTCTATTTTCTAGTAACTTTGAGATCACCTTATAAGTAGTGTTTGCTAAAGCTATAGGTCTGAATTCACCCGGGGTAGTTAGGTTCAAGGTTTTAGGTATTAGAGATGTGAAGCCCCGTTTGGGATTGCTTTTTTTTTTTCCTACAAAAGCACTTTGTAACCAACTTGTAACAAACTTTTTAGGAAAATAACGTTTGGTAAACATTTTTTAAAGCGCTTTTCTCCAAAAGCAATTCTGTTTTAGGCCAACTTTTAAAAGCTACCCAGGAGTAGATTTTAAAAGCAGTAAAAGCAGAAGCTGTGGACCCACTCAATTTTAATTAATTGATTCTCTATTTTAACCTTGTTATTACTTTAAAAAGACAAATCTACCCTTAAATATTTATTTATATACAATTATTTCACTAATCAAATTTTATTAATTTTTGTTATAAAATAATAATTACAACAACATTAATAAAAACGGGCACCTAGCTCAGCTGGTCATCCCCGTTTCCCAAAGTTTCATGCGCTCCAGGAGGTCCCAGGTTCGAGCCCCCAATGGCGTAATATTGCAGGAATTAACATGGAAGGTAGAGTTAGCTTGCCCCCCTTGTGACACAATCTCATCCCCCATCCGCTTCGGCTCCCTTGGCTAGGTTACCCATGAGGCTCGCTGGTAGGCTAGCACGGCAACCTGTTCCATTAATGTAGTAGTACGTTGTTGGAGCTTAGCTTGTTAGGCTTCCAACTAGTTAATGTAATACTCTTTATCTAATAATAATAATAATAATAATAATAATAATAATAAAAGCCTTCCAACTAGGTTTTCCTCCATCGACATTGTACCTTGTATTTGATTCTTTTGTTAATAAAAGAGTTGCGGCGCCTTTTTTGATACAAAAAATAAAAAAAAAATAAGAAGAATAATAATAAGATAGTCAGTTCTCTTTTTCAAAGGATTGGAGTAGCTATTCAAAAAGGTGTTGGGCGCAATTTGTTGCTAGGCTCCCAACCCTACCCTCCACCGATATTGTACGTAATTTCGATTATGATTAATAAAAGCCTTCGCGGCATCTTGTTGCGAGTGCTCCACTCACCCCGCTTCAGAAACCTAATGGTGGCATTCTTCCCATCGCAGTAGGCACAATTTGGAGGAGGCTTGTGTCCAAGTTGGCTGCTACTAGTGTAGGGAAAGACATGGCTGCTTATCTCGAAGATTTCCAGTTCGGTGTAGGAGTGCCTTGCGGTGGCGAAAGTATCCTCCACTCCGTTAACAGACTCTTGAAATTGAAAGGGAATATGAGTGATACTTCAATGCTCCTGATCGACTTCACCAACGCCTTCAATATGGTGGATAGAACAACATTGATTAAGGAAGTCAGGAAACAATGCCCAGCCATCTCATATTGGGTCAAATTCTGTTATGCTCGTCCGGCCAGATGATACTACAACGATGTTATGCTTTCCTCGGCTCAAGGGGTGCAACAAGGAGACCCCCTTGGTCCGTTACTTTTTGCACTCACACTTCATCCCATCGTGAAGAAAATCACATCACATTGCATACTCGACCTGCAAGCATGGTATTTGGATGACGACACAGTTATTGGGGATACTATGGAGGTCTTGAAAGCACTTACTATCATCCAATCAGAGGGGAAACATGGAGGCCTTCATCTTAACATCGACAAAACTGAACTCTTCTGGCCATCTGCAGATCCAAGAAGCTTCAAACCTGGTATTTTTCCTCTCAACATTAGTCGACCCTCCTCCGGTGTCAAACTACTTGGTGGACTGGTAAGTCTTGACCTACAGTTTTGTTCAATGGTGATGCAAAGAGTGAACAAAACACTACAACTTATGACCTATGTCAAGAAGCTGAAAGATCCTTAGTGCGAACTGCTTTTGCTATGCAATTGCACCGGAGTCTCTAAATTGTATTTCACCATGCAGACTACTAATCCCCTGGCCTTGGAGCAAGAAAAATCTCGTTTTGATGATTAACTGTATCAGTACCTTAGACAACTCGTTACTGCAGATGGTGCTCGATTTGGTCCCTTATAGTACCGATTGGAAACTATGCCACTCAGGGACGGAGGTCTCGGTATTTACAGCATGATTGATACGTCCAGCTACTGCTTTTTGGCCTCTCGGTTTCAAACTCAGTCGGTCCAACGCATTATATTGAAAAATATTGCTCCTGACGGACCTAGTGCAACTTGCCAACATGCCTTGCAGATGTTTACTGAGGTTTGTAGCATTCCTTCTTCTTCTATTAGCTTCAATGAGGCTGCCCCCTCTCCCATGCATTCCACGTATTCCTTGGCGGTACTCTATTTTGATAATGTGAAGAAGCAGCTGCCCACCACTTTCAACATGTCTGCTCGAGATAGTGTTTTGTGGCATAGTAATCAGTTGAAACATGCCCAATACTACTTACTTGCTATTCCTATTAGCGGGTTAAACCAAACACTAGGCCCTAGACAATTCTGTTGTGTGCTTAGCTATCGTCTTGGCATACCCTTGTTCGCTGTAAATAGTCGAAGCACCAGCTGCAATAGGGAGATGGATACATACGGAGACCATGCATTACACCGTGCCAGCGAGGTTGGACTCAAGTTTAGGCATAACCTAGCACGAGACGTCTTTGTTGATATATGCTTCAGAGCGGGTGTTGCAGCTATAAGAAGCTTCTCTCGGGTTCAGTTCCGCTGGGAACAACATTTTGCTTCCGGCCGACTTGCTTGTTTACAACTGGGAGAACGCAAAAGACTCATGCTTAAATGTAACGGTGGTCTCTCCATTTACCAGTGACATACGCTCTTTTGTCCCAGGCCAGGCTATTGCCAAAGCAGTCCTTCGCAAACGCAACAAGTACTTAGCTACTTGTGAATCTCATGGTTACGGATTTGGTGTTCTTGCCTTTACTACATTAGGCGAGTTGGGTGAAGACCGTACGGTGAACTTTTTAAAATGACTCAAGAACTGTTTCACAAACATCGATGCTGATTGTGGCTCAAGCAGGTTTTTATTTCATAGAATAGGAAAGAGATGCACCACTCCTTTTCCATGTCAGAGCGAGATTATATATTATGGCAAAGCAGCAGAATGGACCACGCACAAGATTATCTCAAAGCTATCCATATTGCCGACCTTAACCAATTTGTCGGACCGCGTCAATTCAGAGCTATCTTGCAATACCGTTTAGGCATTCCCATTTTTCCTGAAGAATATGACTGTCCATGTTGTAACAGGGCCATGGACATCTTCGGAGATCATGCTATCCATTGTGTGAGTGAAGTTGGCCATAAATTCAGGCACAACATGGTACGTGATTTATTCGCCGATATATGCTACAAGGCTGGTGTAGCAGCCCGTAAAGAGGTCACTTTGGGTCTCTCTTCTAACACAGACAACTCGCCGAGGCCGGCTGATATTATGGTGTACAACTTGGAGAATGGCCAAGATGTCTGCTTCGATGTCACCGGTGTCTCGCCCTTCACAAAAGGTGGGAACCGTAGCTTCACACCAGGTTATGCAATTTCAGCTTCCATCACACGTAAGAGGAATAAATACGCTGAAAAGTGTTCATCTCTTGGATATGGATTTAGCGTTTTAGCCTTTTCGACTTTGGGAGAACTTGGGGAAGACGTTATTCTCTTTGTGGAGAGGTTAAAGAACTGCATGGCTTGTTATGATGTTAATAGCAAACTAGGTAGTTCTCTTTTTCATCTTTTAGGTATTATTATTCAAAAAGGTGTGGGAGTGCAAATTGTTGCAAGACTCCCTGCCAACCCTGTGTAATGACTCTCTCTATTGTTCAATATAGGCCCTCTGAGGTGAGTTTTCATAATAATAATAGTGCGTACCATCTCTTGTAATGTTGATTTTGATTCTTAATAATATGCCCCTGGGGTGCCTTTTTATAATAATAATAATAATATTGCGTTGAGGCTCGCTGGTAGGCTAGCACGGCAACCTGTTAAAGTAATGTAGTAATGCGTTGTTGGAGCTTAGCTTGTTAGGCTTCCAACTAGTTTCTTGTAATAATAGTACTAATATATTTTAAAATAATAATAATAATCAAGGTTAGTTTTCTTCGATTTTTCTGCGTTTTTGGTGTTTCAATTCGATTCTTGCACTCTAATTTTCACTGTTTGTAGAGAGGATTTCGACATTTAAAATTAGGGTCTTGGTTATTTAATTAGGGTTCTGCAATCCTGTTTTTCTCTTTTGGAGTAGGAGGTTTTTGCATTCTTGAGTGATTGTTTCTTCTATTTTTACGGTTTTGTAACTGTGGTGCGGTAATTTGATTCTGGGTTTTGGTGATTAGGTTTTTCTTCCCTAATTTCCCTGTAAATTTTCGTGCTTTCTTAGCACTTACCCTTAGTTTTTCTTCGGTGTATTTGACAACGCTGTTGTAGGTATTGGGGTTTTTGTGCTTTTTCATTGTGTGTTAGCTGGACTTGATTTAAGGGTTTTCATTGAGCAATTTGGAAGAATTGGTAGTCGAGGTTCTGTGTTTGGTTTGAAGCTTTGGGTCTTTCTTTTGTGTGATTTTAAAGAAGCAAACTCAGTGGTTTAATTTTGAAGTGGGGTTTCTTTTGTTTGTGATTGAAGAAGTAAATTTGAATTTTAGACTCTGAAGTTGGTTTTCTACTGTTTGCAATTGAAGAAGTAAACTTGATTTTAGGTCTCTGAAGTGGGGTTTTATAGTGATTGATTAGAGGTGTTTGTGGTTTGTCTATGAGCAGTTTTTGAAGATTTTGTGGTTTGTCTTTGAGCTGTTTTTGAAGATTGTGTATTGTGGTTGTTACCCCTGTGAAGGTTTAATTAGAGTTTTGTTATATGGTACTTTGAGTTTTCATTGGTTTGAAACCTTAACTTCCCATACACTAAACTCTAATTCTTTTTCTTTTTCTTGAGTTTCCTCTGTTACGGTTACATCAGTTATTTTATAGAAGCCATGCCTTGCACCCATTCTAGGTCTTCGTCTTCTACATTGCGATTTTCAGCTTCACTTAGACCCCCAGACCCATACCATACATCTCCAACTTGTCTTCATTCGATATCCTCATCTCTAGGAGATAAAATCCCTGGTCCTTTCAAGAAGTACGATGGATGTCAGGGAGGTATTAATGGCAGAGGTTATGCAAAATCTGCAATATATCGTCACATTCACGATCAACACTTCCCTTCTGAAAGTGCCAAGGAGTTATGTAGAGATAGTATTTGTACCAACAGAGATTGCTTTTATGCTTGGGAAGAGGCTTTGGAGGCCTTGCAGATGTGGCTTTGTATTAAATGCTTGCATACCTATGCTTGGAGGAAACCCTGTCGCAACCATCTGCCTGCTGAAGTTATTTCTGGACCTTATAATGATGGTAACGTGGATTTTCTCATTTATGGTGTTGAGAAACCTCAACCTAATACTGAGTCTGGTGCTACTGTCAGGGATGATGATGTGTTTATATGGACCTGTTGTTGGCAAGAGAGAGAATGGCACTAACTGCAAATCAAATTACAAGAAGGTGATTTTCATCTATAGACGTCACCCTCATGATTGACAAATTAGCACTCAAGGGTGGGAGGTTGGGTAGCTCACCATTCTACCCGGAATTAACGTACGGTGACGCACACTCAAAACAAGGCTCTTTAGTCAGCTACAAAGAAAATCTGGTCTGGTGCCTCTGTTGATTTGAAAATAGGTAGTCTCCACTAATGATTGATCAACAACTCTAATAATGCATTTCTCCCTACTCCTAATTTGCATCACCGGCATGATTAAATTTTTTATTTAACACTCTAACAAGCAAGAAATCCAACGTAGTTCCCTAACACTTCCAAGTTCAGTTATGTCCGTCAGAATCTCTATGTAAACATACCTAGAAGCTTGCTAGTGACTCTAAAATCTCTACAAGTTGGAGGTTTTTATGCAAAATTTAGAAAAAAACGACTCAAAAAGGCTAAAAACTCTATATGCAAAATACTCCCCCACACTTAAACTTTACATTGTCCTCAATGTAATTGACTCGTCCTAAGTAAAATCAAGGTGGGAAATCCTAATACGATATGCAAAATAATAAAAATAAAAGCAAAAAAGATAGAAAATACAAAACCTACGGGTTGCCTCCCATGCAGCGCTTAGTTTAAAGTCCTCAGCCTGACATTCGTGTTATCGCCCATACACCAACAATCTGAAAATCTGGTAGTCCGCCCAGAAAACAATCTGCAATTCTAATAACAGCTTCACAAAAACATTAGCACAAGATATAAATATAGAAGCTATCACTTTATTGAAGTTTCCCCCACACTTAGTCCTTTTTACACTTGGAAGTGGATAGAGAACATAGAATTCGGGAACTTCAAAAGGTTCCTCAGCTTGGTGAACCTGCACAATTCTAAAATCAAACACATCAAGTAGTGGATACCTAGAAGCAAAATAATTCGTTAAAACTTTGGAAGCACACAACTCCAATCCTAAGTGAGGTATTTTCCTAAAAGCTGGGTTAACAACTATTTGAAAATCCACTTCAATTGGATGGAAATGATCAATAGATTTAAATTTATGCAAAGGATTAGACAAACCTTGTTAGAGATCCTCATCTTTAGTTAACTTTATTGAATTATTTACCTTAAGTATATCGTGGTCCTCTATCAAACTTTTAATTTCGGCTTCAACCGAAATCTCATCATCATTATATTCCTTGTCAAGCTCAATTAGGTCTTCCACAACTTCAATCAATTTGGTTTCATTCTCAATCTCTATCTCTTCAACACTCTCATCATCTGAATCAAATTCCGCTCTCATGAACTCTTCCTCGGTATAAATATTTTGGTATTCTTCTTGAGTCTCAGTCGAGGTAATGATTGGGTCTACTTCTTGCAAATCAACCGGCCTAAAAACATTGTAATCTGGATATTCATTGTAACATTGATATGCATTCGAGTATGTTACACCGTTTACAACAATGGTTCGGTCATACCAAGGCTCCTCCTTTTGAATAGGCGAATGATCACTATTACGATCCGGAGCTGGGACAACTTCATCATCATCACAACGATTCTCCAAGGGTTGCTCATCCTCAAAATATTCTTTGTCGTCCATAGGAATATCATAATAGGTTTGGTTTGGAGGCCAAATTGATTCTTCATTCCTTGTCTCTATGAGTTGAGCCATTTGTAGGTTAAATTTTTCCATATCCCTTCGAAGTTCTTGGTTTGATTCAGCACTGGTTCGTCGAAATTGATCAGTTTCTTCTTGTAACTATTTGAAAGAATCTGCAAGACTATAGAATTGTTGATCAGTAGCGTAACTATCCTCCCATCCTTGTGTTTTCTCACTTACATACACGTCATAAGGTTGTTGATATGCATGAGAGTATCCATAAAGTTCCGTAGGATATTGATCATAGCCAAAAGATTGGTTTTGATTATAGACATAGGATGGTTGGTAGTTGTCGTAACTTTGAGATTGAAAATTATATTGATTACCACTATAATGTGATTGATCTTGTGCTCCGTTCCGAAAGGAAACATGACGACTCACAAGAGAAAAAGAGAAAATCAAAACAAAAATAAAAACAAGCTAAACAAATAACAAATCAATTAGCAACTGCTCCCCGGCAACGGCGCCAAAATTTGATGCGTGTCGTAACCACAAGAAATTAATTAAGATATATCCCACTAATTAACTGGTAATATAGCGGTAGTAAGAGATCGTTCCCACAGAGAGCTGTGTAATTGATAGGTTATTTAATTAGATAGCGAAACAAAATAAAAGACAAACGGGGGATTGTTTTAAAGTAAAAGAATAACAAATGAAAGAAATATGATCAAGGAATCCTTCGCCGTTACCAAGCGATAAATGGATTAGTATACTTATATACCTTCGTAAGAACCATTCATCACCAACCGTAGGAAAGCAGCTGGCGCAGTGCTATCCTCAAAGTCCCTTGTGTAACCGGATACCGAAGCGCTCGCATATCAAGTTCTATCCAACCGAACCACCAAGTAGTAGCGCACTCAAGGTGTAACCCAGCGGAAGCTTTAAGTTATGTGAACTTAGGTTGATCCCAGCAGTTAGACTCTTAGCGCAAGGTCCACTTACTAGTGTTGTATTCACACACGATTGCTCCACATAATCCCTCTGTGAGGTCTCACGTTCTCTACTTGTGTAAGGATTATTCAACAATTACACGGATATCCTAACTCTTTACTAGCAATAGAATGATCAATAGATTAATCCAATTGTACACTTGAACAATCTAGAAATCAATCATAAACCCTAATTATAGTGAAAACAAACGATAAGATGATAAAACTCCGAATAGATTTATATAATAATGTAGCTTCACGCTAGAACATTGAATTCATCCCCAATCAACAAAAGTTTAGCTCCTCATGATTACACCGTTTCTCGGTTTTCCCCTAAAGGGGTAAACCCTAGATTTTTAATGAAGAACAAAAGTATAATATGAGATGTTGAGATGTTATATTTGTTGTGGAAGTCCTCTTATATAGTTTTCATGAGATCTAGGTATTAGAATCCATCCGGGACCAAGTTTCCTTGATTTGGAAGTCAAAATACGTCAAAAGGGACCCCATAGGTCTATCTCAGTCGGCATTGTCGAATACCCAAAAGCAACGCCGAAAGCTGGGGTCGAAAATACACCCTTTCTTCCCGAAATATGGTCACTTTCGGTGTTGCTTTAGCAATGCCGAAAGTTGTGCTGTAGATCATCGTTTTTCGTCTGGACTGTTTTGGACATAACTTCTTCATACGAACTCGGAATGACCTCATTCTTTTGCCGTTCTTTTCATAATTGAATTCTATTCAATATGGTGATAAGAAATCCTTAATTTGGATGAGTTGATCTTGGTATTCTAGTCCTCCTTATGTTTTCGACCTTCTTTGCTCCTTTTCGTCGCACTTCTTCCACTTCTTTCGGCTTTAGACACTTGGATCTTTGAGAACTTCACTTTATACCTCTTTTGCAGCTATTTTCACTCTTATTAGGATGATTCACCTGATATGATACATAAACTAGAAAAGAATCATAATAACAAGTAATATGCAAGAATTATAGCTAAAACAAGTATGGAATTGACATTCTAAACATGTAAATTAAGCACTTATCATGCTTGCAGGAAGAAGCTAAGTTTCGGTCACTATACTGCAGCCATTCGTGTTCTTTCCTCTGATGGTATTGCCCCTTCTACTCCAGCTACTTTAGATGAATTGCAGCAGAAGCACCCTCCTGCGCCTCCTCCTTCCATTCCTGCAGATGATATCACAACACCCTCATTATGTGTAGATGCTAAAACAGTGTTGGCTGCAATCAAAAGCTTTCCTAAAGGTACAGATTGTGGACGTGACGACTTGAGGGCTTAACACTTACTCTATGCACTGAGTGAACCGGCTGCTGTAGTGGTTGATGAACTATTAGAATCCATGGTTGGAGTTATCAATCTGTGGCTAGCAGGCAATTGTCCACCAGAACTGGGTGAATATGTAGCCAGTGCCCCATTAAAATCTTGATTTACTGAAACTTGGAGGTGATGCAAGGCCAATCGCGGTGGGTACCATTTGGAGACGACTATGCTCCAAGTTAGCTGCCAACGTTGTGTCCAAAGATATCACGGCGTATCTAGGTTCACATAAATTTGGGGTGGGAATACCTTGTGGTGGTGAAGGGATTATGCATGCAGCTAATAGGTTATTGGAGTTAAAAGGTACCAACTAATCTCAAATCATGCTTTTGGTTGATTTCACAAATGCATTTAACTTAGTAGACAAAGCTACCTTGATTCGTGAGGTTCGTAGCCACTGTCCAAGCATCTATAGATGGGTCGAGTTTTGCTACTCCACACCTATTAGATTGTATTACAGCCAACATATACTTTCGTATGCTTTGGGTGTTCAGCAGGGTGACCCACTTGGGCCCTTGTTATTTTCACTTGCTTTACATCCTCTTGTTACTAAGATAGCCGCAGAATGTACTCTCGACCTTCACGCCTGGTATCTAGATGACGGTACTATTGCTGGTGATACTTTAGAGGTTTCCAAGGCTTTGAAGATTATTCAAAGTGAGGGTCTTAAGAGGGGGTTACACTTGAACATTAAGAAATAGAACTCTTTTGGCCATCCTTTGATCCTAGAAAGGATATTCCAGGTGTATTTCCTCTCGACATTGGTAAGCAACATATGGGTGTTAAATTTCTTGGAAGGCCTGTCAGCATGGACCACCAATATTGCAGTGACATGGTTTCAGGTAGAGTTGACAAAACTATACTTCTCATGAACAAAGTGCGGCAACTACAAGACCCACAATGTGAATTATTGTTATTGCGTAACTGTTCTGGAGTCTCAAAACTTTACTTTACTCTTTGCACAACTAGTCCTACTGTTATACAGTCTGCTATAGCTCAGTTTGATAGCCATCTAATGCAATACTTACGTCAGATAATGGTTGGTGACGGTGCAGGCTTTGGATTAGTTCAACAACGCCTAGCTACTTTACCTATGAAAGATGGTGGTTTAGGCGTCTATACTATGTTTGATACAGGTAAGTATTGCTTTCTTGCCTCATGTGCTCAGACTCAACACTTGCAAAATAAGATTTTGAACCTTCCATCTGTATCCGAACCAAGTCCTAGATATGAGCAAGCTTTGCAAATTTTTACACATGCTTGTGGTCTCTCTGCTTCCTCCTTTAACATCAACGATGTTGTCCCCCTTTATATGAAATCCCTGGCAGTTTTATACTTTGGTGCTGTTAAGGAAGCTATTCCAACCAACTTTGCTCTAACAGATCGGGAGTCTCACCTGTGGCAGTGTAATAGGATTGAGCACGCAATGGATTTTTTGAAAGCTATTCCCATCAGTGGGTTGAAACAGGTAGTAGGACCTAGGCAGTTCAGATCAGTCTTGCAATATCGTTTCAGAGTACCCTTATTTGTTGAAGGCAGCAAGTGTTCATGCTGTGGCGAAGCCATGGACATATTTGGTGACCACGCCTTGCATTGTGCCAACGATGTCGATCCCAAGTTTCGTAACGACTTAGTCAGGGATGTTTTCTTCGATATATGCTACAAGGCGAGTGTAGTCGCTAGAAAAGAAATCTCTTTAGGGTTCTTATCAGATGATATCAATGGAAAGGAAACGAAGCCTGCTGATGTTCTAGTATACAACTGAGAAGATGGGAAGGACGTTTGTTTTGATGTCACGGTTGTATCCCCTTTTACGAGTGCCAGAACTCGCAACTACACACCGAGCCATGCTATCTCCTCCGTTGTTTCACGTAAGTGTACCAAATATTTAGACAAGTGTTTGTCACTTGGATATGGGTTCAATGTTTTGGCTTTTACTACCTTTGGTGAGCTAGGCGAAGACGCTATCATATTCATGAAGAGATTGAGAAACTGCTTTATTCATCATGATGCTAACCATAAAGTTGGTGGCTCTTTGTTTCATATATTAGGCATTACTATTCAAAAAGGTGTAGGTGCCCAGATTGTCGCTCGGCTACCTTCTACCGATGTGTATTGATTTTTTATTATAATAATAATAATTATTATTATTTAGTAGTCCCGGTCCCGTGACACCTTTTCCTATTTTTTTTTTAAAATAATAATAATAATAATAATAATAATAATAATAAGGAACTGTATGGCTAGGCATGATTCCAACTTCAAGTTAGGCAACTCTCTTTTTTATATACTAGGCATTGTTATTCAAAAAGGTGTTAGCGCTCAACTTGTTGCTAGGCTTCCCACCATTCCCTGTAATCCTGACTTTGTTCTTTAATAATATACCCTCGGGGTGCGTTTTTATAATAATAATAATAATAATAATCTTCCCATTTCAGATGGTGGATTGGGAGTACACACTATGGCAGACACATCTAGGTATTGTTATCTTGCTTCATATGCTCAAACTCAGTATTTGCAAAACATTATGTTGCAGGGTGCATCCATTTCAGAACCTGGGCAGAGTTTCCATCACGCATTGCAGGCATACATTCATGTTTGTGGTCTTCATCCTTCTGATTTCGATATTAATACTGATGCCCCCCATTTCATGAAGTCATTGGCGGCTCGTTATTTTGTTGTAATCAAGAAGGATTTGCCCATCAACTTTTCGTTATCTGCAAGAGATGCTGCACTCTGGCAATGTAATCAAAAAAAATATATAATAATAATAATAATAAAATCCTGCAATGATGACTGCAATGATGGGGTTAACGACGGGGGATACATTCGCAGTTCCTTACAAAGACACCTCATTGATAGGCATTTCCCCTCTGAAGAGGCCAAACAAAAATGCAGAGAGAGACTAAGCACGGATAGGGCTACATTCATAGCATGGGAGTATGTTTTACAACAATTGAATTGTTGGTTATGCAACCACTGCATGATTTTTCACGCCTGGAAAAAATCCTGCAAGCATGGTAATGATGTTATTCCAGGACCATATAATGGTAGGTATGTTAATTATCTCATCTCTGATATACCCAAACCACCATTAGCAACCAGTGATATTCCATCCACCTCGACAGATACCCCGCCTGTATCTCTTTCTTTAGAGCTGCCGAATGATGGTTTTCAGAGGCAATTCACTACTATTTCATGCATCCCTACACCTTGCAGACTGAATTTTTCTAGGACCCTAAAATCATGTTTAGACACAGTCATTCTTAACCCCAGAGAGATTTTCTCCTGGATTAGACTACTGCTTCTTCCGATATGTACTCTCAATCTATATAGCCCTAAGAATTCTTCAGAGGAATGTTCAGGCACACGCAAGAAGCTACAGGTCGCTTCCATTAACCAAGCCCTACTGGATTGGCGCGAACCAAATGGTTGTTTCACCCTGATCAATAATTTGGTTGCAAGTCCAAAACGCTAGCAGTTTAGCAAGCCTAAAAGCAAGCAGGCACAATCCAACGCAAATCTGGAGGCTTGCCGCAAGAAATTGTCTTACGGGCACTATACAACAGCCATTAGAGTGCTTGCCTCAAATGGTGTTGCTCCCTGTGATGAGGCAACACTTACAGAATTATCACACAAGCACCCTAATGATCCTCCACCAACCATCCCTGCTGAGGCCATTTCTTGTGATGCAATTACGGTGGATGCTGCGTCAGTTCTCAAGGCTATTAAAAGTTTTCCCAAGGGCACTTCCTGCGGGCGAGACAGGTTGAGAGCTCAGCATCTCCTCGATGCCATGAGCGGTGCAGCTAGCGCAGTTGCCGATGAGCTGTTAGCCTCAATCACTAAGGTGGTTAATTATGGTTATCCGGTAAATGTCCATCTGTACTTGGTGAGTTTATACCCAGCGCTCCCCTCACCCCCTTGCATAAACCCAGTGGTGGTCTTCGACCCATTGTCGTAGGAACTATCTGGAGGAGACTTGTCTCAAAGCTTGCTGCTACTAAAGTGTGGAAAGATATGTCCTTGTATCTCGGCGATTATCAATTTGGTGTTGGCGTGCCTTGTGGTGGAGAAAGTATTCTCCATTCTGTCAACAGGTTGATAGAGCTTAAAGGAAATAGGTCCGATACTTCCATGCTACTCGTTGATTTTATTAATGCATTCAATATAGTGGATCGAACTACACTCATTAGGGAGGTCAGGTCTCAGTGCCCTTTTATCTCACATTGGGTCGAATTTTGTTACGTACATCCTGCCAGGCTTTACTACAGAGATGTCATCCTTTCCTCGGCGCAAGGCGTACAACAGGGAGATCCCCTTGGACCTCTGCTCTTTGCTCTTGCACTCCACCCCATTGTGAAAAATATCGCCTCCAACTGCAGCCTAGACCTGCAGGCATGGTACCTGGATGACGGGACTATTATTGGTGATACCCTAGAGGTCGCTAAAGCTTTACAGATCATTCAGTTGGAAGGAGCCTGTCGAGGTCTTCACCTCAATATCCACAAAACTGAAATCTTCTGGCCTAATGAGGACCCTCGAAGTTACGACCCGGACGCCTTCCCCTCCAACATTGGCAAACCATCAACTGGAGTCAAATTGTTAGGTGGCCCGGTAAGCCTTGACTTACAGTTTTGTACAGACATGGTTATGCAACGTGTCGAGAAAACCATTCACCTAATGACTGTCTTGAAGAAGCTCAAAGACCCCCAATGTGAACTTATGTTGTTGCGCAATTGCTCCGGTGTTTCCAAACTCTATTTCACTATGCGCACAACTGCTCCTGCTGCTGTACAACACGCTGCTTCTTGCTTCGACGATTATCTATATCAATACTTGAGGTTACTGATCACCGCAGACGGGACCGGTTTCGGCCCTCTACAGTTTCGTATGGCAACTCTTCCTATTAAGGACGGCGGCCTGGGAATCTATACCATGTCTGATACAGCTGCATACTGTTATTTAGCCTCCCAGTTTCAGATACAAGCTGTTCAACGCATCATTCTACACAGTGCTGCTCCTGCGAACCCAAGTGTTACAACTCAGCAAGCTCTGCATACATACAATCACGTTTGTGGAAGCCCGTCTTTTTCACTCAGATTTGATCTTACAGCCCCCCACTCCATGCATTCTATGCATTCCCTGGATGCCACTTATTTTGAAGCTTTCAAGAAACAGATTCCCAGTACCTTATTTTTATCTGCGAGAGATTCCGTACTTTGGCAGAGCAACAGGTTGGAGCACGCGCAAGACTACTTGCTGGCAGTACCCATCTATGGCTTAAATCAGACACTCGGTCCTCGTCAGTTTCGATGTGTCCTCAGCTATCGACTCGGCATTCCATTATTCGCCGAAGGCAGTCACTGCACCAGTTGAAATAGAGTGATGGACATATATGGGGACCATGCCCTCCACTGCGCTAGTGAGGTCGGCATTAAGTTCCGCCATGATCTTGTACGAGATGTCTACGTCGATATATGTTATAGAGCAGGAATCGTTGCCAGAAAAGAAGCAGCACTTGGTCTTTCCTCCGGGAACAACACAATATTATTACCTGCTGACTTACTAGTTTATAATTGGCAGAATGGATAGGACACATGCTTCGACATCACAGGAGTTTCGCCTTTCATGAATGAAATCCGTTACTTCACACCCGGCTAGGCCATTGCTAGAGAAGTTCTTCGCAAGCGCAAAAAATATCTTACCACTTGTGAAACTAATGGTTACGAGTTGGGTATTATGGCCTTCAGTACTCTAGGTGAACTAGGCGAGGACACCATCACTTTCTTGAAGCGACTGAAAAACTGCCTCGCGAACAATGACGCAAACTGCGACTCCTGCAATTTTCTATTTCATAGAATAGGCATTGCAATTCAAAAGGGCGTTGGTGCCCAGTTGGTGGCTAGACTACCAACAAACTCTGTATAAACTACTCTTTGATCAGCTACAAGTCACTTTGATCAGCTTCTATTGCAATTTCTGCGACATTTGGTCACCGAAGATGGTGCTGGGTTCGGTCTTCTTCAACAACAGATAGCTACTCTGCCGATGAAGGACGGTGGTTTAGGAGTGCATACCATGGAGGACGCTAGTAAGTACTGCTACCTTGTTTCATGGATACAGACTCAACATATTCAGAACTCCATTTTGAACTCCATTGACAACTCAATACCATGTCGCAGCTTCCAGTTTGCTCTCAACAGTTATATGCAAACCTGTGGACTATCCACTGCAACTTTCAACATTAATTCTGCTGCCCCACATCCCATGAAGAAATTGGCATCCCAATATTTTGATGTTGTTAAGCGTGAGATTCCTTCCAAGTTTAATATGACGGACAGAGATGCAATCTTATGGCAGAGTAACAAGCTTGCACACGCTATGGACTATTTGAAGGCAATCCCCATTGCTGGACTAAACCAGATCATTGGGCCTCGTCACTTCAGAGCAGTAACCCAATACCGTTTAGGTATACCACTTTTTCCCGAGGACAGGTGTATGTGCTTGTCAGAACGTGACATGGACATCTTCGAGAGACCATGCCCACCAATTTGCTAGCGAAGTCGGTATCAAGTTTATGCATGATTTTGTTCGAGATGTAGTTCTTGATATTTGCTACCGAGTAGGAGTTGCAGCCAGAAAGGAAGTGGCTTTGGGCCTTTTTTCTAACAACTCGGCCTTAAAGCCGGCTGATATACTTGTTTACAATTGGGAGAACGGCTTGGATACATGCTTTGATGTCACAAGGGTCTCTCCCTTTGCTGGTGGAGGCATACATGGCTTCACACCTGGGCATGCCATATCTTCTGCTGTGAGCCGGAAGCACAACAAGTACTTGGACATATGCACATATCATGGATATAGCTTCGGAGTTTTGGCCTTCATGACTTTAGGTGAGCTTGGTGATGATTTGGTTGTCCTTTTGAAGAGATTGAAGAACTGTTTAGTTAATTACGACGTTAACAACAAAATAGGCGGTTTTCTTTTTCATATGGTAGGTTTGGCTATCCAGAAGGGAGTTGGTGCATAGTTTGTTGCCCGTCTCCCAACCATTCATGTATAAAACTTTTTTTGCTTGTTTGTTTAAGCCCCCAGTGGTATTCTTTTTTTTTTTTTTTTGCTTGTTTGAAAAACCTAGAGGAAAGAGAAGTTTCGGCGACGGGAATGGCGATTTCTGGTGATTGAAAACCAGTTTCATATTCACCCTATTACATGTGATTCAACTACCATCCTGATTTCCTCTCTGTTTTATTGTTTATCTGCATTCAGGGATGCTCCTTCTGGCACTCGTTTATCTCTTTTTAGGATTTGTTTCTTCATTGATACAGACCTTGTTCTGAGAAAGAATGTCCAGAACTCGTCGATCTGCTGTACCATCAGTTCGTACCCACCATGGCCGTGAATATTTTGGCTCTTGTCCTTCCTCTCAAAATTCTTCTCAAGGTCCATCATCATCTCAGGGTTCTTCTCAGGGGGATAAGATTGCTTGTCTGTTTAAAAACTTTGATGGTTGTTTGGGAGGGAGGGGAGAAAAGGGCTATGCTAAGAGTGCTATTTATCGACACCTGACAGATCAACATTTTCCAACTGAGCGTGACAAAGAAATTTGCAGAAAACGGATCAAAACTTTAGAGAATTGCTTTGTTACATGGGAAGGTGTTTTGCGTGACATGCAGGGATGGCTGTGCATTAAATGTATGCGAATTCATGCATGGAAAATGCCTTGCAGATCCAATGTTCATCCGGCATATGTCATAGCAGGTCCTTTCAATGGAGTAGGGGTAGACTTTCTCATTCATGGTGCTGAGAAACCACTTGCTGTGATTCCTGATGCAGTTGACAATGCTGAGCCAAGTTCAGTTGAGGACGAAAGTGTAGGTCTCATGGTGGATTTACTTAACAAGATTTTTCAGCAGCAGATCGTCACGACTGTTAGCATTCCACCACCTTGCAGGTTACTTTTCTCTCGCACTCTGAAATCTGCCCTTGATGCTATTCTTGCCAATCCGATGAATATTGCTACTTGGATTCGCTTGCTATTACTGCCTGAAAGCACATTAAACTTGTATGTGCCTAAGAATTCCAGGGAGGAACGTTCTGGCTGTAGACGGAAGCTACAGGAAGCTGCAATCAACACAACTTTGGTGAGTTGGAAAGAACCATCAGGATGTATCACTTTGGCTCAGCATCTGCTTGACCTGACTAAACCAACTCCTAAACAACAGCCACCGGGTAAGAAAAAGAAGAATAAAAATTTGATGGCTTGTAGAAGGAAGATGATTCATGGTCACTACAACGCAACTGTCCGTATTCTTTCGTCTGATGGCGTTGCCCCCCCCAACTCCGGACACTCTTTTTGAACTCCAACAAAAGCACCCTATGCTCGGCCCCCTGTTATACCAAGTGGCGAAGGATGTTCTTGCTGCTATCAAAAGCTTTCCCAAAGGCACTTCTTGTGGAAGGGACGGTCTTAGGGCTCAGCATTTATTAGACGCTATGAGTGGTACCGGTGCTGCTGTTGCTGAAGACTTGTTGGTGTCTATTACTGGTGTTGTTAACCTCTGGCTTGCAGGTAAATGCCATCCTACTCTTGGTGAGTTTATAGCTAGTGCTCCCTTAACTCCCTTACTTAAACCCGGCGGGTTGAGGCCAATTCTTTGTTGGCACCATATGGCACAGGCTATGTTCGAAACTAGCTGCTACTTCTGTTTCTAAGGAAATGACAACTTACTTAGGGACTTATCAGTATGGTTTTGGCATCCCTTGTGGTGGGGAGGGTATTTTGCACTCTGCTAATATATTATTGGAGTTGAAAGGGGAAGCCAATACAAAGAACATGCTGTTGATAGACTTTTCAAATGTGTTCAATCTTGTTAATCGATCCACTATAATTAGGGAAGTGAGAGCCCATTGTCCTAGCATCTCTTATTGGGTTGAGTTTTGTTATACGAAACCGGCCAGGCTATACTACCAGGATCATGTTCTTTCTTCGGCCTTAGGTGTTCAACAGGGTGATCCCCTAGGTCCCCTATTATTTGCTCTAGTTCTTTATCCACTTGTTGAGAAGATTGCCGCTAGTTGCACTTTAGACTTCCATGCTTGGTACTTAGATGATGGCACCATTGCAGGAGATACCATGGAGGTATCTAGAGCTCTAAAAATTCTCCAAGAAGATGGTCCTAGTTATGGTTTACATTTGAACATCACGAAGACGGAAATATTTTGGCCTTCTTATGATCCGAGAAGAGATGTGGATGATGTCTTCCCTACCAATATTGGCAAGCCGGTGGATGGTGTTAAACTCCTTGGCGGCCCAGTCAATTTGGATATGGATTTTTGCAGTGGCATTGTTTTGAACAGGGTAGATAAAACCATACAGCTTATGAATAAAATTCAAGAACTGCACGACCCCCAAAGTGAACTCCTACTTTTGCGCAGTTGCACTTGGGTCTCTAGGTTATATTTTGCTCTTCGTACAACATGCCCTGAGGTGCTTCAGATTGCTAGGTCTCATTTTAATGAACATCTTATGCTTTATTTACGTCGATTAGTGGTTGGAGATGGGGCTTGTTTTGGTTTGGTTCAACAACGATTAACTACCCTTCCTATGAAAGACGGGGGTCTTGGGGTTCTTACTATGGCAGATACTATGAAGTACTGTTATCTAGCATCTCAGGCCCAGACTCAGCATTTGCATACCTCCATCTTGAAGTTGCCAGCAACAACAGATTTTTCGTATGGTTTTCAACAGACGCTACAAGTTTTCACTCAAGCTTGTGGTCCTCCTTTACCTGGTTTCAACATGAATAATGCTGCCCCCGATTTTATGAAGTCTCTGGCAGCTATTTATTTCGGTGTTGTCAAGGAAAAGGTACCTTCTTGCTTTTATTTATCTGTACGTGAGTCTAACATATGGCAGTGCAATCGAGAAGATCATGCAATGGATTTCCTTAAAGCGGTTCTGATACCTGGTCTTAATCAGGTAGTTGGACCAAGACAGTTCTGTTCTGTTTTGCAATATCGCTTGGGCATTCCTCTCTTTGAAAAAAACAGTAAATGTCCTTATTGTGGGAAGCTAATGGATGTATTTGGACACCATGCTATTCATTGTGCTAGTGAGGTGGGCCTTAAATTTCGACATGATATGGTCAAAGATGTTTTGGCTGATATTGTTATAAGGCAGGTGTTGTAGCTAGAAAAGAAGTCTCTTCGGGGCTTGTTTCTAATGACAACAAGGAGCTCAGGCCGGCGGATATCATGGTTTACAACTGGAAAGATGGCAGAGACGTTTGTATGGATGTCACAGGTGTCTCTCCATTCACAGGTGCTAGGACTCTCAACTTCGCACCAGGACACGCTATTTCTGCTGCTGTCACTCACAAGAACAATAAGTATCTGGAGAAATGTACTTCACACGGCTATGGTTTTGGGGTACTAGCATTTTCTACCTTTGGCGAGCTCAGTGCTGATATCATATCCTTTCTAAAGAGACTGAGAAATTGTACGACTAGACATGATGCTAATTTTAAGATAGGCAATTGTCTTTTTCACTGGTTAGGGATTGTTATTCAAAAAGGTATTGGTGCCCAATTGGTCGCTAGGTTACCAACCATTTCTTGTAACGTTGATTTAGATTCGTAATAATAATAAGATTGCAGCTAAAACCAGCCCCGTTTCTATTCATAGGTTAGGGACTAAGCCAAAACCAGCCCCGTCTCTGTCCCCTATTATTTGCCTTGGCTTTACACCCGCTCGTCGAGAAGATTGCAGCTAACTGTACTCTAGATTTTCATGCCTGGTATCTGGACGATGGCACCATAGCAGGGGACACTATGGAAGTATCCAAAGCTCTGAATATTCTTCAAGACGATGGACCAGGCTGCGGGTTGCATCTGAATATTTCGAAGACGGAGTTATTTTGGCCTTCATATGATCTGAGAAGGGATTCTGATAATGCATTTCCTGCAAATATTGGTAAGCCTAAATATGGTGTGAAACTGCTTGGTGGACCGGTCAGCTTAGATACGAACTTCTGCAGCAATATAGTGATGCATAGGGTAGATAAAACCGTTCAGCTCATGGACAAGATTCAAGAGTTGCATGATCCTCAATGTGAACTCTTGCTTTTATGCAGTTGTACAGGAGTATCGAGGTTATAGTTTGCTCTACGCACCACCTGCCCCAAGGCGTTACAGACTGCTGCTGATCGCTTTGATGATTATATCATGCAATATCTTCGTCGCCTTGTGGTAGGAGATGGGGCTGGTTTTGGCTTAGTCCAGCAGCATCTATCCACTCTTCCCATCAAAGATGGAGGTCTTGGTATACTTACTATGTCATATACTATAAAGTACTGCTACCTTGCATCTCAGGCACAGACCCAGCATTTGCAGAATTCTATTTTGAAATTGCCTATAACAGCTGACATATGTCCTGGTTTTCACAGTGCATTACAGGGTTTCACGCAAGCTTGTGGGATTTCCTCTCCGGATTTCAACATTAACGATACCGCCCCCCAATACATGAAGTTTTTGGCGGCTATCTACTTTGGTGCAGTTCGGGAAAGGGTACCCTCTAGCTTCTCTTTATCTTCGCGTGAGGCTGCTGTTTGGAAATGCAATAGATCGGACCATGCTATGGACTTTCTTAAGGCAATTCCTATACCTGGCCTTAACCAGGCTATTGGGCCTAGGAAGTTTAGCTCTGTCCTGCAATACCGTTTGGCCATACCCCTTTTTGAGGAAGACAGCAAGTGTTTCTGTTGTGGCAAGCTCATGGATATCTTTGGTGATCACGCCATTCATTGCGCTAGTGTGGTTGGGCTTAAGTTCAAACATGATTTAGTAAAGTATACCTTGGCAGATATGTGTTATAGGGCCGGTGTTGTAGCTAGAAAAGAGGTCTCTTTGGGCGTCATTAACAACAAAGATCTTCGACCAGCGGATATCATGGTTTATAATTGGGAAGATGGTAGAGATGTTTGTCTTGATGTCACAAGAGTCTCTCCGTTCACTAGTGTTATAACTCGCAACTTCATACCAGGTCATGCCATTTATGCAGCTATCACCCGCAAGAACAATAAGTACTTGGATGTTTGCACTTCACTCGGTTATGGTTTTGGTGTGTTGGCCTTTTCCACTTTTGGCGAGCTTGGTACGGATTTTTTAATTTTTCTGAAGAGATTAAGAAATTGCATGGTAAGATATGATGCCAATTTTAAGATGGGCAATTCTCTTTTTCATAGGTTAGGGATCGTTATTCAAAAAGGTGTCGGTGCCCAGCTTGTTGCTAGGTTTCCCACCATCCCTTGTAATGTTGATTTTGATGTCGATTTTTAATAATAATAATAGTAATAATAATTCACTTTAAAAAAATAATAATAATAATAATAATATCCCCATTGCTGGGCTAAACCAAACCATCGGACCTCGGCAGTTCAGGGCCACTTTTCCCGGAAGATAGTATATGTGCTTGCTGCAAACGTGATATGGATGTCTTCGGCGATCATGCACTCCACTGTGCAAGCGAGGTAGGCCTCAAATTTAGGCATGACCTAGTGCGAGATGTAATTATGGATATTTGCTATAGAGCGGGAGTAGCGGCTCGGAAGGAAGCATCTTTGGGCCTTTTGGCAGGCGGCGCAGCTCTAAAACCAGCAGACATACTCGTGCACAATTGGGAGAACGGAGTGGATACATGTTTTGATGTCACAGGAGTCTCTCCATTTTCCGGACCTGGGTTACGTAGATTTACACCGCGGCATGCTATCTCAGCGGTCGTAAGTTGCAAACGCAACAAATATTTGGAGATATGCACTACCCACGGATATGATTTTGGAGTCCTGGCCTTCACAACTCTAGGTGAACTTGGTGATGATATGATTGTTTTCTTGAAGAGGCTAAAGAATTTCTTAGTTGACTACGACGCCAACAATAAAATAGGCGGTTCTTTATTTCACAGGGTAGGTTTGGTTATCCAGAAAGGAGTTGGAGCACAATTTGTTGCTCGGCTCCCATCCATTCATGTATTTGATTTTCTGTAATAAAAGCCCCTAGTGGCTCTCTTTTATAATAATAATAAAAAAAATAACAATAATAATAATAATAATAAGCCAGGAGAGAGACGCTCCGGCGATCGGAAATGGGTTTTTCTGGCGATTGAAAACCAGAATCATTCCAATCCTTCGTCCGTGATTCAAAGCTGTATCTTCCTTTCTCCTCTCTGATTATTGTTTATCTGCATACCGATGCACCTTGCGGCCATTGCTCTCTCGGGTTTCCACAAACTCAGCTTCCACTTGGAATACGCAATGCCTAGACCTCGATTACGATCCTTAACCGCTTCAGATACCCGTACTCATGGCGACCCCGATTCCCAAACCTCCATGGCTTCATCATCATCACAGATTGACAAGATTCCTTGTCCCTTTTCTACTCTTGATGGCTGCCAGGGCGGTACTGGTGGGTTAGGTTACTCCAGCAGTGGCTGGATTCGACACCTTAAAGATCAGCACTTTCCTACTGAAAGCGCTAAATTGATCTGCAAGGAGAGAATCCAGAAAATCGCGCACTTCTATGCTGCCTGGGAAGGTGTTCTGCAAGATATGCAATGTTGGTTATGCACCAAATGCATGACCACCCATACATGGAAGATGGCCTGCAAATCGAAATCCCACGCTGCGGATGTTATACCAGGGCCGTTTAACGGAGTTGGTGTAGATTTCTTGGTTCATGGAGTGGAGAAGCCTCTGGCTGTGATTCCAGTTGCAGTTGATATTGCTGCGCCAAATGATCCAGTTAGTGATGAAGTCGTCGGGATTACTGTGGAGATACTCAACCAAATGCTGCAGAGACAGATTACCACTACGGTCAGTATTCCACCGCACTGCAGGCTTCACTTCTCACGTACGTTGAAATCTGCTTTAGATTTTGTTATCGCAAATCCCACGAACCTTACGGCCTGGATACGTCTGCTCCTTCTGCCGATTTGCACTTTAAACCTCAAAGATCGAGTGAGGAACGCTCTGGTAACAGAAATAAGATACAGACGGCTGCGATCAACAAAGCTCTGTTGACATGGAAGGAGCCTTTTGGCTGTCTCAGCTTAGTTCAACAGCTGCTAGACCTGACTAAACAACCTCCAAAGCAGCGTTCTCCCAACAAAAAGAAAACTAGCAAACATTTGAATGCCTGCAGGAAGAAGTTAAGTTACGGTCACTACACCGCAGCTATTCGTATCCTCTCGTCCAGTGGCGTTGCTCCATCAACTCCAAACACTCTTTACGAACTCCAGCAGAAGCACCCTCTATCTCAGTCCCCTATTATACCTGCAGATGTTATTTCATCACCTGCTATATCTGTGGAAGCTAAGGATGTCCTTGCTGCACTTAAAAGCTTCCTAAAGGGAACGTCATGTGGCAGAGACGGCCTCAGAGCTCAGCATCTTCTTGATGTGATGAGCGGCGCTAGTGCTGCTATCGCAGATGCCTTCAATTCTCGGTGAATTTTTCGCCAGCACGCCCTTGACGCCTTTGCTCAAACCTGGTGGTGGTTTGAGACCTATTGCGGTGGGTACCATATGGCGCAGGTTATGCTCCAAATTGGCTGCCAACTCGGTTTGTAAAAGTTTGAATTCTTACCTTGGCAATTACCAATATGGCGTTGGCATTCCGTCTGGTGGGGAGGGAATTTTACACTCGGCCAACAGATTACTTGAGCTATATGGTTCTGACGCCACCAAAACTATGTTGTTGATCGACTTTTCAAATGCTTTCAATCTCGTTGATCGGTCTACCATCATTAGGGAGGTACTTGCTCGATGTACTAGCATTGCACGTTGGGTTGAATTTTGTTACATGAATCCCGCCAGTCTATATTATCGAGATCATATCCTCTCCTCGACACAAGGCGTACAGCAGGGCGACCCTCTTGGTCCCCTGTTATTTGCCTTAGCTCTACACCCACTCGTGGAGAAGATTGCATCTAACTGTACTATAGATTTCCATGCCTGGTATCTGGACGATGGCACCATAGCAGGAGACACGATAGAAGTATCCAAAGCTCTAAAGATGCTTCAAGAAGATGGACCAGGCTACGGGTTACATCTAAATATTTCGAAAACGGAGTTATATTGGCCTTCATATGACCGAGAAGGGATACTGTCGATGCATTCCCTGTGAACATTGGTAAGCCTACGGATGGGGTGAAATTGCTTGGTGGACCGGTAAGCTTAGATTCAAATTTCTGCTGCAACACGGTGACGCATAGAGTCGATAAAACCATTCAGCTTATGGACAAGATCCAAGAGCTGCATGATCCCCAATGTGAACTCCTACTCTTACGTAGTTGTACTGGGGTATCGAGGTTGTATTTTTCCCTGCGTACCACCTGCCCGAAGGCGTTATCACCTGCTGCTGAACGCTTTGATGGTTATCTCATGCAATATCTTCGTCGTCTTGTGGTCGGAGATGGCGCTGGTTTTGGTTTAGTCCAGCAGCGTCTGGCTACACTTCCCATCAAGGATGGGGGTCTTGGTATACTCACAATGACGGATACCATGAAGTACTGCTACCTGGATTCTCAGGTCCAGACCCGACATTTGCAGCATTCTATTTTGAAGATCTCTGCAACAACAGGCCCCTGTCCTGGGTTTCACAGCGCCTTACAGTGTTTCAAGCAAGCTTGCGGGATTTCCTCCCCGGAATTCAACATTAACGATACCGCCCCCAATACATGAAGTCTTTGGCGGCTATCTATTCTGGTGCAGTTCGGGATCAGGTACCCTCTGGTTTCACTTTATCTTCACGAGAGGTTGTTGTTTGGCAATGCAATAGGTCTGTCCATGCTATGGACTTCCTTAAGGCAATCCCGATTCCCGGCCTTAATCAGGCTATTGGGCCTAGGCAGTTTAGCTCGGTGCTGCAGTATCGCTTGGCCATACCTCTTTTTGATGATGGAAGCAAGTGTTCTTGTTCTGGAAAGCTTATGGCTATTTTCGGTGATCACGCCATCCATTGTGCTAGTGAGGTTGGGCTTAAATTCAGACATGATCTGGTGAAGGATATCTTGGAAGATATGTGTTACAGGGTTGGTGTGGTGGCTAGAAAAGAGGTCTCTTTGGGCGTCATCAACGGCAAGGATCTTCGACCTGCAGATATCATGGCTTATAATTGGGAAGATGGTAGAGATGTTTGTCTTGATGTCACAGGAGTTTCCCCATTCACTAGTGCTCGAACTCGCAGCTTCATCCCAGGTCATGTCATTTCTGCAGCTGTCACCCGCAAGTACAATAAATACTTGGATGTCTGCACTTCACTTGGTTATGGCTTTGGTGTGCTGGCCTTTTCCACTTTTGGTGAGCTTGGTATGGATTTTGTAACTTTTTTGAAGCGAATAAGGAATTGCATGGCACGACATGATGCCAATTTCAAGATGGGCAATTCTCTTTTTCATAGGTTAGGGATCGTTATTCAAAAAGGTGTCGGCGCCCAGCTTGTTGCTAGGTTGCCCACCATCCCTAGTAATGTCAATTTTGATATTGATTTATAAAAGCCTTGCGGCATCCCTTTTATAAATAATAATAATAATAATAATAATAAGCTTGTTAGGCTTGTTAATAATAATAATAATAAGCTTGTTAGGCTTCCACCATACCCTGTGTAATCATCGACTTATTTAATATTAAAGTTATTAATATAAAAATAAAAATAAGAATAAGAATAAAAATATTTAAAGATAAAAATTAAAATTAAATTAAATTAAAATATTAAATGATTAAAATATGAATAAGAATTATTATTATTTTTTATCTTTATTTATTCAAAATAAAAAAATATATTTTATTATTAATTTAAAACGAATTTTTAAACCATGTCTATTTTCGTCATTAGCCACATCATAAGCACTTCAACATGATAATTTACCAAACAACATTTACAGTTTGTTGGTTCCACAACACTTTACATATTATAGTTTACCAAACGTCTGACTACTTTATTTTTAAAGCACATCACAACAACGCACATCACATCACAACAGAAAAGCACTTTTGTAAATTTCACAGCAATACCAAACTAGGATTGAATGAGGCATTCATTTCTTTAGAAATATATCCAGATTCAAAGAATCTCTGGACCATAGAAACTAAATCAGGTCCAATGAGTTCCCAATTTTGTTGAAATTTTTTTTGCAGAAAACCATCCGGGCCTGGGCTTTTATCAGGTTCCATTGAAAAATCTATAGTTTTTATTTAATTCATACTAGGAATATTACAGAGCATGTTATTCTCTTCTTCAGAAATGCATTTAGGAATTAAATCAATCATACTGTTATCTATATTTGTCGACACAGAAGTAGCAATCTTATGAAAATGTTGTGTAATACATTATGCAATTTCGTTTCTCCTATTAACCCATTCTCCATTCTCCTTTAGGATAGTCTCTATTCTATTTCTTCTAAAACGTTTTTTTTGCTTTATTATGAAAGTATTTGGTATTTCTATCTCCTAGTGCTAGGTCTTGGTCTCTACTTTTATCTTTCCAAAATTTTTCCTTTATGTTGTACCACTTAGTTAACTCAGCTGTTAGCTTAGCCATATCAGCAGCTTTAGAAGGATAGTAATTCTTCTTATGAGTTTATGTTAATATATTTTTTATGTTTTCTATATTCGTGTTTATGTTGCCAAAAGTTCTTTTGTTCTAGTCTCTCAAAATAGTCTTTACTGTATGAAGTTTTTTAATTACTAAGTGACCTGGAGAACCTTGAGTTGTACTATTCCAGCATTCTTGAATAATGGTTTTGCATTGATCGTTATCCATTCACCAAAATATTTAAATGGAGTAGCTCCATCATTCCAAATATTATGAGTATTTAGACATACGGGGATATGGTCAGAAGCAAGAGGATTTAGGTGTCTAAGATTAGAGTTAGGGAAAGTGACATTCCATCTAGAGTTCACTAAATCTCTATCTAGCCTTTGTTCTATAAAATCAGCATCAGTTCTCCTATTATTCCAAGTGAAAGTATATCCTATAAATCCAATATCCATTATCCCACGGTCACCTATTATCTTATTAAAAACCCTTGCTTCCCTTTCATTAAACTTAAATCTACTTCTTTTTTCTTCATATATATTTGATAATGTTCCAAGAATCCACTTTCTCTTTTCTGTAAGGGCTACCGTAAAAACAGGTTAGAATCCAACTTGGTCTATTATTACAAGCATGAACTAAAACATTTATGTGATTATAGTTGTTATCTAATACTTCGAGAGACAAATTATCCTTCCAAATTAGACATAGCCCACTAGCTGTTCCTCTAGGAGGAACAAGCCAATACTTGCTAACATTAACCTTTCTAAGGATTCTATGCATTTCCTTATTTTTCTGTTTAGTTTCTGAAAGAAACATTATGTCGAGGTTTGCCTTATTCAAAGTATCATTCAGACTGTTAATAGTTTCATTTTTTCCTAGGCCTTGACAGTTCCAAGCTATCACACTAATAAATTGCCAAAAGTAAGAAACTCTGGGGTATTCTAAATCCAGCAACACATGAATAACAAAGAAGAATTTATATTACCTATAACTCTAAAGCGATTCAAGCTTAGCATGTTCAATTTGTAAAGGTAATCTACAAAGTTAGTTATCATATCATTCATATACAAATTTCTATTATAAGAGTAGTATCTAGTTATGCAAGCATGAGTAATCAAGTAACTACTGTCTAATTCAATCAAAGCATGAGTAGTATTTGAGTACACTTTCTTAATCAGTCTATAAGACATCTTATCACCAGATAGAAATGCTTGAACACATAATTCAATTCCTATCTTTCTTTGTTTTTTCCTAATCATGCTTCTAAGTTTTGTGTTCCTAATCATGCTTCTAAGTTTTATGTACTGAAGCATATATGGTTTTAGAATTACCTTATCTTGTATTGCTTCCATATCTTCATTTTCAAGATTCTTCTTACCTTTTTCCTCATCTTCCATCGATTACATTACCTCCAACGCTAGGCTATAGCTAATAGATCGTTCCGACGCAACCCTAGGTGTTGTCACAGACTGATTCACCTCCTCTTTCTCCATTATTTTTTTTGAATGGGTCAACAATATTGTTCGAACATTGCCTTGAACACCTGTTTTTTGCAGTAGTTTCCTTCTCTTCCATTTGAAGCAATAGGTACCTGGGATCAAACATGAGTGCATTAGTTTTGTGAAAGGTTTTTTTGTTAAATGTTTGCAGAATTTAAAGAATTTCATTGCTATGTTAAGAGGTACACAGTATAAGAGTGAAAAATAGGTTTAAGATATGGAAAACAAACAGAATAAGAGAAGGTCGAAATTGAATCGATACAAAACAAATCTTCTAGGTAAATAGACAAATTAGAGGGAGTTTAGAGATTAAGAACAAAGGACAATCCATAATAGATCAGAAATTTCAAGGGAAATCCAGAAAAGAAATTTGTCGTTGCCGATGAGGATTAGGGTGTTGATGATGCAGAGAAGAAGATGAAGAATCCAAAAATAAGAATAAATTTCTAGGGTTTTAGAATCTAAGAAGCAAAAATTGAGTCTCGGTATCTTGGTGTCTTTGAAATCGGTGTCTTTGTAGCTTTGGAACGGAGTCTTAGTGGCTTTGAAACTAGGTGTCTTTGAAATTCAGAAATAAGTCATAGCTAGATACCTTAAATTCCTGATGATTTAATCACAAGGGTTGATAGATCTGAGAGGGGTTTTGATTAAAAAGACATGAGAATGAATTAAAATTGGTTTTTGGTGATTTTCACCGTCGACGACGGTGGATACTGGCTAGATTTTGGTGTTTGCAGACGAAATAGTGGTGGTTACTGGTAACATTGAGGAGATTTTGGGGTGGCGGAAAAATCGCCAAGGAGAGAGGAGTGAGACCGAGAGAGAATTTCAAATTAATTTATGATTTTAAGAATCCTGTTTTGAGGCATACAAATTAATTATCATACCTAGGGTGGGGTGATAAGGGGTGGCTTATGAGTAATAAATTACTTAGATATCCTTGAATACTTTAAATCACAAAAATACTTTTTTATTAATTAGAAACCTAATTTAAAATTTTAAAATCATAAACTAGTTTCCATAAAATCAATTTTAGTTTTCTCATCTTCTCTTCTCAACGGAACTTATTCGTGAAATCCTGATTTCAAATTTTCATCATCTTCGATTTATAAAACTTTGATCGTCGATTACACACCAATAAAATGATTTGCACGAAGAATCTTAATCATTCTTGTTAGAGCATTGCTCGGTCGAACTCGCAAGCGTTGCTATCTCAAGCTTGTTTGTCAAGTTTAGTTGCCAAAACTATAAGTCTTGATTTCTAGTCTACTTATAGCTAAGTCTCGGACTTGGATAGTAAGTGTAGTTGAGCTCTAGACTCCACGGCGTTCATCATGCAAAGACGAAGAACTACTCAAGGAACTGGTGGAACTTCATCGACAAAAAGGTATGTGGAGACTTGAACTTATCTATCACTCAAAAGTCTATCTACTCTATCTCTTATCTTGAGACAAAAGTCGTATTGCTATATAGACTTCGATTATACACATTTTTTATTTCGAGTCGAGTTTATCTCGCTTATCTATTTCTCGAAATATGTGTTGGTAAGCTTTCACTTTGGCCAAGTTCATCTTTACTAGTGACGAAAGTCATGTTGATTATTTCAATAACTTGAAAATCGCTTTGACGAAAAATAGTTTGTGAATAATAACTATATAACGTCCTCTAAGAAAGTTTCAATGATTGAAATGAGAGTTTAGAATATATAAGCATGTTTGGATATAAACATTGTATGTGAATTCATACTTGTGTAAGTCCAAAATCCTTGAACCATAGTATGCGTACTTTACTGGTTTAGGATGACCGGAGTAGAGCTGTCAATTCTTGACCCGGCTTACGGGCTGACCCTAACCCGGCTTCTTTCAACCCGGCCCGGCTTGGCTTGTTGGATAAACGGGACGGGTTAGGATTGTTATATTTGACCCTACTAGAAAATAAGTCGGGCTAGGGTTAACCCGCGGGTTACCCGCCAACCCGTCGTTTAATTAGGATTAGTTATTTTTTGTGATTTTAGGGAAATTTGAACGCTGGTTTTCCTAAGTCATACAAGCGTATTTCATCTAATTTACTCTTTGAATATTTAATATGATTAATAACTAATACAATCACATTCATATTTATACAATAATCTAGATTAGATCTAAAAAGAATTTTGTTTTTATACAATTAACATATTAATCAAATAAAATTCATGAGCATATCCATAATCATTTACATACATATTATTAAAAGTATCAAACACATATGAATAAAACCGAAAGATCAAATCAAAATTAAAATATCCATAAAGATCTTGATTCATTATCACTACACCATATATGAAATACATACCCATCAAGATCTTGGAAGAGAGAAAAGGGGGAAGAGACTAAGATCTTGAATGATTTTGAGTTAGGATATTGAATTGGTTTGCTTTTATTTAAATGAAGAAGACCAACAATAAAAGAAGAACAAAATTTAGATGAAGAACACAGTAAGAAAAGGAAATAGAAGGTGATGTGAAAAAAAAATGAGAAACGCGATTTGTTGTTGGGTTTTTATTTTGTGGAAACATCAAGTACAATGAACACAAGAATATATATTTAATTAATGAGGAACATGCAATTGTGCTCTCGTAGTTCAGTGGTCAGCATGGTATTTGACCACCTAGGTCAGATAGGTTCGATTCTTGTCAACAATAGTCTAAATTGATGAAACTCATTAACATCGACAAGCCAACCCGCAACCCGCCAGAGCCAACCCGCCTAGGGCTAGGGTTGGGGTTTTGGGCTTGTACATGAATAGTACTAGGGCTAGGGCTAACCCGTCCATGGCTTGGCAAGCTAGGGCCGGGTTGACCCTAGCTTGCCCCGTTGACAGCTCTAGACCGGAGCTAAGTCCGCGTACCTGTACGCGTACTGTCGAAAGTTCACATCCCGTGAATTTTTGCTTGAGTTTGTGAACTGAAAACAAGCTCAGTCCGGGTACTTAAGTATGCTTACAGGTATGCGAACTTAAGTGGGTTATTTTCTAAAAAACAGTTTATTCGTGAACTAAGACATTTATAAATTTAGGAATGCAATCTTTGCAAACCGTGGCTATAATGTTCCTGAATCGATTCGAGTGAATCAAAACTGTTTTTGCTTCGATTGTGTCTTGTATACTTCTATGAGATCTAAGCAATTGAACAACTCTCTAACTAGTTCATTTGAGTCATTTGAACTAGTTATGGTGAAGATGAATAAGGTTGATATAAAAGTGCTCATATGGCTAACCATTAGTTAACTACTGTTGAACAAACTAAGTGTACACGTTTAGGTACGGTTACTCAAACCTAAATGAAGTTACATTTCATGTGTATATAACAAGCTAAGTTCGATCTAACGGTTGAAATATATTAGCTTGAATCTAATCAGGTTTTCATCTAACAGTGAATATTGAATGCTTTGTTACCAAGGTAACTTTGATTGCAAACCCTGATTTGGAGACTATATAAAGGAGAACTCTAGCAACTGGGAAACCTAATCCCCACACCTCCTGTGTGATACTAGTTGTAAAAGCTTGAGTCGATTCTCCTTTAACCTTAGGTTTCTATCGAGACCCTGTAGGTTAACGACTTGAAGACTTCATTGGGATTGTGAAGCCAGACCCAACTATTTTCTCTATAGTTGCGTGATCTGATCTTTCTGTTTCTATCGTGTTGAGTATAATTGTAAAATTGGCTCGAGATTAATTTCTCCGATAGGAAAGATAGAAAAGTAGTCACATACATCTTCGTCTCATCGTTTGTGATTCCAAAATATCTTGTTTCGCTAGTCGATTAAGATTATTGTGAGGTGATTGATATTTCTAGGTTGTTCTTCAGGAATATAAGTCTGGTATATCAATTGGTTCATGTTCACCTTGATTTATCAAAAGACGGGACAAAACTCGTAGGTATTTATGTGGGAGACAGATTTATCTATTCATATAGAATTTTCTGTGTGAGACAGATTTGTTTATTAAAGTCTTTGACTTTGGGTCGTAGCAACTCTTAGTTGTGGGTGAGATGAGCTAAGGGAATCAAGTGCGTAGTATCCTGCTAGGATCATAGACGTAAGGAGCGCAACTGTACCTTGAATCAGTGTGAGATTGATTGGAGTTCAACTACAATCCAGACCGAAGTTAGTTTGTAGTAGGCTAGTGTCTATAGCGGCTTAATACATTGTGGTGTTCAATATGGACTAGGTTCCGAGGTTTTTCTGCATTTGCGGTTTCCTCGTTAACAAAACTTCTGGTGTCTGTGTTATTTCTTTTTCACATTATATTTTGTTATATAATTGAAATATCACAGGTTGTGCGTTGAATCGATCGATTGGTAAATCCAACCTTTGATTGTTGATTGAAATTGATTTATCCTTGAACATTGGTGTTTGGTACCGTTCAAGTTTATTTCTCTTATATTCAATCGGGCTCGCAAATTATTATTTGTTTGATTGCGGATTGAATTGAGAGATTGAGATATAACTCTTTGATATACTTTTCTTAAGATTGAGTCTGACTGTCTAGTTTATTCTCTTGAAAGTATATTGGAGTTAGTTCATACATATTTCTAAGCGAAATATTGGGTGAGGTTGTTGTACCCACACTTTTTTAGTTCTTCTAATCGGCGAACTGAAGAAAAAGAAGAAATCAAATCGAGTAAGGTTATGTACAAAGTATTTCCTACAAATCCATGTCTTATTTTCTAGTTTTTAATTGACATATTAGGTTTAAATCGAAAAATCCAGGATGTTATGGCATTACAGAGTGAAGTTATTGGCTGAAAATTGAAATGAATTATTAGCCGAACTGTTCGTTGTTCTTCATCGTGAAAGTGATAGACAAACTTCACGTTGTTAAAAAACACATTAAGTTCGGTTGTTCAATTTTTTATTCGAATCATCCGAACCTAAATTCATCAGTTACAGAGTGAAGTTCGACTGATAACTTGCTAATCGTTCTATGTCTTTTGAAAATATACTTAGGTTCGGCTGAAAAGTTATCAGCCGAATCTCAGGGTATTCTTTATATACGAAGAACACCCTAGGTTTGGATGATAACTTATTAGTCGAACCTAGGTATATTTTCTGAAACATAGGTTCGGCTGACAAGTTATCATCCGAACCGTTCATCTGGTCAGTAGATCTAGGTTGTAAAAAATTCAATTTTTTGACAAATTGAACTTATAAAAAGGACATTAAACCTCGTATAGAAGTCTACCTTTGTATTAACAAACCTTAATTATCTATTATTTTAGCCAATCTCAAAAGCCTAATTTCTTATTCTTCTTCTTTAACAAACGCTAACCTAATTAACTCTTAAAAAAACCCTTTGAAACTAACATTATATAATCATTTACACTAACCACTAATCATGTGGAAAGATGGGATATCATGTGACATAGTTAGTGTTGTTGATAATATTATACATGCCCTTATTAGGCTTGATCCAAGTAAGCCTGAGGTTCCTGTCTCATTTATGTATGGTTCCACCTATAATGAACCAAAAAAGAAGCAATGGACTCTCCAAAGTCTTAGTGAAGAGGTTTTTCAGCCATGGATTGTGATAGGGGACCTTAATTTTCACCTAGACATAAACAATAATAGCTCTGATGCTTGGGTTAAAACCATGATTAGTAACTCTGGTCTTATAGATTTAGGATATGAGGGTAAAGACTTCACTTGGACTAGTAATAGTTATGGAACAGGCACTAGAAAGTCTAGGCTAGATATTGCTCTAGGGAATAATAATTGGTATCTAGATTTTCATAGGCTAAAATTATTCATCTTAATCACATTGCCTCTGACCACTGTCCCATATTGTTAATTACTGATCCCATTCCTAGGAATCTTTGGAGACCATTTAAATTTTTTGGTACTTGGATGCAACATGATACCTTTAAACAAAATATGGAAAATGCTAGGAATGTGAATGTTAATGGTAGCCCTGCATATAGGTTCAAGTATAAACAACATCATGCTAGGAATGCTCTTTCTCATTGGAATAGAATGGAATTTGGTGACATTAAAAAAAATATTTTAAAACTACAAAACCAGTTGACTTCTATCCAAAGTGAAACTAGCTCAGCCAACCACATCCTTAGAGCTAAAACTGTTACTGAAGAACTTGAAAATTGGTATAATATCCAAACTAGTTTTTACAAAGAAAGGTCTAGAGATAAGCATATTCATGATATGGATAATAATACTAGGTATTTTCACTCTTTGGTGAATAATAGAATGCATAGGAACAACATTAATTCTATTTGTGATGCTAATGGAACCTGGCTTAGGGATAGAGAAGACATTTCTCATTTGCTTACATCCCACTTCAGTTCTATAGGAAGTACTAGTAATCATGTTTTCAGTAATGATACTTTTGATATTATTCCTCATGTCATATCTGAAAGTGATAATAATTCTTTGATTGCTATTCCTACTGCTGATGATATTTTTAATGTTGTTAATCTATGCCAGCTTGGAGTTCTCCTAGTCCAGATGGATTTCAGGCTGGGTTTTATCAGTCCCAATGGGACATTGTTGGGAAGGATGTTATAGATGTAGTTCAGAAGTTTTTTGAGACTGGTCACGTGCCTACTAGCTTAAATAAAACTTACATTTGTCTTATACCTAAAGTTAAGGAACCCAATAAGCCATCTGAATTTAGACCAATAGGACTTTGTAATGTTTCTTACAAAATTATCTCTAAGATATTAGCTAATAAGATAAGACCTTACTTTAAAAAATTTATATCAACCTATCAAGATGCTTTTGTCCCTGGCAGAGCTATACATGACAACATCATTATAGCTCATGAAATTATTCACACAATGAAGCATAAGGAAGGTGTTGGAGGTACTATGGCTCTTAAGTTGGACATTTCTAAGGCTTTTGACAAGTTAGAATGGGACTTTCTCCTAAAAGTTCTATCTAAATTTGGTTTTGAGGATACTTTTTGTAGACTAATACAACAATGTATATCTACTACTAGTATTAGTGTTTTACTTAATGGTTCACCCTGTCAAGAATACAAGCCTTCAAGAGGCATTAGACAGGGTGATCCATTGTCTCCTTATCTGTTCATTTTGGCCATGGAATTTTTGTCTAGAAGCTTAAGGATAGCTGAATCTAATAAGGATATCACAGGTATTAAAGTTGCTAGAAGATCTCTTCCTATTACTCACCTTCTTTTTGCAGATGATATCCTCATTTTTGCTAAAGCAGATGAGGATAATATTGGTAACATTTTAAATGTTTTGAATAACTTTGGTACTGTCTCAGGCCAAATTTTGAATTTTGACAAGTCTTGTGTTTATTTTAGTGGTAATTTTAAGTCCAGGTACTTGTGAGGACTTAGCAAGGAAACTGAATATGAAAGTTGTCAATGATTCAGAAACTTATTTGGGGGCCCCTTTTCTTTTGGGTCATTCTAAGGTCAGACCTTTTGAACCTATTTCTCAGTACTTTGAAGCCAGGTTGAGCAATTGGGTCAGTATATCTCTAAACCTTGCAGGTAGAACTACTTTAGTTAAATCTGTGCTAAATTCTCTGCCTTCCTATCAGATGGGGTGTTTTAAGATACCCAAGACTATAATTGATAAGTTAGATACCCTGACAAGGAATTCTTGGTGGGGACATAACAAACACAAGGGCATAAAATTCTTGGGTTGTCCTGCCCTTAATAAGCCAAAAGAATTAGGTGGCTTAGGATTTAGAGACTTAGAAAAGTTCAATAAGGCGTTGATCATGAAACTTGCTTGGAAAATTAGCTCTAAGGAGGAGGAGGAACTATGGATTCAAATTCTAGAGGCAAAGTATTTTAGGAGTGACAGTTTTCTTCATCTTGATAAACTAAAAGACAATAGTTCTTGGATCTAGGAAATTTAAAGATGTAGTGCCATTATTAAAGAGAATAGTGTTTAGGTTATTAGATGTGGAAGTAAAGTAAAAATTTGGCAGGATGACTGGGTAGTGGGCCTTGATAATCCACCAGAACCATCTACTTATAATCCTAGTTCTAATCTTGTCTGTGTTAAGGAACTGTTTTTACCAGGTACAAAAATTTGGAATGCGCAGTTGATAAATGACACTTTTTCTAATGATACTGCCACTAAAATTCTGGCTATGCAGGTTCCCATGACTGGTACTGATACTTTAATATGGTTGCCTGATAGGAAAGGTGTTTTCTCAGCGAAAAGTGCCTACAAGGTTCTTTGTAACCATGATTCTGGAACTGTGGTCACTCAGAATGTCAACAGTAAAATTTGGAAATCTCTTTGGAGATGTAGAGTGCCTCATAAAGTTAAATTTTTGGCTTGGAAATGTCTTAGGAACATTGTCCCTACTAGAGATAAAATTCATATATATAAGCCTGATATTGATACTCACTGTAGTATATGCAATGCTAATCTTGAAACAACTGACCATCTGTTTTTAGAATGCCCCTATGTTAAAACTTAATGGCTAGGAGTTAATATTAATATCAACAATGTTCTGAATGTGCATGGTAGTTTGTTGCAATGGATAATAAGCTGGTTTGATACAGGTCTATCTCAAGGTAATGTATCATCTTCTGACTGGGAATATAAACTTCGATTTGCTTATGATAACTCTTTGGGTGATATGGAAGGATAGGTGTGCTGTTGTCTTTCAAAAGACTAAGCCAAACAGACTTTTAATCTTGAGTAGTATTAACATTTTAGTAGAGAACTGTAAAACAAACAATAATGTTAGTGCTACTAATATCAGTTCTCAGGTACATATACACAAATGGTATCCACCAGCAATGGATTATGTGAAAATTAACATTGATGCATCTTTTATCATGATACCTTATACAAGGGAACTAGTCTAATAGCGAGAAATTTTGCAGGTCAATGTTTTGGACCAAAAGGGAGCTTCTTCGATGGAGGAATGATAGAGGATCAGGAGGTGGAGCAGCTAGAGTGCTTAGCAATGAAGCAGGCAGTGGAATGGGAAATTGCTAGGGGCTATCACAAAGTTATTTTTGAATCTAATAATGAATCAGTAGTAAAGTCAATAAATGAACAAATCTCATATGTTCACTGGAGAAATCAAGGAACCATCCTTGATATTAAGTTTCTTTTACAAAACTATGGTTTTTATTCTTGTCAATCAGTTAATAGACTTAAGAACTCTTTAGCAGATAAAGTAGCTAAAAGAGCTAGGTCTTATGGATTAGATTTTGAATATGTTGATAACCTTCCCCAAGTTTTCTTAGATTGGGCAAAGGAAGATTTTACTATATGTAATCACCATATTTAAATCAATGAAAAACCCTTTCGAATAAAAAAAAAAAAAAAAAAAAAAATCTAATTATTATTTTCTAAATATATAACGATTATTACATTAACTAGTTGGAAGCCTAACAAGCTAAGCTCCAACGACATACTACTACATTAATTGAACAGGTTGCTGTGCTAGCCTACCAACGGGCCTCATGGGGAACCTTGCCAAGGGGAGCCGAAACGGCGGGCGGGGGGGGCGAGATTGTGTCACAAGGGGGCAAACTAACACTACCTTCCATGTTAATTCCTGCAATATTACGCCATTGGGGACTCGAACCTGGGACCTCCTGGAGCGCATTAAACTTTGGGGAACGGGGATGACCATTATTGTCAACACTAATGAAGTAAGAGCATTATTGTCATGATAAAAATATGTATGCCTCAAAACAGAATTCTTTCCTAAGTCAATAAATTTATAAAAAAGCGAAATACATTACAAAAATTCAACCCAAGAAAAAAGAAGAACGCGCAATTGGGGGATAAAAAAACTAATTGGGGGATATAAGAAAGGACAAAAACTGGATCCAAATATAAAATCAGGGTCACCCCTTATCTAAGTATGTTAAGTAATTCCTAATCTACCCCTCACTAATCAGGATTAGTGGTTAATAATAATTAGGAAAAATCTTAAGAATTTGTTAAAAGATTAATGTATGTTTTTATTTGTATTTGGGTGAGTGAGGTGAGAGTAGAAAGAGGGGAAAAAAATGAGAGGAAACTTTTTTTGGTGAAAATGGAGGATGATTGTGAAGAGAGAATTGCTGCTAAGAGGTTGAAATTTTGATTTTTTTTCTTTGAATCCACCATTTTTGCAACTGAAAAAGCTCGGTGCCGGCATAGACATGGTATGAATGCAATGCCGGAAGCAACCTTACCGGCATGGTATTCATACCACGTCCATGCCAACACCGAGATGATCCCCCATTTTGAAATTCAAGCCGGCATAGTATTCAACCAAAAAACTATGCCGGTACATAAATTATTTTTTTCAGAACGCTATCCAGGGGGGTCTGGGGCGTGTAGCCCCTCCCGGCTGTGTTCAACTTGGTTTTCAGTCTAGTGCCGGCACAAATAGTTAATTCTCGAGCATGCCGGTACTGCTGCCGGCATGGTATGTTGCTTGAATTTCTTTGCCGGCACATGATGTAAAGTATCCAGAAACTTGAATTTTTTTCCACTTGACTACCGGCATTGATAGATTTCTATCGAGCATGCCGGCACTTAGTTACGACATTGAATGTTAGTTACCAAGCATGCCGGCACCATTTTCCGGCATGGTCTTCATCACTTCCGGCGATGTAAAAAAATAATATTTCCGGCATGGTCTTCATCACTACCGGCATGGTCTTTATCACTACCGGCATATCTTCATCACTTCCGGTATGATCTTCATCACTTCTGGCATCGTCTTCATCACTACCGGCATGGTCTTAATCACTTCCGAATGTAAAAAAAAAAATTGTTTCCAAAGTGAGGAGCCGACAGAGAAGGAGAAGAGAATTTGAAAGGGAGTGAGGAGAGTTTAGAATTTGAAAGGGAATGGGGAATATTTGGGTTTCAAAGCTTTAACCCTAAAAGAGATTATTAAGAAGTGGAGATGGAAATGGGGGATATGATTTTGTTTTTTGATTTTGAGTTTGAGGGAAGGGTATTTTAGTATTTTTTCCCCCAAAAAACACCCCTTAGCAGACACTATTGGTCGGGGGAAGTAATTTATATCCCCCAATTAGTTTATTTATCCCCCAATTGCGTGTTCAAAAAGAAAGCCCAAGGCTTCCAAAAACTCACAATGCTATTTGAAACGACATAGCTTTCAAAAACACCTTCAGCCAGCAAACATGCTTGTTTGGCCAAGTGATCTGCCACAGAGTTTACTTCTTTGTAGGTACGTTCATAATAAATAAGTTTGTTTGGCCAAGTGATCTGCTGCAAAGTTTACTTTTCGGTAGGTATGTTCATAGCGAATATCCTCGGATAAGCACAAGCAGTCTTCCATTTTTGCATCAAATATCACAACAGAACACGTTGTTGCACATCCTGAGTCGCACTTGTAGAATCTGTTCTGGCACAAATTCTACCTGAACTCCATCTGTTAGCCCATTGAAGACCAAAATTAACGACAGACACTGCATCAACATAATTAGTTTTCTATCCTAGGCCAACACTCAATATAGCGTATCTTACAATAACACCAGCTCCAGTTTGTCTTATATTACCCCTATCAGCACCGAAAAAACCGAAAGCCTTTTGTCCCCTAACAAGTTCATGGTAGGCTAGAGACTATCTCGTAAAGAATTATCTCATAAAAGTGTGGAAAATTTTTTTACCCCTAGCAGCACCATCACATCAAATCAGAATTTCTCCTGGTGTCGGAGGAGACCAAGGGCATTCAACAAGAGAAGAGTTCTTAACTACACTGTATGCACATTATTCATAATCGACCACGTGTCAAGAAAAGTCCATGTGTAATCCATAAAGAAAATAGGCATCGAACTATGATGCACATTACAACATCATAGGAATATGAATCATCATCTGCCACGCGTCCATCGTAAAATGAATCCAACGATCGGTAAAGCAAGGAGCACTTGATGCAAAGACTACCGTGAAACACAATAGGAGATCAAGAAGCTTGCTTTACCCCACCCCAAGGTATATCCGAAATGGACTGAGAAGATGGAACTCACTGACAAGGGAGTGATAGCTACAACAACACTATCTGACGCTCAATCAATAAATGTCGATATTGACATTTGAATAACAAAAGCTTTTACTCCCACTAAAGGTAAGCTAGGTAAATATCCAATCCAAACATTTTTGTTATTCTCCGTTTTGTAGTCAATTACTACAACAACAATATGATATGTTTATACCCCTTAGTCAATGCTTTACTATTTCTTTAGATATAACGTTTAAGCACAATTATCCTTTCCTTAGTGATTAAAAATCACTTATTTACACCATATATTTCTCCCCATTTTTGTCACAAAATGACAAAGGTTTGGGAAAATAAAGGACAAACCGAAAGGATCTTACAAATCTAAAAGACTTGTAAACAACCTATAAGAGTTAAGCACGAAGATTTCACATACCACTTTATAAAAAATCGGGGGTCTAACAACCACACCCAATAATTCATTCGGCAATATGTATGGACTAATTCCAATATAATTCAAGAGACAACTAGACAGTCAGACTCAATCAAGGAAAATATATCCAAGAGTTATATCTTTATTTCTTAATGTAATCAGCAAAGACCAATGTTCAAGTGTCAATCAATTTATATCAACAACCGAAGATTGGATTATCTGATTGATTGAACTACGCACAACTTGTGATATTTCAATTATATAAACAAATATAATGCGGAAAAGAAATAACACAGACACTAGAAATTTTGTTAACGAGAAAACCGCAAATGCAGACCCCGGTACCTAGTCCATATTTGAACATCACACTGTATTAAGCCGCTACAGACACTAGCCTACTACAAGTTAACTTCGGACTGGAATGTAGTTGAGCCCTAACCAATCTCACACTAATCAAGGTACAGTCGCGTTCCTTACATCTCTGAATCCTAGCAGGACTCTACGCACTTGATTCCCTTAGATGATCTCACCCATAACTAAGAGTTGCTACGAGCCAAAGTCGAAGACTTATAGACAAATCTATCTCACATAGAAAAGCCTATTCTGATAGATAAATTTATCTCCCACATAAATACCTATGAAGTTTTGTTTCGTCTTTTGATAAATCAAGGTGAACAAGAACCAATTGATACACCGAACTTATATTCCTGAAGAACAGCCAAGTAATATCAATCACCTCATAATAACTTAATTATATGGTAGTAGAACAAGTTATTGTGGAATCACGAAGAATGAGACGAAGAGCTTTGTGATTACTTTTTATATCTTACCTATCGGAGATAAATCTCGAGCAAATCTTAGAGAAGATAATACTCAATAAGATATAACAAGTAAGATAAAAACACGTAACTACAGAGAAAATAATTGGGTCTGGCTTCAGAATCCCAATGAAGTCTTTAAGTCGTTAACCTATAATGGTTTTAGAAAAACCTAGGCTAAAGGAAAATCGACTCTAGTACGAAACTAGTATCACACAAGAGGTGTGAAGATTAGGTTTTCCAGTTGCTAGTGTTCTCCCTTATATAGTCTTCAAATTAGGGTTTGATAGCTTTAAAATAAAGCAATCAATATTCACCGTTAGATGAAAACCTAATTTAAGATTCAAGCTAAGTTTGCTTAAAACCAAAGCAATATCTCTACACCGTTAGATGGTCTTAGCTTGTTACACACAAATGAAATATACCTTCATTTAGATATGGGTAACCGTACCTAAACGTGTATATTGAGTTGGCTTAACAATAGTTAACCGAAGTTAGCCATATGAACACTTTTTTATTAACCTTGTTCATCTAACACATCTTGATCACATATGATGATCAATCAAACAAGAATGATAATCAAATGAATCTAATTGTGTTACTCATAGAGTTGTTCAATTGTTTGTATTCTCATAGAAGTATACAAGACACAATTGAAGCAAAATCGGTTTTGATTCAAGAGAATCAATTCATGAACATTTAGCCACGGTTTGATAAGATTGCATTTCTTATTATATAAATGTATTTGTTCATGAGTATGAAATCATACTTAACCGATTTTAGAACTTAACCTCATAAGTTTGCAAACGGGTACGCAAACTTACGTTCCGGACTTTGATCTTTTCCGACAGTTCGCAAATGTGTACGCATACTGTCGTTCCAGACCGAACTCAGGTGAAACAGTTCGAAAACGGGTATGCAAACTTAGTTCCCGGACTTTAACAGTTAAAACCGTTCGCACACCGGTATTCATACTTGGTTCCCGGACCTGAATTATACTTGCAATAGTTTTCATACGTGTACGCATACTGTGCTATATCCAGACAATGGTTAGTTGTTCTAAACTCCCATTTCAATCATTGAAACATCCTTAGAAGACGACAATAGTTGTTTCTCACAAACTATTAGCTTATAAGTAATTTTCAAGTGATCGAATGATAAATACGAAACATTCCGATTCTACATCAAATGACTGTCTCACAGAAATCATGTAAGATGTTACAAGGCAATTTTCACATGATCATCTTTTGACTTTCGTCAAGAATAATGATGAACATAGTTAAAGCAAAAAGCTTTGAAACACATATTTCTAGAAATAGATAAGTGAGTTATACTCAACTCGAAATATCAAATGTGCATACTGATGAAGTCTATATAGCTATACGACTTTGTCTCAATAGGAGATAGAATAGAATAGACATCTGAGTGATAGATGAGTTTAAGTCTCCACATACCTTTTGTTGATGAAGTTCCACAAGATCCCTGTAGATGGGGCAAAACGAGTTGCTGGTTTTTAAGGAATTGATGAGACGACCGTGCGGAGGAAACTCCTTGAACCGAGCGAACTTTCTAACCTCACACATATGCACTTCAAAAAATGGAGTGCTTTGACTTCGAGAGATCAATCTGTAGGACTCCGGCCTAAACCAAGACAATGGTTGTTCCAGAGTCAATTCGGTCACAAGAGAGGATGGGTCGATCTGTAGGAGGGAAGCTGAGGAATGTGTGAGATCAATGGTGATCGAAGATTGTAAGTGTGTTGTGTATTCTGCGTGAAGAAATAAGATAAGCTCTGATCGATTGAATTTCGCTCTGTTGAGAGTAATTGCTCAGACGTCGAATTCTTAATCTCTTGTTGTCTGTTTTACGAAAGATTGTCTGTCTTTCAATCATGATTCAGAGACTTATTTATACTGCAAGAATTGTAAACACCTTGATCCCATGAAGTGTGACAGTTGTTGGAGTCAAAGAGTGGGGAAGTGGGAATCGTGTTAAAACCAGTTGCTCATCGTGCGGAGACTTGGTTGATTCTCCACCCACTACTTTGCTAACTCCTCCAACTGCTTGCACGACTTTCTCACATTCTCATCATGTGTATGAACACACGTGTTGTAGACCTCCAGACCAAAACCCTAATTGATATCCCCCCATGTGACACGATTGATGTCTCGTGATTGTGGAGTCTGCAAGGCAGACGTGTATTTAGTTAGTCAGTTATTGACTTTATGAGATGGTGAATCTTTGTATTGCTGAATTGAACGTGATTTGCAAATATTCTAGGACTCATGAATTGACCGTGTTTGTTGAGACAGAGGTACAATTGTCGAATAAATGTTGATAGTTAAGGTGAACAAATATTGTTCATTTGATGAATTGTTGAATATTGATAGTTGAACCGATATTCCTTAGTCTGAGCAAATATTGCTCATCTGAGCAAATGTTGTTCGTTTGATGAATTATTAATTTAAAATATTGACAACTGAACCGAGTATAATAAATAAAGTGTTGATTACGGGATCAACATAAAATTATTAGTGCTTGAATCTGGAATTATGAACCTTGGATTCGAAACCCTAATTTCGATCAATTGATGATCAACTGATGATTTATTGAAAATCAACTACGGAGTGGAGGAGAGACCATGATGCTACATGGGATGATGGGTCGACCATGCAGCGCCCAGATGCTCGAGTGAGAAAATGCCAAAGTCTCTTGAAGACCAGTTAGTGAAAGGATGATTAAATGCTGGTTTAATCATTTATTAACATAATGCTCCTCCGGGCCTTAGGTTATGAAACCTAATTATGACAGAGTAAGGTGTAAAGACCCTCAAGCTGGTCAACGCTATTAGACCGGTCAAGTGACGAGTTAGACGATATTAACTCGATTAGTTTATCACGGACATTAATTAATAGAAATTAATCTAACAACGACTTAGATATGAAACGAGTATCGTTGGATAGATCTCGAAAAGTTACGCAGAATGGACTACTCGAACGTGTCATTTGAATACTGGACGAATGAGATATCATTGGATACATATGAAGGGCAAAATAGTCTTTTTGATTTGGACAAACCCCGACTACCCATATCAATTGGAAGGGTTCCTTTATCATTTGTCGTTGGTCTTATCCCAGACCGAGAAGATAAACTCGATCTATTTTCTTTCTCTTCTTCATTCTATTTTCTTCTTCTTTCTTCTTCTGTTAAGGATCGAGAGATGAATTTGAGGTATTTCTTGAGAGAGTAATGTGTTAAGGAAGAGCAGATTAAGTAGAAGATAATGAAGTTGATGTTATTGAACTCGGGAAAAGAATGAGTTGATATTGTTATAATCGAAATTAGGGTTTTGAGAATGAATTAGAGTTCTTTGTTGAATTGATGGGTTAATAAGGTTGTTGTTAGAGGATTATTGAGGGGTTGATGTTTAATTGAAGTTGTAATGATGTTTTGAGGTTTTAATCAAGACTTAGGGTTTACGTAAAATTCAAAGATGAATTAGAAGATGAAATTGATGTTTTAAGAAGGGGATTTGAGATGGGTGTTGATGGATTAGATGAATTAGGGTTAGAGATGAAAAGTAATTCGAGTTTGATGAAGTTGAGGTTTTGAAGCATTAATGGAACTAGGGTTTCTCTCAGTAAATCAAAGATAGTGATGAAGATTGTTGAGTGTTATAGTTTTGAGATGATTGTTCGGATGAGGCAAAGGAAAGAAGAATTCGACCCCGATTGCCCGAGCAACACTTTTTTGAGGTAATTTACTTCTTAATATCTCGGTAAAGCTTTTTTTTTATTTCATTTAATGAATAATGAGTTATGGATGTTAATGAGTGATAAACGAGATTAAGATGATTATAAAATGGAACCGTAATGGTGGATATGAAGATGTTGTTGAATTGTGAACAACAATTGCAGGGGAATGGTTGAGTTCTTTGTGGTGGTATGTGTGTGGTATGAACCGTTGTAGGTGCAAGGAGAATGGAATTGGCGGGGTAAGGAGGTTGTTAGTATTGAAGCCGAACCGGTGGTGTTGTATGTGAAGATGAAGCTTGGGTTTAGGCAGAGTTGAATCAAGTGGAGATGGAGTTGTTTGTGTAGTTTAGTTTATGGAATTGAACTATTTCTGCAAATGTTGTTGGTGATGGAGTTAAACGAGTGGAGAATCGAACATGAACTGCAGGGTTAAGTTGATGGTGAACTATAGATGTTGCTGGTGGAGATGCAGAGTGAAGATTCATTGACAAAAGGTATGAGCTGAGCCTAGTGGTGGTTTCTGTATAATGCATTGAGCTGCAGTATGTGGAGTTAGAGTATAAAGTGAATGAGCTAGGTAGATGTATGATCTGAGTAGGTGAAACGAAAATGGTGAAGACCGAACTAGTGATGCGAGAGATTATAATGGATTTGCAGTGCATGTTGTTACGAGTTGTGGTTGATCTGAGATGCGATGTAGTAATTGAGTTGGTGGTGTTATGTTGAGTTGAATATGCGAAATTACTTGAGTTGAAGTTGATTGTAATGATGTTATAGCAATGATCTTGTGAAAGCTTCAAGAATCTGCAGAACAAGTTCGTTATTAACAACGTTCGATTCAACGGACGAACCAGTGGATCATGGATCTCGAGGTAGGCGTGGTTTTTCATCAAAAGAGGTGGGAATACATTTTACTCTTGTGTAACCATTATTGTTTCTTTTACAAAAGTCTTTGTTTATTAAACTCATGCATTGTCTATTCGTGCATTCCATGCTTTGTTTAAATTTCATTATGTTGATTTCTGTTAATCTTTCCACGATTTGGAAAGAACTCCGTAATGTTTGTTTTCAATATGAGTTGTTATGGGAAATGAGAATTTCCACGTATGGTATATAGGATACGCTCCTTCGCATTTATATCTACATGAATTCAGCTTTTATGCTTAGAGTGGGTCATCATGGTCTTGGTGATATCAATAGCTACTGAGTGTGGTTAGCACGAATATTATACATTGTTTGAAGAAGGAGTTTTTCCATATACATGTTTGTTTATTTCAGTGACTTGGTCGCTGTTTAATGTTTCGGAAAACATGTATTGTTTTCCAAATCTTGCATATGATTACTTAAAAGTTAAATGTTATTCCTACTGGGCACCCCCTTTTAGGGATGATGTGCTCACCCATTCCCACTTTCAATTTGGAGACGGATCGGTGTTGCGTTGTTGTACTTCGAGGAGTCGAGTCCGTAGTTGGTTAACTTTTGCTATTTTTATTTTGTTGTATATTCTATTTGTAATCTAAATGACTATTGTATATGTATCAATTGAGAGAAGTTCTTGTATACATATATTTCAGAGCGGGGCTAGTTTTGGGTTAAGTTTTTGTAGCAGATTTCTAAATTGAACGTTTAAGTAAATGATTTAGATTTTAGTGCCTCTTATTTAGTTAAACTCTTAGATTAGTCAGCTACTAGCTTAGGGGGCGCTACAAAAGTTGGTATCAGAGCTCACTATTAGATCTTATATGGGATACAATAGGAATAGCCAATGCCAGTTAGTGAACTAGAATAGTTTAGGACTGGGTTGGGTTTATGAGGTAAATCTTAATCACTAAAAGCTATCAATAATTAAAATAATTATTTGATTGATTGATTTGTTTGTTTGATTGTTTATTTAATGTAGTAAAAATTGTAGGATACACCAAGAACTTTATTATCTAATAAGGATTAGAGAGTAATTAGTCTAAAAAGCATAAACACGTACACAATTCAATATAAGAAAAATAGTGAGATAATTATTATTAATAAATTTTGAAAATCACATAGAAACTTACTGAGTACCTTGACTTATATGTAGAATCAACAATTTATAATTACGTAAATGTTAATAATAGTTTTGGGACTCAATAATATTTGTAGGAGTAGTTAGAATCATATTGATCATCAATGTTAATAATAATAAAAAAATATTATAAAATGATAGTAATAATAATTTTAATAAAGTAATGTTAACATTTATCAATTAGTATCATATCAAACTTAACTTAACTAAAATCTCATTAAGGATATACAACGACAAAAATAATAATTATAATTAGTTAAATAGTTATGGAAAATTAATAACGCTTGTCTACAGTTAAATTATAAATTAAATTAATGACAAATTAGAAATATATATATATTTTGCGCTTAAACTAGATAATCAATATAATACTTTTTAGGTGTTAGACTTAAGAAAGCGAGGATATAATATATAAAATAAAAAGACTCAACTTGTTAGTAATTTTGTATCGAAGTTATTTTTTCTTGTCTAATAAATGATCCAGTAAATTTTTAAAATGAAACAAATATACATGAAGTAGTAAGAATAGTATCCAAATGTTTGGTGAATTAAAATAAAATAAATTCGTATATTAATAGGATACTTTATATTAATTGCATAATCTAAAGACTATTAACACAAGTTGAAATTTTATGCAGACTAAAAATTTAAATCATATTAATTTATCAACACCAATATTTAACAATATATAGTATGCAGATTCCATATGAATAAATAAAATCTACTATATCAATCCTTATGTGAATGTAAATTTATATTTAGAAGATTAAGGCTTAGTGTACCAACTGGACTATGAATTTAAGAATTAATGACAACAATAACGCAGATTGATAAATATATTTGAGTAATCAAACTGGTAGCAAATTTATAATAGTTATTTTTGAAAAATTTATATATGGTATCACAAAGAAAGTTAAAAATATTATATATTATAATTTGACGTGAAATATTTATATTGACAAAATAAATAAATGAAATAATAAATAAAAATAAAATAAAATAAATTTTAAAGATTAAATTGTTTAAAATGATGTAAACTATTTATATATTTTACGAGGTAAATTTATCAGACTTACACCAGATACGATAAAAGTTTAGAGACTAATTAATCTTAATAAATTAATACTTAGTTAATCCCCAGTGTTGAATAGTGAGGTTGGTAATTGCAATTGTGTTCGAGGTGATACTTGTGACGTAGTAGGCATTGTCAAAGCGTCATGAACCTAGACAGGCAAATCGCATTCTTGTATCACTAGGAATTGAAGGGAGACTTGCTTCTATTAGTGGACTAATAGATCCCAAATTTAAACCTAGAAACTTATTTATAGAATATTTTCTCTCGTAATTAGAACCAGTAACTTATTGGAATGGAAATTAGTATTTTGAACCTAGAGCCACAAATTTTAATTGTAGAAAGCCATATAGGTTTGTGCTTTGTTTCTTGGTTGCGCTTAAATAAGAAATATGATTATTCTATAAGGTGGGGAGTTTTGAAGACCTGATGGATGGTTTGATTTTCGAGGACGAAAATGAATAAGGTGGGGTGAATGTAAAGACCCTCAAGCTCGTCAACGCTATTAGACCGGTCAAGTGACGAGTTAGCCGATATTAACTCGATTAGTTTATCACGGACGTTAATTAATATAAATTAATCTAACAACGACTTAGATATGAAACGATTACCGTTGGATAGATCTCGAAAAGTTACGCAGAATGGACTACTCGAACGTGTCATTTGAATACTGGACGAATGAGATATCATTGGATACATATGAAGGGCAAAATAGTCTTTTTGATTTGGACAAACCCCGACTACCCATATCAATTGGAAGGGTTCCTTTATCATTTGTCGTTGGTCTTATCCCAGCATCGAAAGATAAACTCGATCTATTTTCTTTCTCTTCTTCATTCTATTTTCTTCTTCTTTCTTCTTCTGTTAAGGATCGAGAGATGAATTTGAGGTATTTCTTGAGAGAGTAATGTGTTAAGGAAGAAGCAGATTAAGTAGAAGATAATGAAGTTGATGTTATTGAACTCGGGAAAGAATGAGTTGATATTTTGTTATAACCGAAATTAGGGTTTTGAGAATGAATTGAGTTCTTTGTTGAATTGATGGGTTAATAAGGTTGTTGTTAGAGGATTATTGAGGGGGTTGATGTTTAATTGAAGTTGTAATGATGTTTTGAGGTTTTAATCAAGACTTAGGGTTTCTGTAAGAATTCAAAGATGAATTAGAAGATGAAATTGATGTTTTAAGAAGGGGATTTGAGATGGGTGTTGATGGATTAGATGAATTAGGGTTAGAGATGAAAAGTAATTCGAGTTTGATGAAGTTGAGGTTTTGAAGCTGTTAATGGAACTAGGGTTCCTCTGTAAATCAAAGATAGTGATGAAGATTGTTGAGTGTTATAGTTTTGAGATGATTGTTCAGATGAGGCAAAGGAAAGAAGAATTCGACCCCAGTTGCTTGAGCAACACTGTTTTGAGGTAATTTACTTCTTAATATCTCAGTAAAGCTTTTTTTTATTTCATTTAATGAATTATGAGTTAATGTTAATGAGTGATAAACTGAGATTAAGATGATTAGAAAATGGAACTGTAATGGTGGATATGAAGATGTTGTTGAATTGTGAACAACAGCTGCAGGGAATGGTTGAGTTCTTTGTGGTGGTATGTGTGTGGTATGAACTGTTGTAGGTGCAAGGAGAATGGATTTGGCGGGGGTAAGGAGGTTGTTAGTATTGAAGTTTGAACACGGTGGTGTTGTATGTGAAGATGAAGCTTGGGTTTAGGCGAGTAGTTGAATCAAGTGGAGATGGAGTTGTTTGTGTAGTTTAGTTTATGGAATTGAACTATTTCTGAGATGTTGTTGGTGATGGAGTTAAACGAGTGGAGAATCGAACATGAACTGCGGGTTAAGTTGATGGTGAACTATAGATGTTGGCTGGTGGAGATGCAGAGTGAAGATTCATTGACAAAAGGTATGAGCTGAGCCTAGTGGTGGTTTCGTATAATGCATTGAGTCACAGTATGTGGAGTTAGAGTATAAAGTGAATGAGCTAGGTAGATGTATGATCTGAGTAGGTGAAACGAAAATGGCTGAAGACCGAACTAGTGATGCGAGAGATTATAATGGATTTGCGGTGCCTTTTGCGAGTTCCCGAGTTGTGGTTGATCCGAGATGCAGATGTAGTAATTGAGTTGGTGGTGTTATGTTGAGTTGAATATGCAGAATTACTTGAGTTGAAGTTGATTGTAATGATGTTATAGCAATGATCTTGTGAAAGCCTTCAACTGCAGAACAAGTTCGTTATTAACAACGTTTGATTCAACGGACGAACCAGTGGATCATGGATCTCGAGGTAGGCGTGGTTTTTCATCAAAAGAGGTGGGAATACATTTTACTCTTGTGTAACTGTAGTTGCGGGAAATCCCACACTACACCCCTTACTCAATTTTGCTTAATTAATCCATTGAAAGATGTAAGATCAAGAATATTTGTTAATTGATTTCATGAAATGTTTACACAGGATAATAAGATTACACTTAGAAATTAAAACTCTTTTCAACTTTCTCTCTCCTATTGACTTGCTCAACCATTCCCAAAAGATCCTCTCCTGCTTACAGACTCATTTAGCCCTTTATATAGGGTAATACATAGTGGATGATGACTAAGCTCCCCTTTATTTTCGGGAATGTCTCGCGAAGTGTCGCAGATGCACAAACATTCACTCTCGACACCTCTTAACCCTCGCCAGTCTCACGTCTTCTTTATGTTTTGCCTGCCGTTATTCATTAAGTCGTTTATTTTAGCTCCTGCGACTCCCTCGCGACACCGTCGTTCATTAATCCCGAGCCTTGTACGTTGCGATATTATGATCCTACATCTTGCCTCTTTTTCCTTGAATATTGCTTGAAGAGCGATTTGAAGGAAAAATTCATTGTTGTCATATTCCTTGGTTTCAATTGGTGAAGGAACGAGCGAAAGAATACTTTTCTTAAAAAGTACGTACTTGCCTCTATTCTTTTGTGAAGTTCAGGAAGCTTCTTTGTAATACATATGCGAAGTGTCATTTCTTGCCTCATGAATTACGAGAAAATAATCAATTTCGCATGCTATTCTACTTTATTAAGAAATATGTTGTATATTTGGATTCTACTAAAGTTCTTTTAAATCACGGCTTCCTTGGATTTAGTAGTGACCGTTTACGTGTTCATATTTACCTCTTTTACCGTGCATTTAATGTTAACCTAGGTCATAACATTTTTTCTCGTCTATTTATAGGAGCATCCCCTGTGAAGAATTTTCCTTTTCCTTTTCATCTTCTTCATCGTCTGCAAGTGTTCTTCTTCTTCATCGTTCTGCAAGTGTTTGCCTATTATTGTCTCTTACCGTCTTCTTCACCATTTTTGCTATTCCCTAGCATATTGTTACTCTCATGGCGTCCATGTTTGTTAATTTTGCCATATCTGGCTGATTTTGTGGTTAATCAAATTAGCTTTTCTTGTTGAAATCACACTGGTATGATTAACTTTGTAGTTCTCTTTCTGCCATTGTTGTTTAGCAAGAACCAATCCGAAACTAAGTTTACTGGTGAAAGACCCTCTTCTTTCTTTGGGCTCACACAAAACCTACTTAGCAACAAGAATCCCTCATACACCAAAAGCCCTCTTCGCAAAGCAAAATCTATGGCTTCAAAAAGACAAATTGTGAGTGACAAGGTATCTAAGAAACATTTGTTTTTATTTACAATGCATTGTTGCCTCTGTTTCTTATTTAATTTGTCATTCGCAGGATGATAAAACTACCGGTAATACTCCCAAAAGGCTCCCGCTCTAAACTGTTACCCCAACGTTCCATTTCCTCCATTCACATCTTCGTCTCCTGGCTGCGAAATCTTCGCAAGATAATTTTGTGCCTCTTTCTTACAGTAACATTACGGCGACAATATTTCTATACCTCAACTCCTCATAGACCAAGTTCCTTTCAATTGTCCTACTACAAACGATATTATACCTCCTCCTGGCTGTCAATGTCCCTATTTCTCCAATCACTTCTCTCCCTGAAACCTCCTCTTCTCATGAGGTTCCTTTGACAAAAGACGACTCGTCTTCTTTGTTTGAACAAATTCCTCTAATCATGGAGAATTTGGAGGGGATAGATGTGGCCTTTAAGGTCCTTTCGATCTATCAGTGAATGATGACAAAAGACTTACTGAGATCTGTCAAATCCAATGTCTGCGAGATTTTAAGTAAGCATCTTGGTCTGATAGGATCTAGCAAGCATCTTTAGTTCAAGAGATTAATAAGTCAAGGATGATCTCCAAGTTATGGCTGTGAAATGCAATAATCTCCACCTTGAAAATCAAAAATTTCTCAGTATCTCACTAGATCGTGATAATCTTCGCAAGAAGAATGAATAATTAAAAGGTATGCTCTCGCCATCCCCTTCTTTCTTTTTTTTTTTTTTTTTTTTTTTTTTTTACAACTCAAACCCTTGCTCGTCCTCCAAGAATTAAACCAAAACGAATAATGGAGATATATCGACGGAGTCTATCGTTGAAGAAGTTCGAGTTGAAAGAGATGCTTGGATGGAGCAAAGATAATCTCTTAGATAATCTTCATACCTATGCAGCTGATCAAATAAATAACTTGTCTAAAGAGAATTTTGATTTATCGCAAAAGCAAGACTCATTAAGTAATGACTTATCTCGCCTCTCTTATTCTTTGACTAAAACTAATTTGGAGTTGGAAACTTTATCAGATGAGAATCGAACTCTTTCACAAGAGAAACGTTCTCTGTTGAATAAGGTGGCGATCTACTCGCAACAGTATGATGCTTGTCAAAAACTATGCAAAGAACAAGAACAGGCCATTCATACTTTGAAAAATCAACTTGAAGAAAGTTCCACCGAGAGAGATAAACTTATTCAAGGTAGAATAACTTTGAGTGTAAAAGCGAAGCAATTCCAGGAACAATGCACCAAATTAGAAAAATTCAACTCTACTCTCGCCACCGAAAATTCCATACTTGTTTCTAATGACAAGAAATTGCGATCTCGATTGAAAGGTTTAGTAGGAGACTCATTTGATGATGCCATGGACTGTCTGGGGGAATAACTTGGCGGCTTTAATTCAACAACTTACTCTTCAAAAGGAAGGTAGTCAAATTATTTGACTACCTTAATTCTTTATTTCACAAATTTTTTAATTATTCTAAAGTTCCAAAGATCATTGTAAGAATCTCTTTTAACCTTTTCTTGCGGGTTTATTATATTGGTTAAAGAAGAAGCTTCGCGCGTCATTTCTACTCTAAAATCGATTATTCCAAAATTCGCAAAGAAAATGGATTACTCGCTTCCTCCCTTGCTCGTTCTCGCGATCGTGCGAACGTAGATTTGATTACATGTCATTTATAAAGACATAGATAGTAAAAACCAACAAAAAGCGGCCCTTCGTCAATTCCCCTCAAAGTTTGAAATCCTCGTGAATGAGATTTTATTGTCTAAGTCTCTTGATCCTATACATGTTGATCCTCTGGAAGTAAGTGACGATGAAGTCCCTAATCCTCCTGATAGCGATTATGACTATGAAAGCGGCGAAGATCTCCCTAGTAAGGAAGTCGTCGATGAAGATCCGAATAGAAAAATTTCTGATGAAAGTCCAGTAACTGGCGAGAACAAAGATGATGAAAACATTTACAAGAAAATCCATCAAGGCGGATGTGGAGCTAATAAAGACGCGAGAAAAGCCTCAACCATCCTCTTATTTGATAATGCAGATGTAGAGAATTAAATTCTCTTTGTAATTTGTTAGAATTCTTTTTTGTTTGAGTGACTTAACTCTTTTGATTGAGTAATTTCCATATTTCTTTCTTCCTTTCTTAGTTAAGACCACCTCGCGAGCATGTTCGCTCATTGAATCTTTTATTAAGTAAATCCATCCCAATCGGGGATTTGATTTTAATTATTCTCAACTACTGCGACAAAGTCGCGAGGCCGCCTTTACATTTTCATGCGAGAGGCCCATTGACCTTGCCTTATCATTTTTGTGTGGTCTTCAAGTTAGACCTCCCTAGTTAGAGGTCTTCCCCCTGCCACCTTTCATCGCGACAAGATCGCGGGGACGTCTTTACACTTGGATGTAAAGACCCATTGATCTTGCCTTATCATTTCCAAGTATTTTTGCCTCTGCGGGATGTTTTAGTTGCAACAATATGACAGTCTAAATATCCTTGCGAACATAAAGCCCCATGACATTGCCGTCTTGCGACGAAATCGCGGGACGCCCGTACACTTTCGTGTAAAGACCCATTGATCTCACCTTACCCTCGCGTTAGTATTATTGCCTCTGTGGGATCATTGCACAAATATGACAAGCCTAAATTCTCTTGCGAAAACATAGCCTTATGACATTTGCGTCTGTTTTGACACTCCCTGCGACTCCCTCGCGACACCGTCGTTCATTAATCCCATGAGCCTTGTACGTTGCGATATTATGATCCTACAAAGTAACCATTATTGTTTCTTTTACAAAAGTCTTTGTTTATTAAACTCATGCATTGTCTATTCGTGCATTCCATGCTTTGTTTAAATTTCATTATGTTGACTCTGTTAATCTTTCCACGATTTGGAAAGAACCTGTAATGTTTGTTTTCAATATGAGTTGTTATGGGAAATGAGAATTTCCACGTATGGTATATAGGATACGCTCCTTCGCATTTATATCTACATGAATTCAGCTTTTATGCTTAGAGTGGGTCATCATGGTCTTGGTGATATCAATAGCTACTGAGTGTGGTTAGCACGAATATTATACATTGTTTGAAGAAGGAGTTTTTCCATATACATGTTTGTTTATTCCAGTGACTTGGTCGTTGTTTAATGTTTCGGAAAACATGTATTGTTTTCCAAATCTTGCATATGATTACTTAAAAGTTAAATGTTATTCCTACTGGGCACCTTTTTAGGGATGATGTGCTCACACATTCCCACTTTCAATTTCAGAGACAGATCAGCGTTGCGCAGCGAAAGCTTCGAGGAGTCGAGTCCGTAGTTGGTTAACTTTTGCTATGTTTATTTTGTTGTATATTCTATTTGTAATCTAAATGACTATTGTATATGTATCAATTGAGAGAAGTTCTTGTATACATATATTTCAGAGCGGGGCTAGTTTTGGGTTAAGTTTTTGTAGCAGATTTCTAAATTGAACGTTTAAGTAAATGATTTAGATTTTAGTGCCTCTTATTTAGTTAAACTCTTAGATTAGTCAGCTACTAGCTTAGGGGGCGCTACAAAAGTTGGTATCAGAGCTCACTATTAGATCTTATATGGGATACAATAGGAATAGTCAATGCCAGTTAGTGAACTAGAATAGTTTAGGACTGGGTTGGGTTTATGAGGTAAATCTTAATCACTAAAAGCTATCAATAATTAAAATAATTATTTGATTGATTGATTTGTTTGTTTGATTGTTTATTTAATGTAGTAAAAATTGTAGGATACACCAGTAACTTTATTATCTAATAAGGATTAGAGAGTAATTAGTCTAAAAAGCATAAACACGTACACAATTCAATATAAGAAAAATAGTGAGATAATTATTATTAATAAATTTTGAAAATCACATAGAAACTTACTGAGTACCTTGACTTATATGTAGAATCAACAATTTATAATTACGTAAATGTTAATAATATTTTTGGGACTCAATAATATTTGTAGGAGTAGTTAGAATCATATTGATCATCAATGTTAATAATAATAAAAAAAATATTATAAAATGATAGTAATAATAATTTTAATAAAGTAATGTTAACATTTATCAATTAGTATCATATCAAACTTAACTTAACTAAAATCTCAATAAGGATATACAACGACAAAAATAATAATTATAATTAGTTAAATAGTTATGGAAAATTAATAACGCTTGTCTACGGTTAAATTATAAATTAAATTAATGACAAATTAGAAATATATATATTTTGCGCTTAAACTAGATAATCAATATAATACTTTTTAGGTGTTAGACTTAAGAAAGCGAGGATATAATATATAAAATAAAAAGGACTCAACTTGTTAGTAATTTTGTATCGAAGTTATTTTTTCTTGTCTAATAAATGATCCAGTAAATTTTTAAAATGAAACAAATATACATGAAGTAGTAAGAATAGTATCCAAATGTTTGGTGAATTAAAATAACATAAATTCGTATATTAATAGGATACTTTATATTAATAGCATAATCTAAAGACTATTAACACAAGTTGAAATTTTATGCCAGACTAAAAATTTAAATCATATTAATTTATCAACACCAATATTTAACAACATATAGTATGCAGATTCCATATGAATAAATAAAATCTACTATATCAATCCTTATGTGAATGTAAATTTATATTTAGAAGATTAAGGCTTAGTGTACCAACTGGACTATGAATTTAAGAATTAATGACAACAATAACGCAGTTGATAAATATATTTGAGTAATCAAACTGGTAGCAAATTTATAATAGTTATTTTTGAAAAATTTATATATGGTATCACAGTAAAGTTAAAAATATTATATATTATAATTTGACGTGAAATATTTATATTGACAAAATAAATAAATGAAATAATAAATAAAAATAAAATAAAATAAATTTTAAAGATTAAATTGTTTAAAATGATGTAAACTATTTATATATTTTACGAGGTAAATTTATCAGGCTTACACCAGATACGATAAAAGTTTAGAGACTAATTAATCTTAATAAATTAATACTTAGTTAATCCCAGTCTTTGAATAGTGAGGTTGGTAATTCTGGTGTGTTCAGGTGATACTTGTGACGTAGTAGGCATTGTCAGGCGTCATGAACCTAGACAGGGCAACTGCATTCTTGTATCACTAGGCATTGAAGGGAGACTTGCTTCTATTAGTGGACTAATAGATCCCAAATTTAAACCTAGAAACTTATTTATAGAATATTTTCTCTCGTAATTAGAACCAGTAACTTATTGGAATGGAAATTAGTATTTTGAACCTAGAGCCACAAATTTTAATTGTAGAAAGCCATATAGGTTTGTGCTTTGTTTCTTGGTTGCGCTTAAATAAGAAATAGGATTATTTTATAAGGTGGGGAGTTTTGAAGACCTGATGGATGGTTTGATTTTCGAGGACGAAAATGAATAAGGTGGGGAGAATGTAAAGACCCTCAAGCTCGTCAACGCTATTAGACCGGTCAAGTGACGAGTTAGCCGATATTAACTCGATTAGTTTATCACGGACGTTAATTAATATAAATTAATCTAACAACGACTTAGATATGAAACGATTACCGTTGGATAGATCTCGAAAAGTTACGCAGAATGGACTACTCGAACGTGTCATTTGAATACTGGACGAAGGAGATATCATTGGATAGATATGAAGGGAAAAATAGTCTTTTTGATTTGGACAAACCCCGACTACCCATATCAATTGGAAGGGTTCCTTTATCATTTGTCGTTGGTCTTATCCCAGACCGAGAAGATAAACTCGATCTATTTTCTTTCTCTTCTTCATTCTATTTTCTTCTTCTTTCTTCTTCTCTCGTATCTGTTCATCTTCTTCTTCTGTTAAGGATCGAGAGATGAATTTGAGGTATTTCTTGAGAGAGTAATGTGTTAAGGAAGAGCAGATTAAGTAGAAGATAATGAAGTTGATGTTATTGAACTCGGGAAAAGAATGAGTTGATACTGTTATAACTGAAATTAGGGTTTTGAGAATGAATTCGAGTTCTTTGTTGAATTGATGGGTTAATAAGGTTGTTGTTAGAGGATTATTGAGGGGGTTGATGTTTAATTTAAGTTGTAATGATGTTTTGAGGTTTTAATCAAGACTTAGGGTTTCTGTAAGAATTCAAAGATGAATTAGAAGATGAAATTGATGTTTTAAGAAGGGGATTTGAGATGGGTGTTGATGGATTAGATGAATTAGGGTTAGAGATGAAAAGTAATTCGAGTTTGATGAAGTTGAGGTTTTGAAGCTGTTAATGGAACTAGGGTTCCTCTGTAAATCAAAGATAGTGATGAAGATTGTTGAGTGTTATAGTTTTGAGATGATTGTTCGGATGAGGCAAAGGAAAGAAGAATTGACCCCCCAGGTTGCCTCGAGCAACACTTGTTTTGAGGTAATTTACTTCTTAATATCTCAGTAAAGCTTTTTTTTATTTCATTTAACGAATTATGAGTTATGGATGTTAATGAGTGATAAACTGAGATTAAGATGATTATAAAATGGAACTGTAATGGTGGATATGAAGATGTTGTTGGCAGGGTAAGGAGGTTGTTAGTATTGAATCTGAACCTGGTGGTGTTGTATGTGAAGATGAAGCTTGGGTTGAGGCAGTAGTTGAATCAAGTGGAGATGGAGTTGTTTGTGTAGTTTAGTTTATGGAATTGAACAATTTCTGCAAATGTTGTTGGTGATGGAGTTAAACGAGTGGAGAATCGAACATGAACTGCAGGGTTAAGTTGATGGTGAACTATAGATGTTGCTGGTGGAGATGCAGAGTGAAGATTCATTGACAAAAGGTATGAGCTGAGCGTAGTGGTGGTTTCTATATAATGAATTGAGCTGCAGTATATGGAGTTTGAGTATAAAGTGAATGAGCTAGGTAGATGTATGATCTGAGTAGGTGAAACGAAATTGGCTGAAGACTGAACTAGTGATGCAGAGATTATAATGGATTTGCGAGTGTAATCGAGTTCTGAGTTGTGGTTGATCTGAGATGCATATGTAGTAATTGAGTTGGTGGTGTTATGTGAGTTGAATTTGCAGAATTACTTGAGTTGAAGTTGATTGTAATGATGTTATAGCAATGATCTTGTGAAAGCCTGCAACTGCAGAACAAGTTCGTTATTAACAACGTTCGATTCAACGGACGAACTAGTGGATCGTGGATCTCGAGGTAGGCGTGGTTTGTCATCAAAAGAGGAGGGAATACATTTTACTCTTGTGTAACCATTATTGTTTCTTTTACAAAAGTCTTTGTTTATTAAACTCATGCATTGTCTATTCGTGCATTCCATGCTTTGTTTAAATTGCATTATGTTGACTCTGTTAATCTTTCCACGATTTGGAAAGAACCTGTAATGTTTGTTTTCAATATGAGTTGTTATGGGAAATGAGAATTTCCACGTATGGTATATAGGATACGCTCCTTCGCATTTATATCCACATGAATTCAGCTTTTATGCTTAGAGTGGGTCATCATGGTCTTGGTGATATCAATAGCTACTGAGTGTGGTTAGCACGAATATTATACATTGTTTGAAAAAAGGAGTTTGTCCATATACATGTTTGTTTATTTCAGTGACTTGGTCGTTGTTTAATGTTTAAGAAAACATGTATTGTTTTCCAAATCTAGCATATGATTACTTAAAAGTTAAATGTTATTCCTACTGGGCACCCCTTTTAGGGATGATGTGCTCACCCATTCCCACTTTCAGTTTCAGAGACAGATCAGCGTTGCGCAGCGAAAGCTTCGAGGAGTCGAGTCCGTAGTTGGTTAACTTTTGCTATGTTTATTTTGTTGTATATTCTATTTGTAATCTAAATGACTATTGTATATGTATCAATTGAGAGAAGTTCTTGTATATATATATTTCAGAGCGGGGCTAGTTTTGGGTTAAGTTTTTGTAGCAGATTTCTAAATTGAACGTTTAAGTAAATGATTTAGATTCTTAGTGCCTCTTTATTTAGTTAATCTCTTGGATTAATTAGCTGCTAGCTTATGGGGCGCTACATTAGGGACCGACCAAGAAGTCATGGGATCGGCCCTGGTTGGTCATGGGATCGATTGACGATCATTTGATGAAATTCCAAGCTGTTTGGAAGAGTTTGAACCTAATATGAACAAATTATGTCAAATTATGAAAATATGTGGGATCGGATTTTTGCAAGCCAAAGAGCCAACCTTGGTCGGTCAAGGTAATATGCTCATGTCACTAAAGTGTTCGTGTCTCAGTCCTGAGAATTTTGATATTTTCTGATGCGCGTTTGAGCAACATTTTGAGAAAATATGAAGAAATCTGGGTTTTTGCTCAAACCGAGGAAACTTCATAAGATGAAGGAAATAATAATAATAAAATAAGGAATCATGAAGTGTGGGACCGGCTATGGCTAAGGCATGGCCGGCCGGACAATAAGCCCGGTCCCATAGCACTTTTCCTAATTTTATATTATTTTCATGATGTGAAAGAAATATCATGAAATCAAGGAGTTTGTTGAAATAAAGGAGTTTCCTGAAAGTGAAAGAGTTTTTATTAGATGAAGGAAACAATAATAATAATAATAATAATAAAATAAGGGGCATGTGGGACCGGCCATGGCTAGGGCATGGTCGGCCGGCTAGTGGCCCGGTCCCGTGAACCTTCCCTAATTCTATATCCTTTCCTTGGTATGAAGGAAATATCATGAAATTGAGGAATTTCATGGGACGAAGGAAATAATAATAATAAAATAATAAAGAACACAAGGTGTGGGACCGGCCACAACTAGGGCATGACCGGCCGGCTAGTGAACCCGGTCCCGTGACACTTTTCCTGATTTTATATTATTTCCTTGATACAAATGAAACACCATGAAACTGAGGAGTTTCCTTAAAACAAATGAGTTTTGTTCAAATGAAGGAATTTTCATGAGATCAAGAAAAAATAATAAAATATGATAAAATAAAGAACTAGGCATGGGAATGGCCGTGGCATGACTGGCTGGTCGACGGGCCCAGTCCCCTAGCGCCTTAGCTAATATTTTTTTATTATTATTTTTCTTCCTATTTTGCATAGGTTCATCGTTCCTTCGTATTTTGGAATGCTCGTTCGTGCATTCTGGTGCTCGTTAGTGCATTATTGCTAAATACACTTGCACCATTTTGGTCGGGGCTTACTCGATAGCGGCTCAGATGCCCGTACGTTGAATATTTATTGCTAACTCATGGAATTCTGCTGGGAAGAGCCATGAATTAGAGTAACGAAATATTATGAAGAACGTCGAATATTTTCTAGGGATTCAGTTAATGAATCTAATGACTAGAAATAATTAATTGACAACTCTATACTAGCACGTTGTCTAGGAGCATTAATTATTCGAGAATTGAGCGATATGAGCTAGTTGAGGTGTCATATTTATTACGTATAGACAGGGAAAACTTTGTTTCATCCTGAAGACGTTATCGCTCTATACTAGCAGGCAAGCTGTCTAGGAGCCGTCCAATCATTAAGATTCTATACACATGTCTTTTATATAGTCAGGGAAAACATTGTTACATCCTGAAGACGTTATCGCGCTATACTAGCAGGCAAGCTGTCTAGGAGCCGTCCAATCGTTCGATTATATATAAAAGTGATTACTGATTGTTCAGTATTCATGAAATGTGTCGTTGCCTCAATTGAGAGACCGCATATTCATGTATGCTCTGAGAGACAATATAGTCAGTCAGAGGTGGTTCTTGTGACATGAGTTTTCATGCCTTAATGAGAGACACGAGCCTCAATACTCATCTGATTACTGGATCAGGAATATGTAAGATTATGGTTTTACGATTTTAGCCTTTTTCGAAAATCCACCATCAACATTAAGTCCCCTGCTTAGTGAGGGACAGTCATGTTCCTCAGTCAGCACTAGATGGTGATTTTTCTAGTTTACAGACGAAATAAGTAATTGAACTTAGTCATAAGAAAGAATGTTACCGGATTTTCGATTGTACGAGCGAGCCATGGCTTGAACGAAGATCCCAGTAGCATGATAGAGCATCGTCTAACGAGCGTAAATTGGTGGAGCACCGCTGATTTGGTGATGGAACGTCTAACCTTGGTCGGTTTAGCACTTACGGGCCTACTGCTTGAAAGAGAAAATCATCGTCCCACCAAGTTGTTGGTCTTCGAAGCACCAATATGTATCACCAACTGCGGTGGAATTGTTTTCGTCGATGTTCTGAATCCCCAAATGACTTGTGGAGGATCCAAAATAAGTCTTCACATTGAATCATCTTGATAGCTATATGAAATCTTCACTTGATGATTGAATTGATGAAGATCCGTGTGGATGAATGAGAAATTTCGTCATAATTCGTCATCAGAAAATTCAGAAGTTAGGTCTTCGATGTTATAGATTCTTCATACGACGTCCGTTTTTGACAATCTACCCCAACTTTTCGATGTTCAGGAAATTCCCTAGCTTCACAAGAGAAGAATTTTGAGTTTTGAGCTCGTTTAAGGGTTGAAATCGATGAAAAGTAAACTTCCAGGAAGTCTTTAGAAATTTTTCAGCTGTCATGGGGTTTGATGTTTCAGCTACATCTTTTTTCTCATTCGTCCAATTACTGTGAATTTTGGATATGTTGTAGATGACATTCATACGAAGAGAATGAAATATGAACCATCCCTATATTCTTCACCAATTGCTCCCAGCTTGTCTCTTTGTGAAGGACAGTGTAAAATCTTCTCGGACGAGCTTGTTGCAAAACACCCTTTTTGCGTCTTTAGATCATTTGCTTGTGTCTTGAGCGCTTGATGAAGGATGTTGATGATGTTAATCACTTACATTCTGAATTTTTTGGTTGCCCTTTGAATTCCATATTTGAAGCATTCCAATTCATATAAGTGTCACATTATGTGTGAAACGACGAAATAGAGGATGATGAAATTGATAATGGTGACATGAGCAATCTTGTGAACCAAAATGGTGATGCGACCGACTCTGCATATCAGGTTCGTGAAGATTTTCTTTTGAATACATTGAAGTGACTGAAGCCCGAGTTGACGTTGTTCCAGTATTTCTGCTCCATGAATATAAGAAACCTTGCTTTCTGAAGTGTACGAACGTCCATACGCCTGAACCATCCTTCTTATGATTTTTTTTTAGCTTGTTTATCCATGCTCTGAAAATTATAATTATGCTAGAAGACCTTGAGATGATGAAGAAACGAGCAACATTTGACTGAACGATCAATCTGAATTGGGAATTACCACGACCGTGTCTGGTCATGGTCTGCCAGTCCCCAGTATTTTATGAAATCTCCTTTTCATTTTTCCTTCTTATGGCAAGACCTAGATAGAAGACCTAGGTAGAAAAACTTGATGTAAAGACCTAGGTGGTCGAAGTTGATGAAGGACTTAGGGAAAGACCTGGTAGACATCAATCGATTGTAAGTGTCGTGAATCCCGTCTAGAAATTTCTGCTTGCGCGCCGTCCACTCTGAAAGCCATTGAAACTTCATACGATGTCGGAATTTGATGTTTGACCCCACCTTTAGAAGCTAAGAGACTGGAGAATCATACGCAAAAATAATCCTTCAATTTGGAGATGTCTAGGGCACTCAATGACGCGTTCACATTCGTAACTTATAATTCCGTGTAAATTTTCAGATTCCATGAACTTGAGTGTGGAGGCCATATCTTTCAGCTCGTATGTCCGATTGATGCGCCCTTTTGGTATGTTGTAGTAGAGACATAGACGAACATCTTTTATCAAGGAAGTATTGTCCTATTCCTCACTCATTGGTACTTTTTTGTAAACCCATGACCTGAAGTGTGTTGTATCTCATTTGTAGAGGTGAAGAGAACATCCTGTAGAAGACTTTGGCTTGTGCCCGTCCGTCTTGCAAGCTTTGGGAAGATTTTCATGCTAACATGTTTCCATGTCCACACATCTTGATATGAATCATTAGTTCTTGGAGAAGTTTGATCCATCGAGTAACACTTCAGAGAATGGATAACTGGTGAAGCCGGCCATGAGGATGTTGCTCCTGAGACCGTCGTTGATGTTGATCACCATTGAATTTTCTCCAGAAATTCTTTTTGATCCCGATACTATGGTCGGAGTTGCTCCAGAGACCGAAAAGGCTAGAACCATGATTATCGACATAGTCTTTACTCCTCCATCCAGTGAGCCTTTACATTCACGAACTAATTAATGAGTTGAGCGTCCCTAAGATGAGGGTGTACTGGGGTTTAACCCAAATTATCTCGAACCTTTACTGTGAAGTGACTTGTCAGGGAATCGATGTTGTTGTGGCAGATAGCAGTGGCAGTCCCCATTCTGGGTGTGATCGGCGAGGAGAAGAAGTTCCTTAGTCGTGCAAGGTTTGCGATGTAGAGAGATTTAGTTGATGACGTTTCATGGAATCACATCAAAGTTGCCATGACTTGTTATGTGGAGCATATTTATTGAAATTGATCTGAATTGATCTTTTGAACAAGATCAAGTCCCCTAGTGCATCCCAGAGGTGTTCATCTGCTTAACAGAAAAATATATGTTGAATGATTTTGTGTCATCCATGGATGAATGACATTGCATCTGCTTCAGAAGTCTTTTCATGGGGATAGTGAAGACTTATCGATTGTAGTTCAGCTATGCTGATTATCTTGGTGTTGAATCAGTGTGTTGTTAATAATACTCGTGCTGAAGTTAGAGGCTTCAGATATACTCTTTGAATGGGAGTACAATTTGAAGGCTTCTAAGAATAAGGCACCGAGAGATGAGCGGTTTTTGATTTTCAGTTGGCCTTGGAAAAGTAGGCGATTGACTGTTAGAGGGATTTTCTTTTGGTTTGATAAAGATTTTCATTTAAATAAACTGATGTTGATTGCTGAAAGAGATTCAATTACTGAATGCAAGTGTTGCATATGTTTTAGAGGGATTGATCAAAACACGAATAAATTAAGGAAATCCTAATTCAAACTTCAGATGCTTGAGGGTCAAAGCATCAGATCCCTTAAGAGAACATCTTAGGCATGATCTTCTTGGCCCTAAATATCTTCTGTTCGGATTTTTCTTCATTAGTCCTCCAACGCGTGAGATTTCATGCTCGTACAAGCGTTAGCACTTTTTCATAATTAGGCGGTGGACATTCCTGAATGCGGAACATGAGTACATCCAAGACATTCCTTGTCATGATTGCATATCGTCTCTAAAATGTACATTCCAGCGAGATGCTCGATTCGAAGAGGTGCGACCACTTGGTAAAATATTATTGTGGTGAAGATATCCCATTCATGACGTCTTGCAACGGCTAAGTTGTTAGCAGAATTGAGTCCCCATGATAGGAGAGCATGTATGAGAATGTAAGATATAGATATAGGAGGAATGAGACTTGCCTGAGTGCAGAATATTTTGAGAAATGTCAATGCAACTTCTTCAGGTTCTTGTTTCAACCTCATCAGAAATTCCTCCCAGTGCCATGACGACGGAGCGCTCACCAAATCCCCTGGATCGAACCTTCTTCGTTGGAGAGATGTGAAACAAAAGGCGTTTTGTCAGTAGCCATCTTTTCAACATGGATCCATGTTCGTCCGAGGATCATGTCATAACCTGGATCTTCCTTGACTATGAAAAACTTGGCTTCTGTCTAGGTTGAGCCTATTTTCATCTTGAGAGTAATGTAGCCATAAGCATCTCTAAGCATTCCTTTATGATTCTTGATTGAGATGGTAACATGAGTAGCTTCTTTTCGACTGATGCCTACGGCTCTAAGAGTCTTCAGTGGAATTATGTTGATGGCGAATCAACTTTCTTCCAAAATTTGTTTCCTTTGAGATCGACTATGGTAAGCAGTCCACGGTCGTGCATCTCCTTGTCTGTGGCTAAAGACCCAGGGAGTATTTCTAGAAATGGACAGTCGTCTCCCTGACATGATATGATTCAATGTTGTGAACATGTCGTTTCTTTGTGCCTTCGACGGATAGAACATTTCGCATACATGTTCGACCATGAAACGTTTCTTTGACTGGTTATTCAGAGAGAGAAAGTTCTGACTGAGAGAGGATCCCTATGCACCCCTTCGCACCTGTGTTAAGTTCTCCTGATTCGACCTTTTCCTTGAAGATGCGCTTCAAAACCTTGCAGTCGCTTGTTGGATGATTGACGAACCTATGAAAGAGACAATAACGAGGATTCACCATTTCTTCTTCAGTCGGCTTTTTCCTGACGTATGGAAATTTGATTGCACCATCTTGGATCTATACTTCTAGCAACTCGATCACTTTTTCAATGGGAAGAGGGAAGTCTGGGTCTGTCTGGTCATTTTGTTGACGCTGATTCGATATTTGTGCATTTCGGGTTTGATTATCCTTCCTTTGTAGAGGAGCCTGGAATACTGGAGAAGCATGCCTGTGTTGTTGTGCCTAGGTTTTCATTTTACTTCCTTCAACAACAACATTCATGGAAGGATGGAGGTTGATTTTCGGATTGGAAGAATACCGTTTTTCCTTATACCCATGCAAACTTCTTTATTCAGGAATGGCTCGGATTGGCTGAGTAGAGCAGCGACCGATCTGTCAGTTGCTTCGTCTACGATCCGAGAATGTAAATACCCCAAAAGGGATTTATAAAATGGCAATATCCCTTCATCGTAAGAGTCTTGATTGAAGCGTGCCAAAACGGACGGGTATTCTTTATGAATTCGTGAGAATTGTTCTGAGCTTTCACGAACGTCCAATCTAGATTGGTGGAGACTTTTGCGCTTAGAATGGGTGTGGACTTTGTCTTCGTCTGCCGCTGGTGGAGGTATGGATCTTAGAGGAGAAATCAACACCAGTGGTAACGTATGAAGGATTTCCAAAGAACATTCTTTTTAGAGCGATCATATGTCGGTTCCCTTGATAATTGATTTGTAAGAACTTTCAAAAGGGTGAACACCTCGTTCTGTATCTTGACAATTTCCGCTTGATTTGTTACTACATCATTTAGGATTTTCATCATATCAGCAATGGTGGTTGAGCTTTGAGTGTTCATAGCCTCTGTGGGAGCTTGACCAGGCCAGCCGAGTTTAGTAGTAATTGGAAGAAATTCTCCAATACTGGGAGATAATAAATTGAGATTGGATTTTTCGGAGACCTCCCCATAATCGACCATCTTTGATGAAATTATGATTTGCAACCGAGAGATTAATCTCCCACTGTGGTTGCCAATCTGTAGATGGGGCAAACCGAGTTGATGGTTTTTAAGGAATTGATGAGACGACCGTGCGGAGGAAACTCCTTGAACCGAGTGAACTGTCTAACCTCACACAGATGCACTGCAAAAAAGGAAGTGCTTTGAATTCGAGAGATCATTTGTAGGACTCTCCTAAACCAAGACAATGGTCGTTCTAGAGTCAATTCGTTCACAAGAGAGGATGGGTCGATCTGTAGGAGGGAAGCTGAGAAATGTGTGAGATCAATGGTGATCGAAGATTATAGGTGTGTTGTGTATTCTGCGTGAAGAAATAAGATAAGCTCTGATTGATTGAATTTCGCTCTGTTGAGAGTAATTGCTCAGACGTCGAATTCTTAATCTCTTGTTGTCTGTTTTACGAAAGATTTTATGTCTTTCAATCATGATTCAGAGACTTATTTATACTGCAGAATTGTAAACACCTTGATCCCATGAAGTGTGACAGTTGTTGGAGTCAAAGAATGGGTAAGTGGGAATCGTGTTAAAACTAGTTGCTCATGGTGCGGAGACTTGGTTGATTCTCCACCGACTACGTTGCTAACTCCTCCAACTGCTTGCATGACTTGCTCACATTCTCATCATGTGTATGAGCACACGTTCCGTAGACCGCCAGACCAAAACCCTAATTAATATCCACCCATGCAACACGATTGATGTCTCGTGATTGTGGAGTCTGCAAGGCAGACGTGTATTTAGTTAGTCAGTTATTGACTTTATGAGACGATGAGTCTTTGTATTGCTGAATTGAACGTGATTTTCAAATATTCTAGGACTCATGAATTGAACGTGTCTGTTGATACAGAGGTACAATTGTCGAATAAATCTTGATAGTTAAGGTGAACAAATATTGTTCATTTGATGAATTGTTGAATATTGATAGTTTAACCGATATTCCTTAGTCTGAGCAAATATTGCTCATCTGAGCAAATGTTGCTCGTTTGATGAATTATTAATTTAAAATACTGGAAACTGAAATGAGTATAATAATTAAAGTGTTGATTACGGGATCAACATAAAATTATTAGTGCTTGAATCTGGATTATGAACCTTGGATTCGAAACCCTAATTTCGATCAATTGCTGATCAACTGATGATTTATTAAAAATCAACCACGGAGTGAAGGAGGGACCAGCTACATGGGATGATGGGTCGACCATGTAGCGCCCAGATGCTCGAGTGAGCAAATACCAAAGTCTCTTGAAGACCAGTTAGTGAAAGGATGATTAAATGCCGGTTTAATCATTTATTAAAATAATGCTCCTCTGGGCCTTAGGTGATGAAAACTAATTATGACGGAGTGAGGGACCGACCAAGAAGTCATGGGACTGGCCCTGGTTGGTCATTTGATCGATTGACAATCATTTGATGAAATTCCAAGCTGTTTGGAAGAGTTTGAACCTAATATGAACAAATTAGGTCAAATTATGAAAATACGTGGGACCGGCTTCTTGCAAGCCAAAGAGCCAACCTTGATCGGTCAAGGTAATATGCTCATGTCACCAAAGTGTTCGTGTCTCAGTCCTGAGAATTTTGCTATTTTCTGATGCGCGTTTGAGCAACATTTTGAGAAAATATGAAGAAATCAGGGTTCTTGCTCAAACTGAGGAAACTTCATAAGATGAAGGAAATAATAATAATAAAATAAGGAATCATGAAGTGTGGGACCGGCTATGGCTAAAGCATGGCCGGCCGGCCAATAAGCCTGGTCCCATAGCACTTTTCATAATTTTATATTATTTTCATGATTTGAAGGAAATATCATGAAATCAAGGAGTTTGTTGAAATAAAGTAGTTTCCTTAAAGTGAAAGAGTTTCCATGAGATGAAGGAAACAATAATAATAATAATAATAAAATAAGGGACATGTGGGACCGGCCATGGATAGGGCATGGTCGGCCGAATAGTGGCCCGGTCCCGTGAACCTTCCCTAATTTTATATCCTTTCCTTGGTGTGAAGGAAATATCATGAAATTGAGGAATTTCATGGAATGAAGGAAAATAATAAGGAACGCAAGGTGTGGGACTGGCCACAACTAGGGCATGACCGGACGGCTAGTGAACCTGGTCCCGTGACACTTTTCCTAATTTTATATTATTTCCTTGATACAAAGGAAAAACCATGAAACTGAGGAGTTTCCTTAAAACAAAGGAGTTTTGTTCAAATGAAGGAATTTTCATGAGATCAAGGAAAAATAATAAAATATAATAAAATAAAGAACTAGGCGTGGGACTGGCCGCGGCATGACTGGATGGTCAACGGGCCCAGTCCCCTAGCGCCTTAGCTAATATTTTATTATTATTTTTTTTTTCTTCCTTTTTTGCATAGGTTCATCGTTCCTTCGTATTTTGGAATGCTCGTTCGTGCATTCAGGTGCTCGTTAGGTCGGGGCTTACTCGATAGCGGCTCAGATGCCCGTACGTTGAATATTTGTTGCTAACCAATGGAGTTCTACTGGGAAGAGCCATGAATTGAAGTAACGAAATTTTAAGAAGAACGTAGAATATTTTCTAGGGATTCAGTTAATGAATCTAATGACTAGAAATAATTAATTGACAGCTCTATACTAGCACGTTTTCTAGGAGCATTAATTATTTTACAATTGAGCAATATGAGCTAGTTGAAGCGTCATATTTATTACGTATATTCAGGGAAAACGTTGTTGCATCCTGAAGACGTTATTGCTCTATACTAGCAGGCAAGCTGTCTAGGAGCCGTCCAATCAATAAGATTCTATACACATGTCTTTTATATAGTCAGGGAAAACATTGTTACATCCTGAAGACGTTGTCGCTCTATACTAGCAGGCAAGCTGTCTAGGAGCCACCCAATCGTTCGATTCTATATAAAAGTGATTACTGATTGTTCAGTATTCATGAAATGTGTCATTGCCTCAATTGAGAGACTTCATATTCATGTATGCTCTGAGAGACAATATAGTCAATCGAGGGTGGTTCTTGTGACATGAGTTTTCATGCCTTAATGAGAGAAACGAGCCTCAATACTCATCTGATTACTGGATCAAGAATATGTAAGATTATGGTTTTACGATTTTAGCCTTTGTCGAAAATCCACCATCAACACTCCCCTTAGTATTTCTTATTCTTCAATCGATGAACGCCGTGAAGTCTAAGCTCAACTACACATTCTATCCTAATCCGAGACATAGCTATAAGTAAACTAGAAATCAAGACTTATAGTTTTGACAACTAAACTTGACAAACAAGCTTGAGATAGCAACGCTTGCGAGTTCGACCGAGCAGTGCTCTAACAATCTCCCCCTTTGTCAATTTTGGTGACAAAACTATCAATACATATGGATTACAAAATAACTAAACTTTGTAGCTTCTCATCCAACATGCTTGATTTCCTTGGTTCTTCAACATTCCTTGAATTCTTCGTCACTTCAAGTACTTCAGCGATCCTGAACGTGTTCAACTCAGTATCATTATTGTTGAAGATCCATAGCTATAACAATATGAAAACAATTGTTCTCAAACATTGTTATACAGTGTCATAGTATTATTACACAGCATCAAAGTTCAATTGTATCACAACTTTGACAATAATACTATGGTGATATGTATCACTCCCCCTAGTCAATACTTCATCTCATAATGAAAACCACTCCCCCTTACATAATGATCCGTAAACCATATGTATGTAGTGTGAACTACAAAATAATTCTCCCCCTTTTTGTCAATAAAAATTGGCAAAGGTACGAAAACTAACGGGATCATAATGAAATTCTCAAGGAGATTATTCATGACTAAAAGAGAACATATCAACTTTGTTTCGATGATTTCACATAGTCAAAACTTAGTGTATTCATCAAGGAGTTTATAAAGATACAAGATAACTCCTACAATATTTCACAGCCGCACTCCCCACAAAGATTTGGCAACTAAGCACAAGTTCAATTAAGAACTCCCCCCCATAAAATGTCATTTCCAAAGGACAACAAGAGCGACCATACTTTTACGAGAAAAGAAGATTTCTTTGGACATTAACAAATTACATGAAACATGAATTTGTATCCAGAAAACTCAATTAAATTAACCACAAGATAACCTTAATGATTAATTTAATAGGAAATGCTCAACATAAGCAAACTTACGGAGCCGTACATTACTTTCACATAGAAGTGGATCAGGGAAAGATCAATACTGCGGAATATACAAAAGTTCATTCTATCTTTTATCAATATTTGCATAAAGACATAATAGACTTAACTTTTGACATTTCTGAGATAATCATATTTCACAGATGTAAAGACACATATCCCATAACATATTTTTGCAATATATAAAACCAATACTACAAAATCATCTTCTAAATAACTTAGAATTTAAATAAATAAATCTAAAAACATTGCAAGATGAAATCGTTGGCAATAGCTATGTGTAATCACAATATTTCCTATTCCAAACCCTAGTTATCCTTCTTAAAAACACAAGAATAAATTCTCATAAGAAGTTTCCTAGAAAAAATAAAAATCAGATTTCTTTGATAACTTCATACCTCTCTATGACTCCATCATAAAAGGTATCACTGATTTCCTTGATCCTTTTGACTGTTGAGATACCATGTTATTGGTCAGAACATTCACCTTCCGATCAACAATACGAGGAAGTTGCCTACCCTTGATGTAGTCCAAGATGAGTTTCTTCTGATTCCGTATCAAGACCTTTTGATTCTCAAGGATTTTAGTTTGTTCATCAATAAGATGATTTATTTGCAGTTGAAGATTAGCAAATTCGACCTTTGAGTCATTGTGAAAGTGAATTAAATCCTTGACAGATTCACCAATCCAAGTGTTGTACTCTTTACTTGCAATCATCTTTTTCAAAAAAAAGTTCTTGAACCGAATCACATCCTTTAATGTCTTCTTCCATTTCAAGATTCACTACTTCCTGAGGTTTTGAGGAGTTCTCCATATTATTTTTTTTATTTTTTTATTTTGATTAGGGAAGGAAAAAACAATATAATGTATATATGTTTGTGAACAAGAGAAGGAAACCCTTGTTATGAAAACCCTAGGAACTCTCAAGAAGAAGACACGGACGTTCGTGGACCTGTTTTGCAAGGTTAATGGATCAGTAAGGATCCGATAATAAGGGAATACACTCTGTTTTCAGATATCTCATATATTCATAGCTCAATAATTAAAAGATTTACTTTAAATTAGAACATATGAATAAGATACAATAGTTACTAGGAGTCAAGATATGACTCAACATTCACAAAAGAAGAAAACCACAAAATCTCAAACACATGGCAGATGGTAACATACAACAGACTTGAGAATCTCTCAAATATCATCCTTGCAACCCTCAAGTTAGATACAAGAATGAAATTACCTATAGCTAGGTAGCAGAGTGATATGTAATCCCACCATGCATATTAAGAGACGAGCTGTAAATACCATCAGAGTGTTTGAGCAATGTAATCCTTACCTTCCTTCGGTTATTTGTTGTTCCAGAGGAATTAGACACAAACCTTTTAGAATATCCATCAAAGGGATTTTTCTAAGGATTAAGTCTAGGACCTCTAGAAATCAGTTCCAGAGGATTAGAATTGTTGAAATTCCAACTTTCAGACTTAGGATTGTCAGATTTTTTCTCATAACCGCAGGGAATGTGTGCATATCTACCATTAAGAGAGACACGATCCCTGTAGAGATTTCTAGAGGAGTGACCATGGAAACCTTTATTACGAGAGATATGATTTTCTACGGTAATCAAATCCATTGTAGATGTCGTCAGACAATTTACTCTGTCAACAGTAAAAAGAAGTAGATTTTGAAGATCAAAAATTTGTTTCTTTCTAGCAAAACAATGTAGATCGATATGATTCTTTTTCCCGCAGAATGAACAGGTTCGTGGAAAGGAACTTTTTGTTGGAACCACCTTTTGACTCATAGCCTTTTCGGAGAACTGCAAGTTATGCAAGCATTTTTTGGCAGTCATTTCCTTAGGAATAATTTTTTTCACACTCGTAAACACCTTGTGGGTATTAGAAGGAGGTTCTGAATACGGTTTACTCACTAACACAGAATTTTCCTTTTTCAAGGACTTGCACTGTTCTTGGGCTAGAGAAGGAGATGTAACGAGATTCTCTTTTTCAACATGACAACTCTTCAATTCTGATGAATGAGCCTTGTTTAAACGATCTCTTTTAATTGAGTCTTGTTTGACAATATATTCAAGCATACTAATCTTTTCACGCTGAAGAGTAGTTTCTTGAACAAGGATTTCGATATTATTTGAGAAGGCTACAACAATACTATAGAGTTCACGTTCTCTATTAAGAGATTTTTCAAGTTCATCAGTAAGATGATCATATATTTCTTCAAGAGATCTAATTCTAGAGACTTGAAAATCAATAATCTCAGCAGATTTTTTTAAGGTTCTGGTAAGTTCTATTCCCGATTCTGACATAGTGTCAATTGTCACATTGGAGGGACTAATATCAGGATCTGATAAAAAATCTCTACCTCGGGATTCGGAAGAATCATCTAAGGAGTTATCTTTTGAGGTAAGCCCAAGACATTTGGCATAATCAAAAACTTTGGAACTCATTTCTATGTGCGTAAATTTGAGATAAACAGATATCCACACAAACCAGATTGCCACAAACACAGACTTATGAGGTCTTAGCGTGTTTGCCTGCTCTGATACCAATTGAAAAAGTGGAGGTCTAACGACCACACCAAATAATTCGTTCGGCAATCTGTATGGACTAACTCCAATATAATTCCAAGAGAATCAACTAGACAGTCAGACTCAATCAAGGAAAATATATCCAAGAGTTATACCTCTGTTTCTCAATGTAATCAGCAAATCAAACAGATGTGAATCTGTGAGCCTGATTATTATGAGAAACAACTTGAACGGTACCAAAGATCAATGTTCAAGTGTCAATCAATTTTTATCAACAAACAAAGGTTGGATTATCTAATTGATTGAACTACGCACAACCGGTGATATTTTAATTATATAAACATATATAATGCTGAAAAGAAATAACACAGACACCAGAAATTTTGTTAACGAGGAAACCGAAAATGCAGAAAAACCTCGGGACGTAGTCCAGATTTGAACACCACACTGTATTAAGCCGCTACAGACACTATCCTACTACAAGTTAATTTCGGACTGGAATGTAGTTGAGCCCTAACCAATCTCACAATGATCAAGGTACAGTCGTGTTCCTTACGTCTCTGAATCCCAGTAGGACTCTACGCGCTTGATTCCCTTAGATGATTTCACCCACAACTAAGAGTTGCTACGACCCAAAGTCGAATACTTATAGAAAAATCCATCTCATACAGAAAAGCCTATTCTGATAGATAAATCTGTCTCTCACAGAAATACCTATGAAGTTTTGTTCCGTCTTTTGATAAATCAAGGTGAACAGGAACAAATTGATACACCAAACTTATATTCCTGAAGAACAGCCAAGTAATATCAATCACCTCACAATAACTTAATTGTATGGTAGTAGAACAAGTTATTGTGGAATCACAAAGAATGAGATGAAAAGCTTTGTGATTACTTTTTATATCTTACCTATCGGGCAAATCTTAGAGAAGATAGTACTCAATATGATAGAACAAGTAAGATCAGAATATGCAACTACAGAGAAAATAGTTTGGCCTGTCTTCAGAATCCCAATAAAGTCTTTAAGTCGTTAGCCTATAATGGTTTTAGAAAAACCTAGGCTAAAGGAGTTTCGACTCTAGTACGCAACTAGTATCACACAGGAAGTGTAGGGATTAGGTTTTCCAGTTGCTAGAGTTCTCCCTTATATAGTCTTCAAATTAGGGTTTGATAGCTTTGAAACAAAGCAATCAATATTCACCGTTAGATAAAAACCTAATTTAAGGTTCAAGCTAAGTTTGTTTAAACCCACTACACCATTTTAAGGGATTCACAACCAAGTTTTGCAACGACACTAGGTCGGTTGCGAAATTTCCGTTGCGAATTCCAGTTGCTAATTTTTCGCAACCAAGGGATGCCGTTGCGAATTTTGCAACCTCACAGACAAGGTTGCGAATTGCAACTGCGCTCGGTTCAAGCGTGTGAACCACGTGTGTGGTCGGGAACACTAGAGCTAATAAACACGCCCCAGTCAAACTTCGGTCAAGAATACCTTATTTTTTTTCCACCCTTCATCATAAGCTAACCTATATCCTGCCTTATCTTTTTTTCCCTTCTAAATTTTTTGTCTGCCACAGACTCTTTCATCTCCACTGCTTTCTATCTCCTCTCCATCTCTGAACTCTTTCATCTCCTCTCCATCTCTGCATGAAGAACTTCATCTCTTTCAGCTCTAAAACCATAGAAAACAACATCCAGTTTATAAATGAACTTGTAAACTTGATTGGTTAGAGTTTCTTGGAAATTGAAGAAAGATGAAAGCAGTGGAAGTTAGGTTTAGGGTTTCTGTAGATGAAGATTAGGAATTCGTTTTGGTGATGTATAAGAAGGATTAGGATGAGTTTAGTTGATTGAGGAAAGGTTTATGGTTAATTATATGTTATGAAGCTGTTCTGAAGATGAATTGAAGAAATTAGGGTTTGAGTTTCTTATTTGGGAATCAATTGATGAAACTGATCAACCAGTAGAGGAGATGGTTTTTATTGTAAGATGGGTTGAAGCTGTTGAAGAAGAAATTAAAAGAACGGATAATGATTATGAGTTTCTTTGTATCTCAGGGAAGAAGTTCAAGTTGGGAATTTGAGTTCGTACTTGAGGTAATCTTTCATTACTTAATTGAGGTATATTGTATCTATTGAAGTGTTGAGGTATTTGATATAACTCTCTATTCACTATTATTTTTATCAATTTTTCCTAAAATTTTCAATTAGGGTTTCCAATTTTCTATAATTTGGAGCTTTTTGAATCGATTTGTTAAACTCACAATACGAGGATTAACCAGTTGAGGGTGTTATGACTAAGTGGATCAATCAATAATCTTTTGTTGGGTTGTTTTTTTGATTTTTTTGATTTTATTGAATGTGATTGCAATTGTAATTGTGATATTCGTAGGAAGGAGATGAAGTGGATGTTGAAAGTAACAAAGAAGATGCTGCTGTTGACGGTGTGGTTGTATTCAGGTGTAGTAAGGATTCAGGTGGGGGTGTGTGGGAAGAAGTGAAAGTAAAAGCTTCCTTGCTACACGATATATAGCTTTTGAGTCACCGAACACATCTCAAGATCGACTATCACTTAATAAATCTTTAATTTTCTCGACGCATTTGAGCTCAAAGCTATCCTCCTTTGTCCTGTCTCAATCGACACACCGACTTTACTCGCGTATTCTTTTACTACCGCATAGTATAATTATTGCAATTGTCTATGGTACTTGCTTCTGAGTGTTTACAGCTTTCTGATAGGGCATATTTTTAGCTCTTAATCATTGTTAAAATCTCATTCAAATTGTTGCAGTATATTAGGTCTTTAAGTACATCTAGTTCTGAAATTTAAGAAACGTCTAATGCAAAGAAAAGAAAAAAATGCTATGGGAAATTAGGAAGTGTTTATGGTGCCGATGAACTTTTTGCTATTAATTATTATTGCAAATGCAATGAACTTTTTGCTGTTGATGTATGTGTTTCTCATCCCTTATACCTCCTCCGTTTCTACATGCTCGTGGTGTTTGTACTATACTTAGTTTTTTTAGCAGTATTTTTGATAAACGATTGTTGTTTTTTCTTTGTTTTCAGGATCCTTTTGTCAATGGCGAGAAAGTTACTGCCATTGATTTGAGTTTGGCGCCTAGACTTTACCACCTCGAGGTATCTCTTGGACGTTTCGAGAGCTGGAGTGTTCCAAACATCTAGTGTATCATATCTGAACCTATACAAGTGTGCACTTATCTTGTGTGCATCTGGAATTTGATAGCACGCATATGTGTTAAGCATGAAGCGAGTATCTACACCTTGAGTACATAGTTGTTTGCACATGAATCTCCACGTTGATAGTTCAGGGGTTTAATTTTATTTATGTCTTCTTATTGTTTTGTAGGTCGGGTCCTCAGCTAGTATATTCTGGCTACCACTTACAACCTCCATCTTCTTTTCATGTCGTATTGGAGCATTAGACTAGCTAATCAACCAAAGATCTCTTTCTTATGTACTGAAACTCTTCTTGCAGGAAGTAACATTGTTGTGTCTCCCCTTTGTAACACATTCCACGTTTCTCTTAGGACTATTATTTCCTTCAGGTAAATAACATCCTTCTCCTACAATATTTACTATTTGTTATTTGGAAAAACTGCTGGTGCTTGTCATTTTTCAGGAGTAGCTAACAGATCCAGATCAAACTTGAACCGTTACCAGACCCATCTTCGTTACTACTACCACCAGCTCCCTGCAATGATCACGATATTCAACTCCACCAATATAACTAGAACCACTACCATTGTCACTAATAGAATCACCTCCACAAGTAGAAAGCTTGTACCATGTTTAACTGTAACACCACTTCCAAGTATTATAACAGATTCTTCTCTCTTTTCCGCTTTTGCATGATCATTTGGCTTAATGAATGTTGATCACTCTTTTGTTTTTTTTTTTTTTTTTGGGTATGTGCAGGTATCAGAACAGATGCCTCGAGTCATTTCATATGTGGAGGGAAATCTATGTTAGTTATCGTCATCCTTGTAGTCCATAGCAAAGTGCATACTTCCTTTAGCTACTTTGTTGTACCAATTCAAGATTTAATCTATGGTCAGCGTTCCTTGTAATCCATATTTTCTTAAGTTTCCTCTTTGTGGATCTCATTAGTCGTATGAAGTGCATGAGTGAATTAAGTTGCTTTCAATAACCCAGACTATCAACAATAACATCTTTGAGCCATTTTTTATCATCCCGCGACCTTTCCAAATTCGTATTCATTAATAACTTACACGCAGAAGTTACCATAGTTAACAGTTATTTCTGTCAACTCAATGTCATGCTAAGCATTGTTATAGAGGCAACTTTCTTTTAAAAAATCGTTTAAGTAATCAAACACTTACCTTGGTTTTCTTGTAGGGCATAGTTCGTGGGAAGCTGGATCAGCTGCGAAGATGCTTTGAGGTCTGAAATACACTCTCGTCATTTCAAAGTGGCTTTTCTTTTTATCAAGTGCTTGAAGATTGTGTTGCAAATTATGTTATCGAGTTCGTTCCTTTAATACCTGCACGTATGAAATACATGTGCAATTTTTTGCGGGTAGGGACTTCAAGCCTGGGCAACTCGGGAGCATGATACAGACATTGCCAGCCTGGTAATTTACTTGTTCAAATGGAAAAAACTAAGGATTGTTTTTTTTTTTGGTTAAAATTAATATTAGGTGTTTAGTTTCGTTGATTGGGTACCATCTTGATGCATGGTTTGATCATTGTCTTGGTTGTATTACTTTTTAGGTGAAGTACTTCGGACAGTCCTCTTGTTTCAATCCAAGATAAAGATCAAATGGGAAGATCTTGTAGATGTCTATTTACTGGTGACTTGGGTAAGTCATATATACTTGTCTATTTTCAAACCATATTAATACTGAATACTCTGTCACAAACCATTTCCAATTAAGTTAAAACACTTAGGCTTTGCTTTTGTTCTTAGGCTGCTTTAAGGTAAAATACATTTACGCTGTGAAGGTGCAACCAACATTTACATTGATTTTGTTATGTTGTAGGAATTGCGTTCGAGTTGATGAAACAAGGTGCTACGATGACTGTGTTAAGCACGCTTTTGGAAGCATTAGCTTGGCCAGCTACATTACTTACCGCTACTGATCTTATAGACAGCAAGTAGTCGATTGCAGTGGACATGTTTATTTCTCACCTGTGTTTTCGGCATCTACTTTGTGTACAAGCCCAGCCAGGATAGATCATATTTAAGTGATCTCACTCACTGCGAGATTGTCCTTCTGTTCTTCAACATTTCTTATAGTACTAGTGCAATCAATTTTGACCTTGAATTGTAGAATATACAGTTTAAGTTAACAACCTAACCACTGTATGTTCCCTAATCCTTGCAGCTTTGCACTTAACCAAGTATTACATCCAAGATCTAAAGCTGTTATCTCTGTAAGGATCTGGTATTTACTCATACCCTCACTCATTGGTAGCAAGAGTAATAGAACCATATAAGTAGTGATAGGGATGTTTGTGGGTTAGTAGATTTTATATCACAGTTGTTCTTCTTATGCTTAATTGAATAGAGATGGTTCGATTTGTGCACTGCAAAACACAACTTTCACCTTGTATGTCTTGCATCCTAGGTTGTTAGAAGAATTATGATTTGTTGCATTAACTCTTATGAAACTGAATAATTGAATCTGTGATTAGTTCTACCGTAGCAAGACAACTAATTCTAGGGATTAATACCTTAGTTGTGTAATTGTTTCTTTGGTCACATCTTACTGATTTCAGCTCAAGTATTGTATATATGCGTTTAGTCTTCTATTTTCTTACTGTTGTTATAAGTTAGTTGTTTATCTCCATCTCATGCTTTATCTAGGTAGCATATTTAGTTTGTAGTTCACTTGCATCTGTAACTTTGTTGTTGTATTGTAGTTAATCCATTTGTTTATATATCTTGCATCCTTGTATTAGCTTCTGATTAGAAGAATTTGCGATGCTTTGTTTGCAGGTTAATTGAATGATGCTCATGAGATCAGAAAGGTTGGAGAACAAAGCAGCAAAGCAGCAGCCATTAGGTCCCTTAGCAGCTGCAAGATTTGTAAGTTATAATGTAGTATCTCCTTATAGAGATTTAAGTTAGAAGAACTTAGGATTTTCAGAACTTAGGAATTTCAGAACTTTCAACAAACCGAACTTAGGAATTAAGTATGTTTCGTGTATTATGTCTATTAAATGAATGACATAGTTTGTATCAAAAACTCATACTTGTTGTTAACTTCAATTGAAGAATTCTTTTTTCATAATGGTGAATGTGGAAATGAAAGTGAATGAATGTGTCATGGTTTGTATATCTGTGGAATGCTGAATATGGGGAACTGGGTAACTGCAGGGGGGTAAATGTGAGGCGAATGGATTTTGACCAGGTCAATGAATACTTGACCTTTTTTTTTTCTGTTGCAAAAAATTAGCAACGTATGTATTCTGTTGCTAAGTTAGAACCAAAACCATTAAATTAGAACCAGAACCAATAATATTTTAGTTCCGGGTAGGGGTATTCCTGTAATTAGAAACAGGTTAGCAACGGCAGACCTTGGTTGCGAATAAACAGAGTCGCAACGGCACAGTACGTTGCGAATCTCCGTTGCTGACCAAGAGTCGCAACGGAGCTTATGCCGTTGCGAAAAAATGCAACACCGTGTTTTGAAACGTCACTTTGTCGTTGCGAGCCCGGTCAGCAACGGCCAGACTCCGTTGCGAATCCCTAAAAATGGTGTAGTGACCCAAAGCAATATCTCTCCACCGTTAGATGGTCTTAGCTTGTTACACACAAATTAAATATACCTTCATTTAGATATGGGTTACCGTACCTAAACGTGTATATTGAGTTGGATCAACAATAGTTAACCGAAGTTATCCATATGAATACTTTTGTATTAACCTTGTTCATCTAACACTTCTAGATCACATATGATGGTCAATCAAACAAGAATGATAATCAAATGAATCAAATTGTGTTACTCATAGAGTTGTTCAATTGTTTATATTCTCATAGAAGTATACAAGACACAATTGAAGCAAAATCGGTTTTGATTCACGAGAATCAATTCATGAACATTTAGCCAAGGTTTGATAAGATTGCATTCCTTATTATATAAATGTATTTGTTCATGAGTATGAAATCATACTTAACCGATTTTAGAACTTAACCTCATAAGTTTGCAAACGGGTACGCAAACTTACGTTCCGAACTTTGATCTTTTCCAACAGTTCGCAAACGGTTACGCATACTGTCGTTCCAGACAGAACTCAGGTGAAACAGTTTGCAAACGGGTATGCAAACTTAGTTCCCGAACTTTAACAGTTAAAACCGTTCGCACACTGATGTGATTTTCAATTGAGTTGTAGTAAAAAGGTTCGTTGAGACTTGTGAAAGCAAAAGATTTTAGACTTATAAAACTTAAAAACAAACAAAACTTAATATAAAAAGTGATTTCAAGATTTAAAAATAGACTAAGGCTCCGGATTCCACTATTCCTCCTAATTGATTGGTTTATAATGATATTTCAAGAATTATTGTTAAGCTATTTTTCTCATTAATTCACTATTAATCTATATGGTTTCCAAACATTAAATTGTAATCCCTAAGCATGAATTATCAAAGAATTGATTCTAAGCATAACACATCGAATTGATTCACAACTAATTAAGAAAACCAATTTTATTATGTTGATCCTAGTGAATTAAATAAAATAAATAATTAAAGAAATTATAAAAGAAATTACCAATCAATCATGAGTGAATAGTTTCCTCTCATTACCTCGAGTCCACTGGGTATTTTAGCCGCTCATCATGTTGAAAACCCTCTCAAAGAATTTATTTATGCCCAAAAATGGTTTACAAATGATGAATAAGGGAGAAATAATGAAAAACCGGGTTTGTAACAATTATATTTGTTACAAATCGAATCATTACAAAGAACGATAACAAATATGTGTCACAGTAGAAATACGACCCGCTATTCACCTGTCGTTGTCATCAGAAGCAAATACGACTGCTCTTTGTGCGTCTTATGTTCTTCAGCAATGAACGACTGCCTCTGGTAGTCTTTTGTTCTTCGTGTTCTTCACAGCAGTAGCAGAAGTGTGTTCTCTGCAACTCGATCAATCTCCTATGTGGTTGCTCTAAACTCTCCCCAATCACTCCGTGCCCTCTTAAAACTCCTCAGCACTCTATATATACCCGACAGGTCTTCAAAATCTCTGCTATAACTCCAAATATTATCGTAATAACTTCCCGGATATTATTTCCTCATTATTCTTCTTCACACGTCTATCACGGGGATAATTCCATTTTTAATCTGATTCTCGTGTTTGCAGCAGTCCAGCGCACTCCCAACAGGATACAAACTCGTACAAAATTGAGTCCAACTCTTTCAAAACACATGCAACTTCCTAAAATAACCCCACAGAGAGTCCACGATATCTTCCTCCCTATTTGACGAGATCGTGTGATTTAATCGAAATGAATGCACTTACCAACCTTGTTTTGATCTAACAGGCTGGTATATATCCGAAGCAAGATAAAAATCCGACCAAATCTGTGAGAAAATCTCGAGAGAAAATTTGGCAGGTGAAAACTGCTTGAATCCGAGTTTCCCGCCATTTTTCTGTTTTGAACGGTGAAGAAGACAGGCAGCCCTTAACGAAAATGCTGGTGCCTTTAGCAGATGGGATGCCCCTTATCCAAATTGAGGGTGCCTTCAGTACTTTTCTCCGGGGGTCCAAATAGCACTTTTTGAGCAACTTTTTCCACACAAGTGTATTTCTCAAAAAATACCTACACAAACATAAAAACACCATAATAAGTACAAAATCAAGCGCTAACAGTAGAGACACTGAGGACAGTTCAGACACAAAAATGTGTCTATCACATACTGGTATGCATACTTGGTTCCCGGACCTGAATTATACTTACAACAGTTTGCATACGGGTATGCATACTGTGTTATATCCAGACAATGGTTAGTTGTTCTAAACTCCCGTTTCAATCATTGGAACATCCTTAGAGGACGACAATAGTTGTCTCACACAAAATATTAGCTTATAAGTAATTTTCAAGTGATCGAATGATCAATACGAAACATTCCGAGTCTACATCAAATGACTGTCTCACAAAAATCATGTAAGATGTTACAAGGCAATTTTCACATGATCATCTTTTGACTTTCGTCAAGAATAATGATGAACATAGTTAAAGCAAAAAGATTTCCAACACATATTTCGAGAAATAGATAAGCGAGTTATACGCGGCTCGAAATATCAAATGTGCATACTGATGAAGTCTATATAAATATACGACTTTGTATCAATATAAGACAGAATAGAATAGACGTCTGAGTGATAGATGAGTTTAAGTCTCCACATACCTTTTGTTGATAAAGTTCCGCAAGCTCCCCTTAGTAGTTCTTCGTCTTCAATTGATGAACGTCGTGAAATATAAGATCAACTACACATTCTATCCTAATCCGAGACATAGCTATAAGTAGACTAGAAATCAAGACTTATAGTTTTGACAACTAAACTTGACAAACAAGCTTGAGATAGCAACGCTTGCGAGTTCGACCGACCAGTGCTCTAACACTTTAGATAACCAATATTAAAACCGAAACTACAAAGTAATTTAGTTTCAATATTTTATCAAGGAAATAATTGCCCGAAGCAATTTTCCCTATAATCCAACAATTCGACTAAGATACTCAATTCCCTTGTTGGACCGATTGCGTATGCACAACCGTTTATTTCCATAAGACCAAAATAAAGATCAGAATTAACTTTATTTCTCTCATCAGGCTCTAATTATTCAGACAATAACTCAGACCTCTCTCTTTAGACAAGGCAAACACTAGGTTAGTTAACTAGTTTTTCTTGTCAAGTCATTTGATTAGACTTGAATAACCAAACCCTCTAATTTGATGAGTCTAACTAAAATAAGAATTAACTTAGTTTCTCTTATCCAGAATAAATTGGACTAAACAAACGATACCTTATTTTTGTTAAGTCTAAACAATACATACAAAACAAAATAAATTGACTTGCACAATTAGTTTTATTAACCGGAAGCAATTGAAACAAACATACACATTATAGCACCGTAATTGCACCAAATTTCGTTAAGCAAAAACACTTGATACCCAACAATAAAGACGATATCAAAGAATAAACCAAATAAATTGACAAATTTTTTCTTAACCGGAAATAATTAAATCACACACACACATCCATACACAATATAATGGAACATATCAATTATCCCGAAATTTTTTTAAGCAAAAGCAAAATATGTGCAATATTAACAAGCTTTTGTTAAACAGGAAAACAATTAACTAACAAATTCATTACCTCAAATTCTACAGCCTCTTCTCCCCAGACAGATATATCATTAAGCGCAAGTTCAAATAAGAACTCTCCGCCAGTTTGTTGTCATTCTCTCGCAAGAACAAAAGAACAACAACAAAAGAAAACTTTACCAGAGAAAGGTTGAATCGGTTTTAACTAATGCGTGCCAATAGCAAAAGTTGAAAACCCGAAACACATATGTTATGCTAAACACAACTCATGTAAACATAAATTGATTCAAAATATTGTGACTTTTCACATATGAGTTTCAATCGGAACACCTTATGATCCTGTGATAAAGCCTACCAACATGGGCTAGAACTTAATCGGTTTCTCTCTTCCGTTTCTTTTCTTCTTTTGCTGCTATTTCTTTCCCTGTTCTTCACCTATGGTGAATTCATCTGAGAGTTCTGAGGCTGTGAGGTGGAGAGAATTAGGCAGGACATCAGGGGTTGTTTGTGGTGATGATACTGTGATTGTTTGAATCCGGGAAGAATAAGATTGAGCTGCTGCTGCTGCGAATCGAGGTTAGGGTTTTCATTTCTGAGATGAAGAAATCAAGAGCAGTTGGTGATTCATATGAGAACCATGTTGGTTTTTGATAAGCCTTGAAGTTGATTCAGTAGAGAATCATTGAAGAGATTTGAATTAGGGTTTCATGAGAATTGCAGAAGAGAATTAGAAGATGAAATTGATGTAAAGGGGATTGAATTAATGATGGGTTTGTTTTTAATTGAAGTATAGTTGAATAAATTGGGGTTAATTGGTTATTTCTGTTGTTGTGTGGTGGTGAATCAAAGAATTAGGGTTTCATGTTCTTCTCCAATTTAAGAACTAGGGTTTTGAGAATTAAATAGATGGTTTAAGGAGGAGATGATATGGTATTGATTATTTGAATCAGAAGAAAGAAGGGGTTGGTTTCAGTTTGGTTGAGACAAGGCGATCTGAGGTAATTGACCTTCTCTGTGATTTTAGTTAAGTTATTCATTTCAAATTGTTGGATTTATGAATGCTTGTTGAGATAAGAATTGAAATGATATTGGAGAGGGTATTGTAGAACTGTGGTATGTGGTCTAGGCTTATGTTGAATTACAGGGAAAAGGAAATGGATGTCTTTGTTGGGAAGACTGATTTGATTCATTTAATTGTTGATGGGTTTGTGTTATGGAGTTTTGTTTTATCTGTTTGTAAAATTGGGGTTCAAGGATTTGGTTGGTAATGAATTTGAAGATATTTGAGAAGGTAATGACAATGAAATAATGAATGAAGTTGTATTTGTGAATTAGGTTGTGTTCGAATTACCAAGGGAATTGGTATAATTGAGATAACATAGGGATTGAGCTTTAAGAACTGATGTTGAGATGTATTGCAAGGAAAGGTTTGTTATATAGAAATGGTAATGGTTTTGTTAAGTTGAAGTTGAAGATTATGGAGTTGAGATTTCTTTTGAGAGTTCGGTATGAGTTGCAGTTAAGGATATGAACGAATGGGTTTGATGTAGTGATCTGGATTTTCAAATGTTATTACTGCTGTGACAGTAAAGTCACAATTGTTGAGACTCCGAGAGGTTGAACTGTAAGGTTGTAATCGTGGTGTGGAGTATTGTTGTATGTTGAGGTGAGTTGAGAGAGTAAGTTAAACTGAGAATGAGTTTGGTAGGATGAAGAAAGGTTAGATTGTTGAAAAGCTTGCCACTACTGCAATTGCAGGTAGGCATAATTTGTATTTGTACTTGAAATTTGAAGTTTATTTGAATGATTGGATTGATGCATTATTAGATTGAAATTGAACTTGAGTTAGGATTGTAAAGTTAGAGTTGTAGTTGTGTGAGAAGAACCTTTGGCCAGTCTGACTGAACTTATTCAGTCTGATTCAGTTTTACTTAGCTAACTCAGTTAATCTGACTGAGTCGAGTTGACCATACTAACCTGAGTTGAATCGGTTTGACTCGGAACTGATACAGTGTACCTTGACCTTGACTGTTGACTGGACTTTAACTCCCTTGACTAGTTAGACTTGACTTGACCAATTGACTGACCTTGACTTGGACCTAGATGTTGACTGTTAGTTGACCTTTGACTGTCAGTTTGACCGTTAGCGACTGTTAGTTGACTAGGATGAACCCTATTTTCCTAAATTGATGTTTTGGACCTCTTGTGGTCCGAATTGGCCTTTGACTTCTTCTACATATATATTCATAAGACTTAGCTAGCGGACTATAGAACCAATTTAATTGAACTAGTAACTCTTAGATATGCTAAAGATATAGAACCATAAGTGGGCCTAGAACCATTAGATAGAACTGTATGATTCTTGTGTGAGCCATTTTGGCTGAATTTCTTAGATTTCATGTATTTATTTCAGAGCGGGCTTAGATTCAGGTTAATCTTTGTTAAGAACTTCTTTCTTATTGTTTTAAATAGATGTTTTAGATCCTTAGTGCCTCATTTTATAGTTAATCCTTTGGATTAGTCATCTGCTAGCTTTGGGGGCGCTACAGACTTGGTATCAGAGCTCACTATTAGATCTTACATGGGAAAATATAGAAATAGCCAGTGCCAGTTAGTGAACTAGATTAATCTAGAACTGGGTTGGGTTGTGAGATAAATCTTAATCACTAAAAGCTATCAATAATTAAAAGATTTATTTGATTGATTGATTTGTTTGTTTGGTTGTTTGTTTGTATATGTAATGAAGTAAAAATTGTAGGGTACACCAATAACTTTATTAATAAAGATTAGAGAATAATTAATCTAAAAAATATGAACACGTAGACAATTCAATACTAAAAGTAGTGAGATTAGTATTATTGATAAATCTTAAAGGCCACATGGAAACTTAATGAATACCTTGACTTATACGTAGGGTCAACAATTTATAATCACATAAATGTTAATAATATTGTTGGGACTCAATAAATATTTGTAAGAGTAGTTAGAATAATAGTTCGACCATCAATGTTAATAATGAAAATATTATAATAGTAATTATAGATGAAAATAATAGTAATAATAATAGTTTTAATAAAGTAACGTTAGTATTTATTAATTATAATTAGTATCATATTAAACTTAAATTTACTAGAATCTCATTAAAGATATATAACGATAAAAAAAATAGTAATTATGAATTAATGATTATGGAAAATTAATAACGCTTATCTACGGTTAAAATTTTGTAAATTAAACTAATGACAAGTTAGAAATATATGTTTTGCGTTTAAACTAGATAGTTAATATAATACTTATTAGGCGCTAGACGTAAAACGATGAGGATATAATATACAAAATAAAAAGACTCAACTTGTTAGTAACCTTGTATCGAAATTATTTTTAGTCTAACAAATGATCCAATAAATCTTTAAAATGAAACAAATATACATGAAGTAGTAATAATGATAGTATTTGGATGCTTAGTGTAATATTAGAATTAAAAGAAAATAAATTCGTATATTAATAGAATACTTTACATTAATAGCAAAATCTAAACACTAGTAAGACATGTTAAAATTTTATGCAGACTCAAAATTTTAATCATATTAAATTACCAACGCTAATATATTTAACAAGATACAGTATACAGATTCAATCTGAATAAAATCTGTTATATCTACCTTTACTTGAATGTAGATTTATATTTAGAAGATTAAGGCTTAGTGTACCAACTGGACTAGCAACTTAAGAATAATGAGAATAATACCACAGTTGATGATACTATTTGAGTAATTAAGCTAGTAGCAAATCTATAGTAAATAGTATTTGGAAAATTTAATATGGTATTACACTAAAATTAAAATATCAGATATTTTAAATTGACGTGAAATCGAATTTGGATTACTTTTATTGGTAAAATAAATAAATAAATAAAAATTCAGGTGACTAAATTGCTTAAAATGTTGTGAAATATGTATATATTCTATGAAGTAAAATTTTAAATTACGCCTGTTAAGATGGAAGTTAAAGACTAATTAATCTTAATAAGTTAATACTTAGTTAATCCAACACTGGGGAATAGTGAGGTTGGTAATTCTTATGTGTTCCTGTGATACTTGTTACGTAGGAAGGCATTGTCAGGCGTCGCGAACCTGGACAGGGCAACTGCATCCTTGTATCACTAGGCATAGAAGGGAGACTTGCTTCTATTAGTGAACTGATAGATCCTAAATTTTACTTAGAAACTTTATTACATAATATTTTCCCTCGTAATTAGAACCATTATCTTATTGCAATAAAAATTAGTCAATTGAACCTAGAGCCACAAATTTTAGTTGTAGAAAGCCTTATAGGTTTGTGCTTTGTTTCTTGTTGTTTGTGCTTAGACACGAGATAAGATTTTTTTTCTTTAAGGTGGGAAGTTTCTGAAGACCAGAAGGATGGTTCGATTTTCGAGGACGAAAATGTATAAGGTGGGGAGAATGTAAAGACCCTCAAGCGCGTCAACGCCATTAGACCAATTAAGAGACGACTTAGCCGCTAATGACTCGATTAGTTAATATATATTTTAATTAATAGAAATTAATCTAACAACGATTTAGATACGAAACTAGTATTGTTAGATAGGTCTCGAAAAGTTATGCGAGTTTAACTACTCAAATGCATCATTCGGATACCGGGCGAAGAATATTTTATCAGATTAGTTAGAAGGGCAAAATAGTCATTTTGCATCCGGACCGACCTGGCTGCCCGTATCGTTTTTCTGGGTGCCTTAATCAAAACTCTTGGTCTTATCTCCCAAAACAGATCGAGAAAGTCTTATTCACTCCCTTTCTTCTTCTCTCTTCCGTTTCTTTTCTTCTTCTGCTGCTATTTCTTTCCTTGTTCTTCACCTCTGGTGAATTCATCTGAGATTTCTGAGGCTTTGAGGTGGAGAGAATTAGGCAGGACATCAGGGGTTGTTTGTGGTGATGGTACTGTGATTGTTTGAATCCGGGAAGAATAAGATTGAGCTGCTGCTGCTGCTGCGAATCGAGGTTAGGGTTTTCATTTCTGAGATGAAGAAATCAAGAGCAACAGATTCGAGATGAGAACCATGTTGGTTTTTGATAAGCCTTGAAGTTGATTCAGTAGAGAATCATTGAAGAGATTTGAATTAGGGTTTCATGAGAATTGCAGAAGAGAATTAGAAGATGAAATTGATGTAAAGGGGATTGAATTAATGATGGGTTTGTTTTTAATTGAAGTATAGTTGAATAAATTGGGGTTAATTGGTCATTTCTGTTGTTGTGTGGTGGTGAATCAAAGAATTAGGGTTTCATGTTCTTCTCCAATTTAAGAACTAGGGTTTTGAGAATTAAATAGATGGTTTAAGGAGGAGATGATATGGTATTGATTATTTGAATCAGAAGAAAGAAGGGGTTGGTTTCAGTTTGGTTGAGACAAACTGATCTGAGGTAATTGACCTTCTCTGTGATTTTAGTTAAGTTATTCATTTCAAATTGTTGGATTTATGAATGCTTGTTGAGATAAGAATTGAAATGATATTGGAGAGGGTATTGTAGAACTGTGGTATGTGGTCTAGGCTTATGTTGAATTACAGGGAAAAGGAAATGGATGTCTTTGTTGGGAAGACTGATTTGATTCAGTTAATTGTTGATGGGTTTGTGTTATGGAGTTTTGTTTTATCTGTTTGTAAAATTGGGGTTCAAGGATTTGGTTGGTAATGAATTTGAAGATATTTGAGAAGGTAATGACAATGAAATAATGAATGAAGTTGTATTTGTGAATTAGGTTGTGTTCGAATTACCAAGGAAATTGGTATAATTGAGATAACACAGGGATTGAGCTTTAAGAACTGATGTTGAGATGTATTGCAAGGAAAGGTTTGTTATATAGAAATGGTAATGGTTTTGTTAAGTTGAAGTTGAAGATTATGGAGTTGAGATTTCTTTTGAGAGTTCGGTATGAGTTGCAGTTAAGGATATGAACGAATGGGTTTGATGTAGTGATCTGGATTTTCAAATGTTATTACTGTTGTGACAGTAAAGTCACAATTGTTGAGACTCCGAGAGGTTGAACTGTAAGGTTGTAACTGGTGGTGTGGAGTATTGTTGTATGTTGAGGTGAGTTGAGAGAGTAAGTTAAACTGAGAATGAGTTTGGTAGGATGAAGAAAGGTTAGATTGTTGAAAAGCTTGCAACTACTACAATTGCAGGTAGGCATAATTTGTATTTGTAATTGAAATTTGAAGTTTATTTGAATGATTGGATTGATGCATTATTAGATTGAAATTGAACTTGAGTTAGGATTGTAAAGTTAGAGTTGTAGCTGTGTGAGAAGAACCTTTGGCCAGTCTGACTGAACTTATTCAGTCTGATTCAGTTTTACTTAGCTAACTCAGTTAATCTGACTGAGTCGAGTTGACCATACTAACCTGAGTTGAATCGGTTTGACTCGGAACTGATACAGTGTACCTTGACCTTGACTGTTGACTGGACTTTAACTCCCTTGACTAGTTAGACTTGACTTGACCAATTGACTGACCTTGACTTGGACCTAGATGTTGACTGTTAGTTGACCTTTGACTGTCAGTTTGACCGTTAGCGACTGTTAGTTGACTAGGATGAACCCTATTTTCCTAAATTGATGTTTTGGACCTCTTGTGGTCCGAATTGGCCTTTGACTTCTTCTACATAGATATTCATTAGACTTAGCTAGCGGACTATAGAACCAATTTAATTGAACTAGTAACTCTTAGATATGCTAAAGATAGATAATAAAATATATAGAACCATAAGTGGGCCTAGAACCATTAGGTAGAACTGTATGATTTTTGTGTGAGCCATTTTGGCTGAATTTATTAGAGTTCTTGTATGATTAACAATTAGTCTTATTAACAACGATCGATTCAAAGGATGAACCAGTGGAACGTGGATCTCGAGGTAGGCGTGGCTTGTCATCAAAAGAGGAGGGAATCGATAACGAACTCTCTTAGATTCATTATGGTTTTAAAAATCTTTATATTGTGAAATTCATGCATATTTTTGTGTGGTATGAGATGTGTGCCCACACTATATCCAGTATTCTATGGCTAGGGCGATACACCATAATATTATTATGGCTAGGGCGATACACTGCAATATTATTCTTTATTATGTGCGGGCAACACACATCTCATACATGGATGTTTAACGTTTTTTATGGATGTTTACTGTTCTTTTAAATTACTTGGAAAAAATTTATACAATATGTTTTTACCGTTTTCTGTATTTCATCCGTTTCCAATGATTACTTGAAAGTTAGTTGTTATTTATACTGGGCACCCCTTTTAGGGATGATGTGCTCACTCGATTCCCACTTTCAGTTTCAGATACAGATCAAGATGTACATGTGGCGACGAAAGTTTCGAGGAGTTAGTTACGTTAGATAGTTAGCTTCCGCTATGTTTATTTTGTGTTTATATTCTATTTGTAAACCAAATCACTATTGTATATATGTATCATTTGAGAGGAGTTCTTGTATTTATTTCAGAGCGGGCTTAGATTCGGGTTAATCTTTGTTAAGAACTTCTTTCTTATTGTTTTAAATAGATGTTTTAGATCCTTAGTGCCTCATTTTATAGTTAATCCTTTGAACTAGTCAGCTGCTAGCTTTGGGGGCGCTACAATACCAATCACCAGGACCGGTTACAGTACTTGTGATGGGTCATACCAATCACCAGGACCGGTTACAGTACTTGTGATGGGTCATACCACTAAACTGTTTACTTGTGATGGATCACAACACTAAACTGTTTTAGACATGTCTTTTGCATACATTGTCCGAATTCATTGATTTTTGGCTCGTTTTAACCGTAAAAACAAGAGATACACATATATGATCAGTAGATATCAACATCATAAACTCAAAATTACCATTTCTATCAAAAGCTCAAATATAGATAGAGAATGTATGAGTATAGAAGAAAATAAATCTCCCTAAAGATGTTAATTAGTCATATAATAACCGAAAGGTCATGTGCTCAGTTTCATGTGCTTTCTAACCCTTCATAAGATTGAGCACAAAGGTGACCATGCACATTCCAACATAACTAGGTTGTGTTGAGTTGATCCTTGTCTTCTTTGTCACAAGTGACTAAGACGGGATCATCACTCTTGACCTCTTGCTTGGTTTTCTTATTAATCTTGTTCTATCTCTTGTTTTTATTCTTTGAATTGTGATGAAGAGTGTCATTATCACAACTTGCATTCGTACAAGAGATATTAGACAACACGATGTCTTTTATTAGTCTTTCAAGAAAACTCTTGTAATTATTGTTGCCAACAATTAACAGCTGAGAGTCATTCTTGTGACTAACTTTTGGTCCCTTATTGGCTATGGAGGACTTCGGGACCCATTTAGAGTTGGGTTCCTAGGAGCAGCTTTCTCCTTCATACGATTAGGAACATTTTCCTTTTGGATATTTTGCAATACAACCTTTCTCCAATTTGGAATATCAGATCTTGTCTTTGCATTTACAAAGTCATCTCTCTTTATATATTCGGGTCTTTTATGAGATGACCTTGTCGAGCGATAAGCAAAATTTGAACTATCATGATAGTAATTTTTTTTCCTAAACTTAGGACAATAACGATCTGAGTTCTTTCGGAGAGAAAACTTAGCCAATTCATTTGATACAAAAGAAAGTGCATCTTGCATCTTACGAACTTTACGTCCCTATTGCAAGTGTCCTTTGTTACCACAATAATAACAATGCTTAGTAACATACGAAGTCTGAGTTTTAATGTTACCTTTTTTTGGATCCGCTTGCATTAGAGCTCGACGAGTTTTCTTTCTTTTCTTATCTTTGTTCAACATTGTTGGTTTCTTGACATTAGCATAAGTGCTCTCTTTGATTGCTGCTTGTTGAACACAATTATTTGGCTTAACAGGCTTTTATTTTTTACAAGAAATAGGAACATATTTGATATTAGTGGAAGCCTCCGGTTGAGAGGAATTTGTAGATTTAAATTTTTTTATCTCATTGTTATCGTTGGAAACACTTAATTCCTTATAATATCCCAATCCTCGTGTATCACCATGAAATGTTCCTGCTTCTAACAATGAGGATAAATTGTTTGTGCTATCATTGAATTTTTCCAAGTACAAATTTTCTTCTTCCAACGTCTTGATTTTATCAAGAACACCAGCTAGATCAGCCTCAAGGTGTTTTTCTCGTGAGAGATATTCGCCTTCTTTCTCTTCAAAACTCTTTTGTTGAGAATTAATCCTTGCATCAGATTCAACAAGTTTCTTTTCCAACAAAAGAACCTTTCAAGAGAGCCATCACGCTCTTTCTCTAATAATTCTTTTTGGGAGAGACTAGCACTTGCTTTGTCTTCAAGAACCTGTATTTGTTGAGAAGTAACTTCCCTCAAATTTTCTTGATCTTGACGAAGCCTTTTACATTCGGAAGTTATTATTATTTTCAACTCATTATGACATATCTCTAATAACTCGGTAGAGTCATTAAGCATATTTTTGTAAGTAAGCAATTGCTCACAAACTGATTCTGAGAGTGGTTGAATAACCTCTTGCGATATATTAACTGAGTCTTTCTTTAGTTTTCGCTCTCGCCTAGCTCTAGTTTGACTCATGTCTTATAGGTTGGATCGCATCAAACATAGATTGTTTGATCTTTTTCATATTTGCCTGCTTTGATACCAATTGAAAAGACGAGGGTACCCAAATACACAACAATCTTTTTGTCTCAACCTATAAGTCCTCTTACCAAGTGTGATCGTCTATGGACAAAGTCGAGACAATACAACTTCGGTATTCACACTTTGTGTGATCGTCTATGGATACGAGATCGAGACAATACGACAATAAGATAACTTGCGTGGTTGATTATGGATGCAAGACCGAGATGATACAACAATCAAAGTGTGGTTACTTGATAATAGGTTCGGACTTAACTAAACTCTATAGGATCACTATCAAGTAATTCGGAGTTAACGTAAAGTGCAATTTAATTTAATTATAATAAAATAATTATAATGCAGAAAAGTAAAGTAAATGGCACATCAATATTTTGTTAACGAGGAAAACGCAAATGCAGAAAAACCCCGGGACCTAGTCAAATTTTGAATACTCTCAGAGTCAAGTCGCTATATAAAATCTAAACCAACTTCGTATAGTTGAGACCAAGCAGACTACCCCTATCTACTTAGTTCCCTCAGTATCCCTGCGCCTTTGACTTCTAGAGTCACGCATGTGAATAACAAGTCCTTTGGATCGTATTCCAAACAACAAAGGAAAAACCTGTCTGGCAACCACTCTAATCAATCTTTACTAAATATATAGATGAGTCGTTGACAAAGGCTCTTCTGTTTGATCTAATAAACTCCTTTGTCTGGTTAGATCAATCTAACTTTAACTACCAAAATAGTCAAGTCTAGATTCACAATCAATCAATATAGATCTCAAAGAGAAACTATAAAATGATGCCGATCTCACGCAACTAATCAATCGAATAAATATGATTCTAGTTGGATCCCAGCCGATCAAGGTTTGTGCACAAAAATTCACAAGATACGAAAACTAATAAGAAATCTTCTTCGTCTCCAAATCTTCTTTCATCTTCAATAAACTTGTACAACACCGCTTGAATCTCTTTTGATCAATAATGCACAGAACGGAGTCTGTTAACAATGGATTATCACAAGATGTCTATAGATCTAACAACAGTTCTAAAGATCCCATCGATACTTTGATATAGTTTGAGTGAATCTTATATCAGAAGAGAAGATTCTTAAGAATAAGCAAACTGGGTGCAATCAAAGTTTCAACAACCGTTAGTCAATCAAATCAATCGAAAACTAATAACACTGGAATTATCTAGTTTCCCACCAACGGTACTCGTAGAGCTTCTTGGTACCACAGAAGTCTTTAAACGAGCGGTCGTAAGAAATTTCACCTAATTAGGATACTTTCCTCTTTGAATAGACGGCTCCACCAGAAACAACAAGAAATGAAGTTTACCTAGCTCTTAGGATAGTTTGATAGAAATGCAAACTTAGTTATTTATAGACCAAGGATGTTTGGACACCAAAGAATTTCCAAAACCGAAGATATTCTCAAGATATGCAATGAATAGCGAAATTCGGTTTTCCTAATTCCAATAAATGCTTGTCCAATATTTCCAAAATATCTCAATAGAAAATCTCCAATTAGTAAATGCACATTTACTAATTTTTATTTTCTAGAGCTACACATTAATTGATGGTAATTAATGTATATAAAACTAAAAACCTTAATTAAAAGATTCTTAATTTATTTCGGCACATGATCTCCTTGAGTACTAAGGAATATCTTTGAACAATAAATGATAAGAGTTATTGCTCGTTTTCAAAGTATGTTGACATCTTTTCACTGTAAATCCTTATTGAAAAAGCGGGGGTACAACAACCACATCCAAAATTTCGCTTAGCAATCTGTATGGACAAACTCCAATATACTTTCTAGAGAATCAACTAGACAGTCAGACTCAATCTAGATAAAAAAGTATATCAAAGAGTTTATATCTCAATCTCTCGATTTGATATATACTCAAGCAAATAGAAATCATGAAGTCTTTATCAAATACTAGAGAGATAACTTGGATGGTACCAAAGACCAATATCCAAGTGTCAATCAATTTAAATCAACAACCAAAAGGTCGGATATTCTAATTGATTGAACAACGCATAACCTGTGATATTTCAACTATATAAACAAATATAATGCGAAATAGAAATAACACATACACCAGAATTTTGTTAATGAGGAAACCTCAAATGCAGAAAAACCTCGGGACCTAGTCCATATTGAACACACACTGTATTAAGCCGCTACAAATACTAGCCTACTCCAAATTAAATTCGGTCTGGACTGTAGTTGAACCCCAACCAATCTCACACTGATCCAAGGTACAATTATGCTCCTACGTCTCTGATCCCAGCAGGATGCTACGTACTTGATTCCCTTAGCTGATCTCACCCACAACTAAGAGTTGCTACGACCCAAAGTCGAAGACTTTAATAAACAAATTTGTATCACACAGAAAAGTATACGGTAATAGATAAATCCGTCTCCCACGAATATACCTACGATTTTTTGATCCGTCTTTTGATAAATCAAGGTGAACAGGAACCAATTGATAACCCAGACTTATATTCCCGAAGAACAACCTAGTATTATCAATCACCTCACAATAATCTTAATCGACGCAGCGAAAAAAGATATTGCGGAATCACAAACGATGAGAAGAAGTGTTTGTGATTTCTTTTCTATCTTGCATATCGGAGATATAAATCTCAAGTCAATTATTTCAATTGTACTCGTACGATAGAAATAGCGAGATCAGATCACACAACTACAAGAAAAGTAGTATCGATCTGGCTTCACAATCCCAATGAAGTCTTGTTGATGGTGGTTTTTAGTTCAGGGATAAAATTATAAAACCAGTATTTAATGCGCTGTCACCCTGCAAGGGGTAAAGCCATTTGAAAGGTGACGAGTGTGAGCAATTCAATGCATATGAAATTCACTCAGAATGGTGCGCGTAGTAGCAATCCCAAATATTCTGTGATTTCCATTTTATACTAGCATTATTAATCATGCATGATTTACCTATTATTTTCCGTGCTATGTTCTCAGCCGAACTCTCATCATTAGCATGACATGACGATTAAGTGTTCACTCTCAGCAGAGTATCATGAATCTCCCGAAGTGCCAATATTGAGATACGCATGAAATACCCATACAGGCTACATCACTCTCTGACAAAGAGAATTTCGAATCGACGCGCTTTTAATTCAAGACAGCTCGATCGAACATGTTTAAATTCCTTAAGGAAAATCTAGACTATCCATATCAGTCTCAGAAATGATCACGGACACACAAGATGGCCGCGCAATTTAACAAGCCTAGCCAAATCTTGGCAGGAATAGGCGACTATCGTGATGACCACCGGCGAGCCCACTTATGCCCTAGCTGGTTGACATCACCATACATCTCTTAGCGCCGTCAAACTCCAACCCTAAGTAGGGTGGCCGCGCTGCTTGGGAGAAGCTCGAACGAGCTTGAACTGTCCAAGATAGTCTCAAAATCACCGCAACCGTCCAACTTCACCTGCTTGCTTGGACGGGTTAGATGATCCCATGAGCAATTGGGGAAACACTGACATGCACACCGGCGGGCCCACTTCCTCCTTGCTCGAACAACTTGCCCATGGTGGGACATTGAGCAGTGAAACACTCCCCCAAACCATGGCAAGAGTGATGTTTCCAAACCCTAAATTGGGTCGCGGAAATACACTAGCGTCTTAAATCGATCACGACCATCCAACTTAGCCAGCCTATTTGGATGGCTTGGATCGCATTTAGGACTATCAGGAATGTGCACATGCGTTCACCGTCAGCCCAACATTGGCCCCACGTGATCGATCTCCCCAAAGGAGGCCAACAACGTGCCAAACCGCTTGGTCAAAGTCGCGTGGGCATGGCTGTTTCAAAACCCTAATTAAGGTTTGCGGCAACACACATCTGTCATAAAATTGATTGTGACCATCCATTTTCACCAGCCTAAACGGAAGGTGTAGATATAGACTCAAGAGGTCCCAAAGATGTCAACATGATCACCGTGGGCCCACCTTTGCGTGTGACCGACCGGCCTATGCAGAGTAGGACCCGGCGCCTCGAAACGCACGCCCCAAAGGTGGCATGCCACACGACTTTTAAACCCTTTGCGGCAATATATTTCTGTCGCAAATCGATCACGACCACTCATCTTTGCCGGTCAAATTTGAGTTGCCTAAATCGAATCTTTGAGGGACCGAGAGGTGTAGACATGCACACCAGCAGGCCGTTTCCACGCATGCCTGGTCGGTCCATTCGAGATTAGCACCAATGCTTGGATTCGATCATCCAAAGAGGGGATGTTTGTGCACCTCTAAAAAAACCTTAAATTCCTTCAATGGCAGCAAACATGTGTCGTAAATCATCTCGTCCGTCCAACTTTGCCAGCTTGGTCGGACGGCTTGGATTAAAAATTAGGCGATCAATGAAGCGCCTTAATGATCACCGTCCGCCACTTTAACACAGGGAGTGATCGACCAGATGATGGCCCGCCCACGCGACCTCCAAAAGATCACTTGAAGATGGTTGGACGTGCTGCTATTTTAAGACGCTTAATCCGCGACCTATTCAATCAAGCTTTAAAACAAGATGCTTCGTGTATATCGATTATTTTGAGCTGCTTGCTTAAAAGTGATGCATTACATGCATCGAGCATGCATAATATTTCATGAATATCAATTCCATAAATAACTTAGTTATCTAACCTAATAGCACCGTATGCTATTTCTTGGGGCGGGTCCCACGACTTGACCCGCTCATTCGAGACATCAAACATGTCACAAACTGGGGGACACTTATTGGGGTATTGGTCTGGCGGTTTACAGCGTGCGGCGTGCAACGCACCCATTACGAGAACGTGTCAGGAAAGATGAACGGTTAATGATGATGAGGGAAGTAGGCAAAGGCGTGATCGTGTGACAATCACTTACACGACCCCACTACTCCATCACTCAACTTCCTCCACTTCCCTCCACTTCCTACGAGATGAGGATTGCGCTCAAATGGCTTGTATAAATAGGTTCTTCGACCTATTTTCATAAAAACTGAAAACCAAGTGTTGTATCATAGTATCGAGAAAACACCCAGAACTGATAGCTTACATTATGCAAGCCAGTTCAACGTTATGATACAAGTCATAAAAAACCAACACCTTCATCATGTCAACACCTTCTTCGCTTCCCTCCCTAAGATCAACCCCATCTCCTTCACTTTGTGACCGAAGCAAGTCTGGAACGGCCATTTCTTGGTTTAGGCCAGAATTGTACAGATTGATCTCTCGAATCTAAAAGTACTCCCGTGCAAAGTGCATTTGTTTAGGTTTAGATTCGTTTCTCATTCACACACACCCAAATTTACCAAAACCCAGCAGAATCAAGTTTTCACCCATAAACAATTGGCGACCACAGTGGGAGATTGATCTCTTGGTTGCAAAATCAGTTTCTCAAGATTCATTCCAGTTTTCTCAATTTCAAAAGGGTAGATTTTAGATTCAATTCAATCATTAAATTCAATTTTGGTTCAACAACCAATTTCAATTCCGGTGTTCCATTCGCCAAGAAGCTTCACGAAAATGATTTTTCAAGCAATGCCTTGGATAGTTGAGCACCAATGAATCTCCCAGATGAAAGGACCAGAAAGCCGCACGGAGACACAAGACGCGACTACTACTTCGAAGAACGCAGTGGCTTCTCTCGAGATCCGGATGGAGCAACCGTCCTTTCTACATTACCCTAAGTTTTGTATGGAGCAAGCCAGAAATGCCTCAAAGGGTCCACACCTAGAAAGACAAAGTGAAGATTCGTGTAGCTGTTGTTCCAGTATGGAGATAGTCGACAACAAATCTCAATACCATTGGAGTCCTAGGGAGACACCTGCAGAGATCACAAAAAAAGGTTTATCTCTATTCCACCACCGATACCAATTTAAAGTCAGGAATATCCGCTACCACTTCATCAACAAAACGTATAGATCCAAAACACGGCGTAATTCCGAGAATTTGTACATCTACAACAACAAAGGAGGCTTGACACATCTTCAAATCATCATAAAGGGTTCGCCTATTATGTCAACCCGGACAACAACGAGACACTTCCTTAGGTGTGACACCTCCGATCACCAGAGCCAGAGCCGCTGCCGCCACCAATATTTCTTCGAGCATAACGCCCCCGGTCGTTACTAGCGCTACTGCCACTTTACCATCAGGACGAGAGACCGGAGGAACCAGAGGAGGCCAACCCCCTATCACCATTGTTGATTTAATGGAAAGACGAGAAGTTCTCGCTAAGGCTCAGACGGACATGGCTACAACTCAGAAAGAGGGCGTGCATTCATAGATGAAGAAATTCCTGAGCGCTCAAGGGAAAGGAATAAGCCGTCCAATTTCATCAGCGTGAGGATCTAGAACGACTTCTCCAGCATCGAGGCAAGGAAAACCCGGTAGACCTGCACCAGCATCAGCTTCCTTATCCTCCTGATGTGCAAAGAGTTCCTCTTCCGAGAGGATACTCCTCTCCTCAATTTTCCCTTTATGGTGGAACTGGTAATGCTCGTGAACACATCTCCCGTTTTATGGAGTCATTAGGAGAGCACGAATACAATCATGTCCTTCGCCTGAAAGAGTTCTCAAAATCACTTACTGGGAGAGCGTACACCTGGTACAACAATATTTCACCAAACATCGTATCCAACTGGTGTGAGATGGTAACCGCTTTCTACAAGAAGTATTTCTTCGTATCCGAGCAAATCACCTTTTCAGATTTGAGGAGAATGTTCCAACGAAACAATGAACATCCAAATGATTATGTGAAGAGGTCCAGAATTCAGGCATTGGATTGTCACGATCCAAATATGATTGAACAACGATTGGTGGAATTATGTATTAATAGGATGGTACTCGTCTATCGCTATGCTGGAGAACCTGCAATTTCAGACATCCTCTGAACTTCGTGAAGCTGTTAAGCTCGGCTACAACATCACCTGCCCTGCTAGAAAGAACCAGGTCTGCCAGGAATGAAGAGCCTCATGATATTCGTGGAAGCATACATCTCACCAACATGCAATACAACCTTCAGCCTTCTGTAAGCAGCTTCACTGAAGCAGCAAGAGGAAAACCACCAAGATACAACATCCTGCGCGTTCAAAACCGCCAACTCCAACCTCAGTACCACGTGCACGACTATCACAATGATAAAATAACGTCGGAGATATACCATATCTGGCTTGACGGAAACAAAATCGGTGAGAGACGCTTTCAGAATTTCGTCTCACGTAGAAGAACTAGTTACATTACCGAAGGAGGTCGCACCCGGGACTTAAGAGGTACATACGAACTCTCCATGTCAAGAGCTTTTTTCATGCTTGCACAACCTTTTAGTTAAGTCATCCGCATGAGGGAACTTCCCTACTCCTCAAAGACATGATCCAAAGATGATAGAGACAAAGGAGTGTAGTTGGGGACTGCTCATCACTATCCATCTCAAAGATGTTGAATTTAGAGAGACGCAAGCACGCTGTCATTATGATTCCAGGATGTCCAAATACGAGGACATACTCAATAGAGCAGATGCATTGTCAAAAACCAGCGATATGCCTGGACGTCTATGAAATGCAACGTAGACGCAAAGACTGCCTCATGATCAGCAACTCGTATAATCGTCATCAACGTTAGGGTCAACTCCAACTCTACCCAGCGTGACAGCATCTATCAAGTTGAAAGCTCAATAGATACTCGTGGGCAGGGGACTGTCTCCCTCTTCTCCATTCCATGAGAAAACATCAAGGAAGCTATCGGTTCCATCATCACCTTCTCCCTCTAATAACGAGACGATCTCTACCATTATATGAAGACTGTCAAGTTCGTGCAAGTATCTACCATGCCTCTCCCTTCCAGTCGCTTCTGATCACAGCTGCTGCCAAGAATCGTTGTTGCTCGCCAGAGCTTCACCATAGCAACAACCACTACGGACAGAGGTAATCCGAACTTCTGCATATTTTGCTTTCCCATGGAAAAGTAATAGAGTCACCACTATGGAGGCGAGATGGTGATATCTTTATTATGGTAAACCCACCGACCATACAAGATAGAGCCGTGTAACTCACACTTGGGGACTAAGACTCGGTATGAAATTCATTCATTGGCAGTCAAGGACTTCTTCAACACAAGAGAGACGGTCAGGAAGCATGTAATTTGCAAGAAAAAAATCAAACTGAAGGAGAAGCCGCTTCAACGCTCTCTCCAGAAGAAGCCGCACGCTCCAGAAGTCGCTTCAACGCACGCTTCAGAAGCCGCTTCGACGCACACTCCAGAAGACGCTTCAACGCACACTCTCTCCAGAAGCCGCCTCAACGCACGCTCCAGAAGCCGCCTCAACGCACGCTCCAGAAGCCGCCTCAACGCACGCTCCAGAAGTCGCCTCAACAAACAACCCAGAAGCCGCTTCAACGCATTCTATCCTGAAGCCGCTTTAACGCTCTCTCCAGAAGAAGCCGCTTCGACGCTCTCTCCCGAAGCCGCATCAGCACTCTTTCCCGAAGCCACTTCAGCGCTCTCTTCAGAAGCCGAAGCCACTTCAACACCTTACCAGCAAATGCAATGGAAGTACGTCTTTCAAGAGAAAATAAGCTCGGGATAATTACACCTGGGGACTGCCAGCACAGGATGCCTTCACGTCCCTCAACCGGTTTATTTCTAATATCAGCAATTATCATTGTTGAAGCTTTACGAGCCGCAGAGAATTCTCAACATGAAGTCGTACATGTGCATCAAATACTCCAAAGTACAAATCAGAGATATTTTCACATGTCTAGCCACGCCATCGATTCTGAAGTGTAACTGGGGACTGCTCATCGCATCCCGTTCCATACAACCATCCAAGATTCAGAAGACGATTCAAAGGATGTTGCTTGAAATGAAGTCCTTGAAGACTTATAGCGGCACGTCGACAATGAAGGTTTCTCAGCTTTTCTACTTCACTTAACCGCTCCAGAGGATTGTGCCCATACAAGCATATCATTATCGCAATTAGAAAGAGCAAGATGATCGAAAGAAATCATCAAGCGACCAATACATGCTTCTTAGGGCAAGCGTCATTCGTACTCAAGTGCAAATCGCTTAATGACGAAACAACCTCTCAATCACCATCTCATTGTGCCTAGATCCCAGAAAGAAGTTTCGCCATCTGTAATTTCATATTTTGGGAAATCCCTTCACGGAATCAGGAAGCAGCGAGCTAGTGCACGCGGTACTCCCAGATTGCGATTACTTCTTCAGACGTGTCCAATCACATCACACGCTCTATTAATTGGAGATAGAGCCTCCGCACCTAACAAATACGACTCTTGGATCTCCTGTTCACAGAAGCACAACACACGTGATATAACAAATGGAAGTTACAACATGAATGAGGGATTATTATTCGATCAAGCCCTGGCTCCAACCGCATGAAGCAAAGACTACTAAACATCAAAGAAGTGTCGTCAACGCCAGGGCCAATGGTGCCTTCACTAGAGTCCTATCCAGGAGATGCTTTAACATCCTCTCCAGAAGACGCTTCGACGCCCTTCTCGGAAGCTGCATCAATGTTTTCTTTGGGAGCTGCTTCAACATTAAAGGATATTCCTCATGATAAGGCTCGTCCACATCAGAGTCTAAGATTACGACATCGTTTTGAGATCCCAACCAACCATATTCCTATTCTACCTGAGGCCAACCGACATCATACTAGGGGAACGCTCACCTGGACGCCTCTTGAACGTGACATGTTCCAAAGACAGGACGACCCATTTCTCCTGGTAACATCTAACTTTATCTCATAAATTTTATCTTTATTTGTCACCATCTAGTGCTTACCCCGCAATAGTGTAACTATTACGTGCTAAGCAGGGGATTTAATGTTGATGGTGGTTTTTAGTTCAAGGCTAAAATTTTAAAACCAGTATTTAATGCGCTGTCACCCTGCAAGGGGTAAAGCCATTTGGAAGGTGACGAGTGCAAAAAAAACCTCCTCGCTCATTGAGCAATTCAATGCATATGAAATTCACTCAGAATGGTGCGCGTAGTAGCAATCCCAAATATTCTGTGATTTCCATTTTATACCAGCATTATTATTCAATGCATGATGTACCTAGTATTTTCCGTGATATGTTCTCAACCGAACTCTCATCATTGGCATGACATGACGATTAAGTGTTCACTCTCAGCAGAATAGCATGAATCTCCCGAAGTCCCAATATTGAGATACACATGAAATACCCATACATGCTACATCACTCTCTGACAAAGAGAATTTCGAATCGACGCGCTTTTAATATTGAGATAGAGTAAATATACTTTTGAGTGACAGATAAGTTCAAGTCTCCACATACCTTTTAGTCGATGAAGTTCCACCAGTTCCTTGAGTAGTCCTTCGTCTTGTATGATGATTGCCATGGAGTCTTGAGCTCAACTACACTTTCTATCCTAGTCCGAGACCTTTAGCTATAATAGGCTAGAAATCAAGACTTATAGTTTTGATCGCTAACATTGACAGACATGCTTGAGATAGCAACGCATGAGAGTTCAACCGAGCAATGCTCTAACACTTATTTCATATTTACATGGATTTACATTCTTGGAATCGGTCATACCACACTTCCAAACAAGTTTAGAATTGGTTTCCCTATATTCCAATAATATTATGTGATTGATCAAATACCAAATCACATACATGGGTTCAATCGGCTCTACCAATCACTAGGATCGGTTATACCTAATTATGGAAATACTTGTGATCGGTCACACCAATCACTATGATAGGTTACACCAGTTACAAGGATCGTCTCCATCTACACATGGTATTGCTTGTGATCGGTCACACCAGTTACTGTGAACGTTTACACCAGTTACCAGGACCAGTTACCAATTACTAGGATTTACACCAATTACTAGGATCGGTCACACCAATTACAAATATTGATCATACCATCACATGGTGATTACTTAGAATCGGTTACACCAATTAATAAAAACCAGTCATACCAAATCATAAGTCAGGCATTGTGATTAGTGTGACTACTAATTTTCCCATAGTCTACGTAATGTATACAACTCAGAGGATCGGATACTATGAAGTATTGATACCTCTGTCGAACTGATAATGCTAAGTTTTAAAAGGTATTCAAGATCACAATAATAACGAAGAACACAAATATAATGTAAATGCTACTAAGTTATCATGAGACACAAGAGATTACGTAGTTCGACTTTTGTCTACGTCCACGGGGTAATGAGTGATTGTTTGTATTAAGTTGTGGTGGTTACAAAGATCTTAAATGCTTCCTAAATTAATAGAGATAACTCAAGTTGAAGTTAATACTTAAGTTCTAAACATTAAAGGGGTATAAGCTTAAGACTAGATCTTCTTCTCCTAGATATTGAATGCCCTTTATTTGTTGGTGAAGCTTGGTATTTATAGCCCCTTCTGCTCCATATATATCTTCGCTGCCTTTGGGTCCATCGTCCCCTGATATACCTTCCATACAAATGGTATCTTCTTTCACCGCACGCTTTCTCCAGTCGGACTCTGCCACCTCAGCTGACCCACGTTCCTTCGGGAACTTCCCAGCCTCAGTACAGATTGTACCTTCATTCACCGCTAGCCTTCGCCAGTCAGACTCTTCCACCTCATCTCTCTCCACGTGCTTTGGTTAAGCGTGTAGATAAGAGATTTACGCATTTAATGCTGATTGGATATGTCATCTACCTCTGTCCCTTCGCCAGCTTCCTCTCTTTAGACTAGGTTCTACTTCTCCATCTTAGCCGTCGAGGTATCCCTTCTTGGGATAAGATAAAGTAGATCTGCGAAGGTGTCTTCTGCTACTCAGGTTCCTCTGTGTAGCGAGGGCTACACAGTTATCTTGCATGCGACCACTAGAACCATGACACGTGCTCCGCAGATATTGATATTCACAATTAGTTATACCAAGATACATAACATAAGTTAAGATCGGTTCTACCATATCACACATATTGGTCATCCAAATATTTGCAATGAATAGCCGGACCAATAAGCCTAATGATTTCCCTTTTGATTCATAAAACAAGTTCATGAATGTACTTCCTTTAAACAAATGTAAAACATTGTTTCCTATGATGAAATCTTCACCATAACCCATTCACATAATCATAACAATATATACAAGATTATGTCGATGTCATATCTACGAAGTTCAAAAGATAAGCGTTATATTTCGTAGTTTAATTCCCTAATACTATGCTCATACTATTATGACCATGTCACATCACTAAAGTAATATATACACTATGTACAATATATACAGCTTCGCAGTTATGTTTTCAATATAGCACGACTTGAAAGATACGTTAGGAATGAAACAGTTCGAGTCAATATTACTAACCTCAAGTGGAAGGGTGATGTCGTCATTGTAGTTCGCTACTTATTCACATTCTTCAAGTCTTCGGAGTAATACTTGTATTCTCAACATTCCTAGAATTTCTAGTCTAACCTAAATGAAATTGACTCTAGTATTTAATCAAGCAACTTTAGATGAGTTTTGATGCTAAAACATTACACCAAATTCCCGGATTCGTAACAGGAATTCGTAACGGCTTTGTGGCCGTTACAAAAAAATTTGTATCAGGAAGGGACCGTTACGAAATTCGTAACAGAGACCAGCTGTTACGAATTTTTTTATAGGCGTGCCAGCCACACGCTTCGTCACACCTGGGTCGTAACACTTGGAGTCTGTGAGTGTGACATTCACACGCGTACCTTTGTGTTTCCACCCAAGAGGAGTAACATTAGAGGATATTTCCCCCCATGCGTGTGCGATTCACATGCGTTATATTGCTTTTCCTCCCATGCCTCGGTGAATCGAGCAGATCAAAATTTCATTTCTTATTCTCTCGTCTCTCTTCTGCTCCTGCCTATCTTCTTTGAAGCCATCACAGAAACCTCATCTACAATAATCGATAAACTTCATCTACAATAATCGACAGCCGAGAAACCATCACAAAAACCTCTATATCATCTTCAATAATCTTCAATCATCGATCAATGTAAGTTCATCATCATAAGTTTTTCGATTTTTAGGGTTTCATTTGTTTTTCAATCTTCTGTTTTCTAAGGTTTCATTTTATCAGTTTATTTCTAATATGATTTGTTGTTAATCTGTGAATATGTTAATCTAAACCGATTTTTTTCATCTGTGAATCGATTAGTCTTTCTTCTTCAATTAAATCTAATTCGATTTGTTTTTTCTGATTTCTTTTTAGGGTTTGAAGAACTTTGAATAATTTCTACCAACTTAGAAGGTATAAGTTTCAAAATATAAACTAATTTTAGGGTTTTATGTTAATTTCTATTTTAGGGTTTCAAATCTGAACTAATTTTAGGGTTTATTTTATGATTTTAGGGTTTGTTGTAGTGATGGTGTTTCTGAGATGAAGATGGTGTTTGTAATCGATATGGGTTATGATTGATAGAAGATTAGTTGGAATGGGTATGAAGTAGGAACGGTAATGGTGCTGTTATGCTATGAAATTGGTGGGAACAGGAAGGGAATCTTGTGTTGGTTTAATGGGTTCTGAGGATATGTGTCGTATGGAATTATGGAGTTGGGAAGATTCAGAAGTTGTGGAGTTGAGAAGATTCAAAAGTTGTGGATGATTGGGTTGCAACCATTAAATGCAGGGAAAGTATGGAATTATGGAGTTGCTGCTGTGAGATGGATGAAGGATATGAAGGATAAGGAAATGGTGGTTCTGCTGAGAATGGTCTAGAAGCAGGCAATGCCTTCCCTTCCACTTTGGTACATCCTTTTCCTTCCACTTTTTGTTTTAAGCTGCAACCATTAAATGCATGTTTCTTGTTTCTTGTTTTAAGATGCAATCCGCTTTGGTGGTGCTTGAAGTGAAAATACTAATGATATTGAGAAGAAATCAGGATGTATTTTGTGTTGGTGGTGTATGGAACAGATGTTGATGCTGCTGAGTTTAGAGCAGAGAGTACAAGATATGCGTGATTACGTGGAACTTCGATTTTGAAGACTTGAAAGCTTAAGCGTCCCTGGTATGTCTTGCATGTGTATCACTTTATAGTTTAGTTTCAAAATTGTTCTCATTTTGGATGACAATAAACATGAATAGCGGCTGCGTTACTGTTATTTTTTTATTTTAAAGTACCGTTTTTCATGGGGATAACTTTACTTAACTCTCCACCTTATTAGGTTCATGATTATGATGATCCTCAAAGTCTGAAAGAAGAAGAAGAGACCAGGGATTTATTTTCTAATCACAAGGTTCTGTCCCCATATCATCATAAGTCTTTAATTTTTCTTAACTCTTAAGCTCTTGAGGTGTTAGGCAATTAAAAAGTATGGCTAGATGCTTGTATGCTTATGATCCACCTGTAGCAAATTGATAGGTGTCTAAAACACCCAATTTTGATAACAATTTCTCATGCTTTTCTTTTTAGTTTTCTTGTATTTTGTATATTACGTTTGTTTTTATTTCTTTTTAGGTATAATGGCTTAACTTGTATAAATGAGGAGAAAGGCGTCGAAATGGGGTGTATTGGCTTACGCACATAAAGCTCATGTCAACAAATTGGAGACCACGGACATTAGCCGCGAAACTGGAGCTAAAGAGAATTAAATTCTCTTGGAATTAAGTCAGAGAATGCAATGAGGGACTTGGAATGATGTCCATGAGTTATGAGCCATATCAGATGGTAGGTGTTGGCCAACTCGTAAGAATTGTACACCTGCTATGTGAGTGGATTTCACCACATAAGATTCGAACATGTGCACTTGAGGAGTAGTCTTGAAGGCAAGAAACTTAGGTTTCTTTGTGGTTTCATATCGTGAGCTAAGAAGAGTGGTTTCGCTTTGCCATAACTTACTCATTGCCACAACCAGTTCGAGAACCAACTCTTGTCGACGGCTAGTCTAGTTCGATGGGTTCTCACCATAGGTCAAGACCCCTACCCGAAGGCGAGAAGAAGAAAGAAGGTGCACCGGTTTGTGGTCGATCTGAGACTCAAGAAATCAGCCATGAAATTCAGGTGAACAGAGAAGAAATTGAGGTGCTAAGAGTCACGGATTTTGTTGAGTTATTTGGGTTAGTCGGTTGCTCAAGTTTATGTGGTGGTTGTAGCTCGGTTGCGGATCAATAGGTTTCGAACTGGATGAGGTTTTTATGGAGTTCTAAAGCAACAAAACAGCGAAAGAACCAAGTCATTGTTCTTTGATTTTGGTGGAGTTTTGGTGGAATTTTTAGGACTAGATTGAACTGTGTATGTATAAGAACATTGGGTTTGTGTTGAATGTGAGTTTTCTCAGCAGGGAAGGTTATATGAAGAGGCTTACAAATCACTAGAAAAGCTATCCCTCCATATTCGAGCCATTCCACATCGGATGTTCGATAACGGTTACGAGTGAACTTCTCTTCACCACCGCAAGCTCGTCCGAAGTTGTTCTTTCTTGAATTTTGTGGATGTTTTAGGAGTTGAACGTGCTTGAGTAAAGAATGGAAGAGGGATGTGTTGCTGCTGCTGCCATTAGGTTCTTATGTATCGATGGGGATTTGGTGCAGTTCAGGCAGTGGCGAAGACACCAACAGCTCTGCCTTGGTCCTATCTTTGCAAAGAGCCATGGCTCTGTGGGCGATGTATGAGATTGTTTGTGCACAAATTCGGACGAGAAGGGTTAGTGATGGTTGCTGCTGTTCAAATTAAGAATGAATGAGGTTTTGAAAAGAGCAGATGGGTATTTGAAGTGTGTTCAGTGGTGATTGTGTGCTGCAGTGATGGCTGGAACTGAAAGTTGCCAGGAAATGTAGTGATGTTGCAATCGCGAGCTGGTGATGCAATTGCAGGTGGAAGTCTGTTGAGGTGATACTGGAATTGCAGTTGAGAACAAGCACAGAGCCATTGCAGGTGCAGGTCGTGGTGCTTGCTGTGGCGTATTTCAGGTGGCGGTCGAGTTGCAGTTTAGATGGATGTTAGGGCCATCATGGCGTTGGCAGTTCACAAATCACCGTCATTCTTTGGGTTTATCAATCTTGGGAGCGACAGTTTCGGTGAGGGTGCTTGCAACCGAGAGGACAACGAGCTGAAGATGGTTGACTCAGAGGAGGAGCAAGGCAGTAAGGCAGTAGCTCAGGTACCTCAGATGGAGGTTAGCAGGGAGCTGCATTGTTGGTGCTGTGGTGATGAACGGGAGATATGGGTTGAGGTTTAATAGATGATGGAGTTTGAATCTGGTGATGCAGCTTGTGTTTGATGCTTCTGAGGTTAGGTGCAGCTGGAAGTCATGGAAGAATTGCAGCTGGAAAGTGAACAGTCGATCTTGGCGAGCTAGAATGGCGAGCCAGGTGAGCATAGTTCCGTGTGAGTCGGATTTCGAAACTTGAAGCATGAATCGCAATATTTCAGTGAATCGCGAGGGGGGTATGAGTCGGATACAAGAGTTGGCCGCCGGACATATGAGCTATGGGTCACGCTTTTGGGTGCGTTTTCGCAAGATAAGAAATTGGGTTAGTTGGTTTTTGTGAATGTTTGAACTGCAGAGAAGCAAAGTTGAGCTACTGGAAGTGTAGAACTGCCTGGTGACAGTGTCTGATGACAAAGGCGGCCTGAGATGCTTTTCCGACGCCGGATTCCGGCCATATTCCGGCCAGTGCACCAGTTTTCCGGACACATTTTTGGGGCGTATTTACTACATGGGTTCCTCTTGTGTGGGCTTGATGGATATATTGGGCTTGGACTTTTGGGGATTTGACCTAATTTTGGAAGGAGAAAAAGGTTACAAAAAGAAAAACTTCAACAACTTGGGGGATACGTATTCTCCTTGGAGTTTTGCAGAGAGCCGGAGCTAGGGTTTGCTTTCATTTAATATTTTCATCTTCTTTACTTTATTTCCATTATTATTTGATGATGAACTCCAATATTATGAGTAACTAAAACTCTCTTTGATTAAGGGCGATTTCGAAGCCCGAAATATGAATCTATATTTGATATGAAAAACTTGTTCTCTTGCATTCATTAATGTTATTGATTGATTTCTACCATGCTAATATTGTCTATGGATTATTTGTTAAGGGTTTAAGTTCGAAATTGAATCATTAATTCTTAATCTATTTGCTAGTTTAGATTTTCTTCGACCCGTAATTGTCTAGAGAAGATAAACGCAAGTAGCAATATATAGGTATTGATGATGGGACTTTGTTAAGTACTTATATGTAGAAATCAACACTAGTAGGTGATTCATGCTTTTGAGTTCATCACTAGGAGCAACCTTATCTCACAGAACTTAGAGCACTTGTTTAAGTCAAACCTAGTAAGCGTACCTCTAGGAAACTTGGCAAGTAGGAACCTAGAGTCGAGCGCTTCCGTATCCGGTGAGCTAGGAGATAATGACGGAATAGTTGAGCGTACTAATTATTCTAGGGTTGTTAGTAACATGATAATGTGAAGAATATAGCTATCTATCAATTTGGTTTGTATTCCGTGGTCTAGAATGAACCTTTAATCAATTACATCTCATATTTGAATACATTTTACAATTTTCAGCATTTCTACAACAAAACCATCTTTGCTAAGAGTATTTGCATAACAACTTGAACTTCATACCTCCCTTGGGACGATCCTACTTACATTATACTACTTGCTAGTTAAAGAGAAGTAGAGAAATTTATTTTTGCGAGATTGACACATCGTCAAAATTGGCGCCATTGCTGGGAGGCAAATGGCAAGTTTAGTTGTTATTTTTATTCTTAGTTACGATTTCAGTTTACTTATTCAATCTCTTAGAATCTGATTTTCAGGTACTATTTCGTTGGTGAATTTGTGGAGAGGGCAGACCAAGTCCAATTGGTATACGTCTTCGTTCAGGCACTTTACTTAAGGATTTCATTCGAGCAGTCAACACTCCACTTCCTCAAAGTTCTACACCAAGTGAATTTTCGGACTCGGACGAAGAGGAAGACAACACAATGGGAGGTCGACCACCTGCTCCAAGAACACTCAAGGAGCTCACTTCTCCAAACCTAGATCAGCAGCCTTTATGTATTCAGTTGAATGGAACTATTGAGTTGAAACCACAATTGATTAACTTGCTGCCCAAATTCAGAGGTTTAGCGGGAGAAGATCCTAATCGTCACTTGCAACAATTCCATCATGTTGTGACTAGTATGAAGCAAGCAACTGCAGATGCGGATATGGCTATGATGACAGCTTTTCCTTTCTCTCTTTTAGATATTTGCAGAGAGTGGTTCTTTTGCTTACCCACTGAAGCATAACCACATGGAACGGGATGAAGAAATTGTTCCTTGAGAAGTATTTTCCAAAGATCAAAAGCAGTTTGTGATTCGCAAGGAGATTTGTGGTATTAGGCAAGTATCGGGAGAGACTCTCCATGAGTATTGGGAGCGCTACAAGAAGCTTTTAGCTAGTTGTCCACACCACCAAATAGGTGATCAACTTGTGATTCAATATTTCTACGAGGGGTTGCTTTCTAATGATAGAAATTTGATCGATGCCGCAAGTGGTGGTGCACTTACCAACAAGACCATTGCGGAAGCTACAAGTTTGTTGGAGAATATGGCTGCGAACACTCAACAATTCTACACTCGAGATGAATCAAAGAGTAAGGAAGGTGAATGAAGTTGGCAATTCTTCACACATGGAACAAAGGATGGGCAACATGGAGAGAATGATGACTCAAATAGCTGCAGCATTGTCATACCATCATCATATACCGAAGATGTTGAGCAAGCAAGTGCTATGTACCAAAATCAAGAAAGGCCAAGGTACGATCCGTACTCCAACACATACAACCCGGGTTGGCGTGATCATCCGAATTTCGACTATGCAAACAAGCAAGCTGCTGCAAATCCTACTTTCAATCAACAAGGAGGATATCAATTCATGCAAAGACCACCACAAGAAACTCAAGGCACGAGTATAGATGACAAGTTGAATCTCATTCTCAACACAATGGTGCAAGATAAGCAAAAGACAAAGAATGGATATGAAGGACATCCGAACACAAATGGGTCAATTAGCTAATGCCGTGAGCAAATTGGAAGCACAAGCGAGGGAAAACTTCCTTCGCAACCAATAAATCACAAGGAGAATGCCAATGCTATTGAGTTACGAAGTGGGAAGCAAGTAGAGAAACCGGAAACATCACCGGTGTCCCATGAACCTGATTTGGAGAAAGAAGAGGGTGAAACATCCCTAAAAAGGCTGACCCGATAACAAATTCTAACTCTAAAACTCATGTTTCTACTTATGTTACTTCTCCGCCTTTTCCTAGCAGGTTTGCAAAGTCGAACAAGGAGACATTGTACCAAGAGCTTTTGGAAATCTTTAAGAAGATTGAGGTGAACATTCCACTCATTGAGGCGATAAGGCAAGTTCCACGTTGGGCAAAGTTCTTGAAGGAATTGTGCACTAACAAGCACAAATTGACCGGTAACGAGGTAATGAGTGTGGGGGAGAATGCTTCGGCATATCTTCAAAAGAAACTCCCACCTAAGTTGAAAGACCCCGGTAGTTTCACCATACCATGTACTATTGGTAAAATCAGGTTTGAACGTGCTATGTTAGATTTAGGAGCATCCATTAATGTTATGCCTGCCTCCGTTTATGAATCATTGAATCTTGGACCTCTTAAGAATACCTAGTATTGTTATACAACTTGCCGATAGGTCTAATTCTTACCCGAAAGGGGTTATTGAAGATGTTTTGGTGCAGGTTAATCAACTCATATTTCCAAAATGATTTCTATGTTCTTGACATGATGGATGAAGATTCACCATCGTCTACTCCCTTGCTGTTGGGTAGACCATTCATGAGAACCGCTAGAACAAAGATTGATGTTTTCAAGGGCGCTTTAACTATGGAATTTGATGACGAAGTCATAAGTTTCAATATCTTTGAGGCTATGAGATATCCTAGTGATGTGCATTCTGTTTTTCAATTGATATTATTGATTCTCTAGCTCAATGATTTTTGAATTGAATGGTGAAGATGCTTTAGAAAACACCATAGTGGAAGGTTTAGGTTATGGAAAATACAAAGACATTGAAAGTGAATTGTCTATTTGTGATGAGCTTAAAGAGGTCTGTTTTATCTCTTAACTCATTACAAGAAGTTCCACCCAAATATAATGTGTCTTATGTTTCTTTGCCGCTTACTAATGAGAAACTTTTACCGTCGATTGTGCAGGCACCTATTCTTGAGTTGAAACCTCTTCCGGATCACCTTAAATACGTGTATTTAGGTGACAAGGAAGAGTTACCGTGATCATTGCCAACAACCTTACCAAGGTGCAAGAGGAGAAGCTTGTTCGAGTGCTAAGAGAGTACAAGTCTGCCATTGGGTGGACTATTGCCGATATCAAAGGAATCAGTCCTTCCACATGTATGCACCGAATACTTCTTGAGGAGGGGGCAAAACCAACAAGAGAAGCTCAACGTCGCTTGAACCCTCCAATGATGGAAGTAGTCAAGAAGGAAATCCTGAAGTTGTTGGAAGTAGGGGTGATCTATCCCATATCCGATAGCAAATGGGTGAGCCCGATTCAAGTCGTTCCAAAGAAGTCCGGGATCACGGTGGTGAAAAACGAAGATAATGACTTGGTTCCAACTAGAATCCAGACCGGTTGGAGAGTGTGCATTGATTACCGAAAGCTTAACTCTACCACCCGAAAGGACCATTTTCCCTTACCATTCATTGATAAAATGCTTGAAAGGTTGGCTAGACATGCTTTTTTACTGCTTCCTTGATGGTTTTTCAGGTTATAACCAGATTGTAATAGCCCCGGAAGATCAAGAAAAGACGACGTTTACTTGCCCTTTTGGCACTTTTGCGTATAGACGTATGCCATTTGGCTTGTGCAATGCACCAGCCACTTTTCAACGTTGTATGGTAAGTATATTCTCGGATTATGTGGAAAGCATCATAGAAGTGTTTATGGATGATTTCGGCGTGTATGGTGATTCTTTTGACAAATGCTTAGATAACCTTGCACTTATTCTTAAACGATGCATAGAAACTAATCTTGTGCTTAATTGGGAAAAATGTCACTTTATGGTCAATCATGGGATTGTGCTAGGTCATGTTGTATCCTCTAAAGGGTTAGAAGTTGACAAGGCTAAGATAGATTTGATTCGGAACTTACAATACCCCACAAATGTGAGGGAGGTTCGCTCTTTCTTGGTCATGCAGGTTTTTATAGGAGATTCATCAAGGATTTCTCCAAGATTGCAATGCCCCGTGTAGACTCTTGCAAAAAGATGTGGCCTTTGATTGTGACAAGGAATGCAAGGAAGCTTTCGACACCTTGAAAGAGTTGTTGACTACCGCACCAATCATCAAACCACCGGACTGGAGCAAGCCATTTGAGTTAATGTGCGATGCAAGTGATTATGCCGTTGGAGCCGTGTTGGGACAGCGAGATGGCAAAGTTCCATATGCCATTTATTATGCTTCTAGAACTCTCAACGGAGCACAAATCAACTACTCCACTACTGAAAAGGAACTTTTGGCCATAGTGTTTGCACTCGAGAAGTTTAGATCTTATTTAGTGGGTACAAAGGTGGTTGTTTTCTCGACCATGCTTTGCACTTCGATACTTGCTAACAAAGAAGGATGCTAAGCCAAGGCTAATAAGGTGGATTCTTCTTCTTCAAGAGTTCAACTTGCAAATCAAGGACAAGAAGGGTAGTGAGAATACTGTAGCGGATCATCTAAGCAGATTGGTTGTGTCCGAAGAAGCGACTCCTTTGCATGATAGCTTCCTGATGAGCAACTCTTTGCGGTTGGTGGCACAACTCCATGGTACGCTGATATCGTTAACTTCTTGGTGACGGGACAAGTACCTAGTTCCATGTCTACATTCCAAACACAAGCTCAAGAAGATTGCTAAGCAATATATATGGGATGAACCTTACTTGTGGAAGCATTGCTCCGATCAAATGATCCGCAGTGCGTACTTGAATCCGAGTTCCAATCAATTCTGAATTTTTGTCACTCATATGCTTGTGGTGGCCATTTCGGAGCCAAGAGGACAGCCCTCAAGGTTCTCGAAAGTGGTTTTTATTGGCCTACATTGTTTAAGGATGCATATCTATGTTGTAAGGCTTGTGATAGGTGTCAAAGGACAGGCAACCTTGGTGCTAGAAACCAAATGCCGCAAACACCAATTCTCATTGTTGAGATTTTTGATGTTTGGGGTATCGATTTTATGGGGCCTTTTGTGAATTCCAATGGGAAATTTTTTATACTTCTTGTTGTAGATTATGTTTCTAAGTGGGTGGAAGCTAAAGCCACTCCTACCAATGATTCTCATATTGTTTGTGAGTTTGTGAAGGAACATATCTTTTCTAGGTTTGGAACACCTCGAGTGGTGATTAGTGATGGAGGTTCGCACTTCAAGAGATCCTTTCACGCTCTTCTAAAGAAGTATAACATTTCTCATAAAGTTGGCACACCGTATCATCCACAAACGAGCGGTCAAGTGAAATTTCCAACCGGAGATTAAGTCCATCTTAGAGAAGACGGTGAATGTTACAAGGAAAGATTGGAGTTATAGACTCAATGACGCTTTGTGGGCGTATAGGACAGCTTATAAGACACCCATCGGTATGTCTCCTTTTAGGCTTGTCTATGGTAAACCTTGCCATCTTCCCGTCGAACTTGAACACAAAGCTTATTGGGCTATCAAGGTATGTAATATGGAATTAGATGCAGTTTGTGAACATAGGAAACTTCACTCAATGAGTTAGAAGAGATACGAAATGATGCATATGAAAGTTCACGCATTTACAAAGAAAAGACCAAGGCTTTCCATGATAAAATGATTTCCCGAAAGAGTTTTGAAATAGGGCAGAAAGTACTTTTATTCCATTCTCGTCTTAAATTGTTTCCGGGTAAACTTAGGTCCAGATGGGTTGGACCATTTGTTGTTACTAATGTGTTTGCGCATGGTGCAGTTGAGATAACTAGTCCCAAAACAGGGCTGATTTCCAAGGTTAACGGCCACCGCTTGAAACCATACTATGAGCAGTTTGTGACGGAGAATCAGGATATGATCACATTGAGTGACCCACTCCCTCTGGAGGAGTAATTGGAGTTGAACGTCGGGCTGACGACGTTAAACCAAGCGCTAAGTGGGAGGCAACCCACCGGTTTTGTATCTTTCCCTTTATCTTTTTTTTTTTTTTTTTTTTTTTTTTTTTTTTTTTTTTTTTTAAGCATTTTATCTTTATTTTCTTGTTTTTGCATATCATTTGCGGAATTTCCCACCTTGAACCTTCTTTGGATGATTCAATTTTACATTGAGGACAATGTAAAGTTTAAGTGTGGGGGAGCATTCATATGTTTGTATAGTTTGTTTTATGCGTTTAGTAGTTTTATGCCATAAAAAAAAAAATCAGAAAAATAGAAAAAAAAAAAAAAAAAAAAATTGTGCTTTTTGAACTCCGAAATCTAGAAACTTGTGCCTTTAGGATGACACCATTAGTGGATGGAATCACTTTGATTGCAGGAGTTGAGGAACCCATTAATTAACAAGAACGAACATAGCTCAGAAATCACAAATAACAGGATAGTCGTTACCATATCTCGGAATATCACCATATCGCATTCTATTTTTATTTTTCCATATTTATCTATTGTTCTCTAAGTGTTTTGGTGGGTCACTAAACATCGACGTGTTATTACTTTGCTAGGATGAAATAGAGTGATTGAGTTGCTAGAAAAAAAAAAAAAAAAAAAAAAAAGAAAAAAGAAAAAAAAAAGACCGACCAATTAGACCAAACGGAATAAGAATGACACTTGGGAATAGCAAGTATGTGTGAAACGTAGTCCCCGTCTCCGTCGCCTAAACAAGCGTGGAATGCGGGATCCAAGGCAACTATCATGTACTTGCCGACAAGAAGCATGCGCTTGGATCCAAAAGATCGAATCATCTTTGTCACAAAAACAAAAAAAAAAAAAAAATGAAAAAGAAAAAGAAAAAGAAAAAAAAGAAAAGAAAGTATTATATTTGGTGAATAAAGTCACTCCTGGTTCCCTTGTATATGCCAGTGAGTTGATGTAGAAATAAGTTTGTTGACCACTGGTTCCCTTGTATATGCCAGTGTGTTGACATTAGAATTGACCCGTAGCTCAATCGAATAGGATGCATAGGTTCATCTTAGTAGTGACCTTCAGACAGATATGGGAAACATCGGACACTTGTGAACATTCGCCAACATCTACATCTATATCCATCTTCTTAACCTTTTCATTGTGATTGTGGTTTGTTAGTTTCCGAGTATTGTGGCTTGTTCGACTATCTAATTAAAGCTTTATTTACTTGAATATGAACTGAATTTGCGCAAGGTACCTCCTCCTGTAGTCATTTTGGATTCGTTCATTGATTTGTCACGAATAGACGGAGTTGTATGTATGTTTTATAATTATTTTGTTTGATTTGCTCGAGGACTAGCAAAGATTAGGTGTGGGGGAATTTGATAGGTGTCTAAAACACCCAATTTTGATAACAATTTCTCATGCTTTTCTTTTTAGTTTTCTTGTATTTTGTATATTACGTTTGTTTTTATTTCTTTTTAGGTATAATGGCTTAACTTGTATAAATGAGGAGAAAGGCGTCGAAATGGGGTGTATTGGCTTACGCACATAAAGCTCATGTCAACAAATTGGAGACCACGGACATTAGCCGCGAAACTGGAGCTAAAGAGAATTAAATTCTCTTGGAATTAAGTCGAGAAATGCAATGAGGGACTTGGAATGATGTCCATGAGTTATGAGCCATATCAGATGGTAGGTGCTGGCCAACTCGTAAGAATTGTACACCTGCTACGTGAGTGGATTTCACCACATAAGATTCGAACATGTGCACTTGAGGAGTAGTCTTCAGAAGGCAAGAAACTTAGGTTTCTTTGTGGTTTCATATCGTGAGCTAAGAAGAGTGGTTTCTGCTGCCATAACTTACTGTTGCCACAACCAGTTCGAGAACCAACTCTTATCGACGGCTAGTCTAGTTCTGATGGGTTCTCACCATAGGTCAAGACCCCTACCTGAAGGCGAGAAGAAGAAAGAAGGTGCACCAGTTTGTGGTCGATACAGACTCAAGAAATCAGCCATGAAATTCAGCTGAACAGAGAAGAAATTGAGGTGCTAAGAGTCACGGATTTTGTTGAGTTATTTGGGTTAGTCAGTTGCTCAAGTTTATGTGGTGGTTGTAGCTCAGATTGCAGACTGAATAGGTTTCGAACTAGATGAGGTTTTTATGGAGTTCTAAAGCAACAAAACAGCGAAGAACTGAAGCTGTTGTTGCTGGATTTTGGTGGAGTTTTGGTGGAATTTTTAGGACTAGATTGAACTGTGTATGTATAAGAACATTGGGTTTGTGTTGAATGTGAGTTTTCTGCAGGGAAGGTTATATGAAGAGGCTTACAAATCACTAGAAAAGCTATCCCTCCATATTCAGAGCCATTGCACATCAGATGTTCGATAACAGTTCTGAGTGAACTTCTCTTCACCACTGCAAGCTCGTCTCGAAGTTGTTCTTTCTTGAATTTTGTGGATGTTTTAGGAGTTGAACGTGCTTGAGTAAAGAATGGAAGAGGGATGTGTTGCTGCTGCTGCCATTAGGTTCTTATGTATCGATGGGGATTTGGTGCAGTTCAGGCAGTGGTGAAGACACCAACAGCTCTGCCTTGGTCCTATCTTTGCGGTAGCCATGGCTCGTGGGCGATGTATGAGATTGTTTGTGCCTGAAATTCGGCGAGAAGGGTTAGTGATGGTTCTTTGCTTGTTCAAATTAAGAATGAATGAGGTTTTGAAAAGAGCAGATGGGTATTTGAAGTGTGTTCAGTGGTGATTGTGTGCTGCAGTGATGGCTGGAACTGAAAGTTGCCAGGAAATGTAGTGATGTTGCAATCGCGAGCTGGTGATGCAATTGCAGGTGGAAGTCTGTTGAGGTGATACTGGAATTGCAGTTGAGAACAAGCACAGAGCCATTGCAGGTGCAGGTCGTGGTGCTTGCTGTGGCGTATTTCAGGTGGCGGTCGAGTTGCAGCTTAGATGGATGTTAGGGCCATCATGGCGTTGGCAGTTCACAGATACTGTCATTGCTGTGGTTTATCAATCTTGGGAGCGACAGTTTCAGGTGAGGGTGCTTGCAACTGAGAGGACAACAGGGCTGAAGATGGTTGACTCAGAGGAGGAGCAAGGCAGTAAGGCAGTAGCTCAGGTACCTCAGATGGAGGTTAGCAGGGAGCTGCATTGTTGGTCTTTGTGGTGATGAACGGGAGATATGGGTTGAGGTTTAATAGATGATGGAGTTTGAATCTGGTGATGCAGCTTGTGTTTGATGCTTCTGAGGTTAGGTGCAGCTGGAAGTCATGGAAGAATTGCAGTGGAAAGTGAACAGTGCTGCGAGCTAGAATGGCGAGCCGGTGAGCATAGTTCCGGTGAGCCGGATTTGGAACTTGAAGCATGAATCGCAATATTTCAGTGAATCGCGAGGGGGGTATGAGTCGGATACAAGAGTTGGCCGCCGGACATATGAGCTATGGGTCACGCTTTTGGGTGCGTTTTCGCAAGATAAGAAATTGGGTTAGTTGGTTTTTGTGAATGTTTGAACTGCAGAGAAGCAAAGTTGAGCTACTGGAAGTGTAGAACTGCCTGGTGACAGTGTCTGATGACAAAGGCGGCCTGAGATGCTTTTCCGACGCCGGATTCCGGCCATATTCCGGCCAGTGCACCAGTTTTCCGGCGACACATTTTGGGGCGTATTTACTACATGGGTTCCTCTTGTGTGGGCTTGATGGATATATTGGACTTGGACTTTTGGGGATTTGACCTAATTTTGGAAGGAGAAAAAGGTTACAAAAAGAAAAACTTCAACAACTTGGGGGATACGTATTCTCCTTGGAGTTTTGCAGAGAGCCGGAGCTAGGGTTTGCTTTCATTTAATATTTTCATCTTCTTTACTTTATTTCCATTATTATTTGATGATGAACTCCAATATTATGAGTAACTAAAACTCTCTTTGATTAAGGGCGATTTCGAAGCCCGAAATATGAATCTATATTTGATATGAAAAACTTGTTCTCTTGCATTCATTAATGTTATTGATTGATTTCTACCATGCTAATATTGTCTATGGATTATTTGTTAAGGGTTTAAGTTCGAAATTGAATCATTAATTCTTAATCTATTTGCTAGTTTAGATTTTCTTCGACCCGTAATTGTCTAGAGAAGATAAACGCAAGTAGCAATATATAGGTATTGATGATGGGACTTTGTTAAGTACTTATATGTAGAAATCAACACTAGTAGGTGATTCATGCTTTTGAGTTCATCACTAGGAGCAACCTTATCTCACGTAACTTAGAGCACTTGTTTAAGTCAAACCTAGTAAGCGTACCTCTAGGAAACTTGGCAAGTAGGAACCGGTAGTCGAGCGCTTCCGTATCCGGTGAGCTAGGAGATAATGACGGAATAGTTGAGCGTACTAATTATTCTAGGGTTGTTAGTAACATGATAATGTGAAGAATATAGCTATCTATCAATTTGGTTTGTATTCCGTGGTCTAGAATGAACCTTTAATCAATTACATCTCATATTTGAATACATTTTACAATTTTCAGCATTTCTACAACAAAACCATCTTTGCTAAGAGTATTTGCATAACAACTTGAACTTCATACCTCCCTTGGGACGATCCTACTTACATTATACTACTTGCTAGTTAAAGAGAAGTAGAGAAATTTATTTTTGCGAGATTGACACATCGTCACAAATATTCTGGAAGATTAACTTAAAATTGCTCTTTCGCATTGTCAGAATTCGATTTGGTGAATTCCTCTTTAAACAAAAGTGATATGAGGTAAGTTTTTCAAGAGTTGAGAGTGAACCAATCTTCCTGGATTTGTATAATCTTTTGATATTGTTGAATGTTTTCATATTTTATGTTCTCAATTTCAACTTGTCACCCAATGATCTGTGTTGGGCACTTAAAGTTGTGGTGAAAGCTCATAATTTGCATTTTACAGCTGACGTTTTTTTTTTCCTTTCTAACCTGTCAGCGTACTTCATATTTCTGTTGTTAAGCTTCAGAAAGTATATAAGAGTTACCAGACTCAGAATTTTTTTAGAAGATTGTGCAATTTTATAGCTTTGGTAAGTGACACTATATCCTTCATTATATAAGAAAGTATATAAGCTTTGGTAAGCTCAGAAGGGACACTTTATCTCACAACAATTAGCATATTGGGATTTTTATCTTTGGTCTTATTAGGTTTCCTCTCAAATTTTACAGGTGAAAAGCATTTGACTTTGCCACTTTCAATCGGATTTCAGTATCTTTCTTCAACATTGGGAAACCAGTAACCTCTGTTTGACGAGGGGCATGTGTAAGGACAAGAGCTTCCAAGGTATTACTCTCTTGATCAACCATATAAACATAGTCGCAAAGTGTTAGTTGTATTTTCTTTTTCTTTTTATGGCAGACTTGGTTGTTGAATTATGCGCTTACATTCTTTCCCTTTTACAAATCATGCTTTTGTTCCTTTCTGGTATACTTGAAAATTCCAAAAAATCAGTTATGTTGAATTTTACGACTTACGTTCTTGCCTTTTTGCAAATCCATTTCGTTCCTTCTCTCTATACTCTAAAGTTTCAAAAATCAGTTATTGTCAAAGAATCACCTAAATGTCACTGTGCTGTTATTACGTAGGTTGGCAAAGGTTTATCCTAAGATGAAAAGGCACAAAAACTTGCCTACCAACATTGGTTTGAAGATGCAAGTCCAGGTACCTTGATCAATATCTATGAAAAACACTAATTTTTTTTCTATGCTGAAGTTAGTTCGAGACAGCCCTAGCGAGCTTCAATCCCATGCACTTGAGCAAGTCAATTTATCTCCTGATTTTCATGGAATTTTGTCGGCTGTTAGTAGTGTCTGGATCTACTCTAGTTCTAACATTAGTACGCTACAGATTGGATGTTCGTACCATGTTGAAAAAAGTAGAAAATAACTCCACTAATTTGACTTGTCAGGTGAAGGCATCATTATTTGTCGTTGGTTGCTTTTATGAGTTATCAGAGGATTTTGCGTGTATTGTCTTGGAAGTGCTGATTAACATGATAACTTCGTCAAAAACAACTCCGAGTTTAAAGCTAGTTGGAGCTCGCAGATGAACTTATATGGGGACTTCATTATCACTTGCAAACAGAGCTTACAAGGTCTGAAAATTTTCCACTTCATTTTTTTTAATGGCCATGCTACTATCATTAACTTATTGAGAGTTAGAAATTATAACTATATGTTTGTATCCAGATTAACTTTGGGTACAATATCTTCTGAAACCTATATGTTTTTGGTTTCAGTTCATTGCAATACGTTGGTGATAGTCTATATGCTCCTTTGCTATTATCATCAAGTGTTAAATGCAGTTTCCCTGAGCTTGCGTTTGCTGTGACATAGAATGAATGTAAAATAGTGTTTAGGTACTTATTATAATTTGATACTTAACCTGATTTTTTTGGTACTTGGAAGAATTTGTGTTCTTTCATTGATTTAATGTTGATGTGAAGTAAATGAATGTTGATAAGAATTGATTGAAGTATTGTTGAATGTAGATGAGATGAAACATTTATGCAGGTAATTTTTTTTTTCAATTCCGGCTTATTTCCGGCTGAATATGAATAGCAGGTGAATATTGACCAGGTAAAAATTGTTCAGTGTTGACTAATTTTGACCAGGTCAATGTTGACTGGCAGTAATTTTTTTTCAGTTACAAAAAAATTCGTAACGGCTTCAAGATGTTACGACCATGTTGTTACAAAAAATTCGTAACGGCCCTCAGCTGTTACCACGTGTCATTTCGTAATGGCCCGAAGCTGTTACTAACGCCGTTACAACCAAGAATTCGTAACAGTTGTATTGCCGTTACGAAAAAAATGTAACACCCACTTTTGAAACAGGCAACATCCGTTACAACCCGTTTTAGTAACGGCTCAGTTCTGTTACTAATCCCAGAATTTGGTGTAGTGAAATATGACAACCAAACTTGACATACCAACGCTTGGTGAGTTCAACCGAGCTATGCTCTAATAGAGACGAAACCCCACATAAAACCAGCAGCATCAGACTAGTCTGCAAATACGAAACCACGAAGAGCCATTGATTTACACCATCGGCTAAGCCAATATCACTTTCACCAATGCGTCCAATTATCAGCTAACATACGGATCACGTCGTTGCTGTCCATTTTCTTCATTGAGAAATTTATAAACTTCTGATGATCCCCACCAGAATCCTTGTCTCGTTGCTACCAAACCAAACCCAGTAATGCTAGTCTTTACCGAGATCAGAACTACCTCAGTTCGGACAAACCCTCAACTTCAGTTCACAACACCATCTTTCTATACCAACAACCTATAAGACTTCACCTGCACTTCTTTGCTCTTCAGTACCCTTGCCTTCAAATGAGATGAACACCACCAGAACCATTGTTGGTTTTGCCGGTGTAGAGACCTAGCATCGAAACCTCGTATATATTCTCATGATCTGTTGTAGCCAAAAATGAGGAAAATTTGCACCCATTGACGACTTCATTTTTCCCTTCTTTATGTATCGTTCCACGATTTCATGATCGCGTACACCATAGAAGTTTGGTGACAACAACAGCTTGCTTATAGAAACGAGATACTGCTTGAGATTTGTCACGGACCACAGAAGCAAATGTGGTGATAAATGGACACGTCTCACTTTCTTGTTTACTCGCTAACGAGTTCATGGACTTGGACAAAGAAAAGCATTTCCCTGATGAAATGTAGAAGCAGGTGGTTGTAAACTGCAACATTTGTGGCTTTTATCGCATATGCCATTTAGCTTTTATTTAAGCCGTATATCCTTCAGATGATCGGATTTATTTGTACTTTCTACAAAAGCACTAAAATAGTGTTATTAGCCAAAATATCGAGTCCTAGCAAATATAAATATGGGTATAAAATGTAGCACTTACGTGCTTATCAAAGACCCCCACACTTATATTTTGCTAGTCCTTGAGCAAAACAAAGAATATATCCGCTCCAAAACTGGATAAATATCCGCTCAACAGTTGGATATGGAGAAATGTCTGCTAAACAGCGAGACAAATAATCAGAAAGACCCGTTCAACAACTGGTCATGTCATGCATTTTTTTTTGACCCGCTCAACAACTGATCATATTATGCAATATATTTTTTTATTTTTTTTAAAGACCCGCTCAACAGCGGGTCATAATATGCTTTTATTTTTATTTTTTTTAAAATTCTTAACAAAAGTGATAACCTATAAAAACCAAAATGCATAACCACTCTCCCGCACTTAAACATTACATTGTCCTCAATGTAATTGAGTCATCCAATGTAGAATTAAGATGGGAAATTCATGATATGCAAACAAATAAAAGATAGAGGAAAGAAAACAAATCCGATGGGTTGACTACCATATAGCATATCCATGTTTGTGCACGCAAAGAATCTCAAATAGGGTGATGATACACCAAAGTAAGATGCAATGCATATACGTAAAGTCTGAAAAGTTGGGGATCAATCCAACAAATCAAGTCTGCCGCGAATATGAACCTGCACACACTATAAACTTCCAAAAAGATGTGTAAATTCAATCCCAATAGAAAATAGTCCTTAGTCGAGATAAGTAAATCACTCACATGGACAACAAACATAAAATGTGTATTAGTTTCTATTCAGGAAGCACACTCTAAATCAGGTTCTAAATCAGCTGAAATACATTCAGTCAACACATTATCTTCACTAGAAATCATAGGAAGCAATGTATTGACAATGTAAAAAGGAAAAAATTATCAAACTCATCACAATGGTTTAAACCTGTATCTAATGGTTCAATTTTATCAAAATAAGTAACTCCAAAATCTGGTTCTAAGTCCGCGAAAATAACTTTTGTTGTTGAGTTAGCTTGATTAACCATTAGAGGGCACAATGCATTGACAATGTCAATAAGCATAGGATCATCATATATAATCGGCAAAGTGGGCTAAACAAACTGAGATTGGTTCAAAAGCAGTTACCTGACCAGTACCAATCGCCTCCACATTCACATCAGCAATCAGGAAATCATAAGATGGGTCAGCTAAACAAGAGCTCAATGGAGCAACAATATCATGAATAAACGCCTGATTATTATCTGCAACTAAGTGATTTATAGGAATCTCACTATTCAAATGACTAGAAGGTATCTTATTATGGACGTCTACTGTCTCGTCATTAGTCTCAACAATAGTATCTTCTGTATAAAAAAGTTCTTTTAAATCATCATTATCTGAATAAATAGTGTCTCTAATACAACTCTCATCCTTTTGAATAGGCAAATAATCAATAATATGATCATGAGTTGGATAAGATACACTATATTCAGATGTTATACCGTTATCATTATTCCTAAAATCACTACCAGTGTACTGGGGTAGATACTCATGTGAATAACCACTCATATCGAAATAACGTGGATTCCAAGTTCCATACCTGAGACGATTATATGCACAAATTTCCTTGTATCTTGGCCCATACATGTATTCACCAATCGTCATCTCAGATGACATCTCCTGAGAAGAAGTCATCATCCTCAAAAAGGTATCTCAGATGACATCTCCTGAGAAGAGTTCATGATCTCGTACACCATATAAGTTTGGCAACAACATCAGCTTGCTTATAGAAACGAGATACTGCTTGGGATTTATCACGGACCACATAAGCAAATGTGGTGATAAATGGACATGTCTCACTTTCTTGTTTACCCACTAACGAGCTCATGGACTTGGAAAAAGAAAAGCATTTCCATGATGACATGTAGAAGCATGTGGTTGTAAACTGCAACATTTGTGGCTTTTATCGCAGATGCCATTTAGCTTTTATTTAAGCTGTAAATCCTTCGGATGATTGGATTTATTTGTACTTTCTACAAAAGCACTAAAATATTGTTATTAGCCAAAATATCGATTCCTAGCTAATATAAATATATGAGTATAAAATGTAGCACTTACGTGCTTATCATTTGCATTCATTATGATCCCGCGATTTTCGTACCTTTGTTAATTTTATTGAAAAAAAAGGGGAGAATTATTTAGTAGTTTCTTACTACATACATATGGTTTACGGATCATTATGTAAGGGGTAGTGGATCATTTAAGCAATAGGTTTTACCTATTAAACAAAAGAAGTAAGTATTGATTAAAGGGGAGGAACATATCAACGTAGTATTACTTCAGAGTTCATATACAATTGAACTTTGGAGAGAAGATTATAATATTATGTTTATGTATAATAACAATTGATAATATTAATATTTGTTTTCAAAAGTTGTTATCGCTATGGAATCGTTTCTTCAACAATAACGATGCTGAGTTGAACACGTTCAGAATCATTGCAACTTGAAATAACGAAAAGTTCAAGGAGAGTTGGAGAAACCAAGGAAATCAAGAAGACATGGTGGATCGAGGAGTTTTTCGAAAACTTTATTTTTATTATCCATATGTATTAATAATTTTGTCACTAAAATTGACAAAGGGGGAGATTGTTAGAGCATTGCTCGGTCGAACTCACAAGTGTTGCTATATCAAGCTTGTTGTCAAATTTAGTTGTCAAAAATATATCTTGATTTTTAGTTTACAATTAGTTAAGTCTCGGTCTATGATAGTGTAGTTGAGAAACGAGCAAGTCATCATTTGCGTTCTACCGTTTGAAGGCAAAGATCAACCGAAGCTTTTGGAGAACTTCATCAACAAAAGGTAAGTGAAGTTTGAACCACCTATTTCTCAACTTATTTTCACTTTTCTATCCTTGAGACTATTTTCGCGTAATTAATTAGACTAGCTCGCATAGACAAGAATTTCGAGACGAGAACTAATTATTTAGTTTTCGAATTTCTCAAAATATAATGACTAATCTTTATGAACATTTGTTCATACTTGATCAATTTCGGTGGAGAACAATTTATTGTTCGGAACCAAATCATGATTCAAGTTTATCATTAAAAAATAGCCTGAAACAGTAATATGTGTAATGTTATTTAGGAATGACTAAGCTTTATGATGCTCTTGATATTTGCCACATTTCCATTGTCAAACACTTCGGAAAACCCTTGGAAATACACAAATTTAAATTGATCTTCTAAATTAGCTAAATACGATAGTCTATCTATCAGTATTTACTGACTAAAACAATGGATATTAGACTGACCATCCATCTGGTATACCACAAATGTACCCATATGAAATATTTTAACTTGATTCACAGAGTTTGCAAATATATTGCTTAACGACATACATGTATCTAACAAACAAAACCTTCATCAAAAACCACATCACTGATATTTAGCTTGGCCTCAAAGAAGGAAACCGAAGCGTAGAAACTATTTCGGTATAATCTGAGATATGCAGTTTTCCTGATGCCTAAGAGTGTTGTCTTTGTTAACATAAGACAAACGGTGCTTGAAATTTCAAAAGTTAACGAATGGGATTGATAGTAATATAAGTAATAAAATAAGCCCATCATTATACGTTTAAGATCAGAATCATCATCAAGAACATCATAATTCCAATCTGCATATGTATTATTTCTCTTCATCGAGCTTGCACAATTAGCCTAAGACTTCTACCGAGTGTTTTATAAGAGGGGTCAATGTCATCCAAACATATAAATATTAGAGAAATTAGTGTTCTTCCGTGATTACTCGTTTGTCTACCTTATCAAGAACTTCATATTATCAAACAATTGCTTGCAAGGGATTCTCTCTAGCCTCCATTGTAAGACAACTCATACATAGTAATAACTGGATTCAAAGTGTCATAATCCTTCCTTTTGAAATGCGCTTCCGCCAAAACCGACTCTCTTAGAGATGGGTACACATTTCAAGGTGTATTTTCAAAATAAAATTTAAATAGAATAATGGATTAAAGAAGAAAACAATGATATAATTCAAACAAATCTATATAACCAAAACATTAAACATTTTGAAATAAGTCTTTCTAAGTTGACTTTTGGTCAAACCTAATTCATGAGCTATTATCCTCACGTTTTGGACCTGTAAGGCTAAAACAAAATGTCCATCAAGCCTGAATTTTCTTGACCCAATCGGCTACTCTTGTTTTCTTGTTTTTGCATGCACACGTTTTAAGGCTTGAGAGTTTTTAGGTTCTATGATCGCAAGCACCACCTAAACCTAGAAAAACAGATATAGCCGACTCCTCTCTTCTTTTCCTTCCGTTCGCATGAACACGGAACCCTAAAGAAAAACATTCGTCTCTCATCCATCTCTCCAATCTCTTGGTTGACATTGATACTGCAATTTACCCTAGCCATTACTTTGTACCTCTTTTTGCATCGGCTTTATTAATTTTCTTCTACCAAAATCCTTATACCGAGCGATCAGGAAATTGAGATGTTTAGCGGGTGTATATCGGCGCACCATAGTAATGAGACTTGGTCGAGACTTTAATAATTTTGCTGGAGTTTGTTGGTTTTTGACAAAAATGCGTTAACGTACCGGATTTGGATTTGGCTATGGATTTTTAAGCGATTGAGGTAGGGTTTCTACGTAATACTAAAAATTAAACTGTTTTGACATGACTTTTATTTGCATCATCAACTCTATCTTTTGATGTGTAGGGATTTTAAATAATACAAACTAAAACGTATATTTGTGTATTAAATCGTATTACAGAGTTTGTTTGGATTTTTAATGAAATTGTGATGACGATTTCTATTTGATCATGTTGTTTGGGTGATGTACGAGTTTTCAATAGTTCACGGATACTGCATAGCATATTTAGTTTTGATATGATTCGGATTTATTGTACCCGTGTTGATTTGTTGTAAAAATAAAAGGAATGAAACATATTGGCTTGGCTGAAATAATCGTATTTGTTTGGACCAGGACTTGGTTTTAAAAGAAAACTAAAGGACACTTTTTTTTGCCTTGGTTGACTTCTTAAAGTAGATGGGTTTAACTGCATGTGCTTGTGAACTTTGTCCTCATTTGCATGGTAATGTTATATTGGACTCAGACGAGAAACAGGGTGGGAAGAAAGAGGGATCCAGCAGCAAATCCTTCATCATAGACACTATCGATACATTGGGACTACAAGATGCGGGGTACGAAGGATCGCATTTCACTTGGTCAAACAATCGAAAGAGGGAGGCAAACATCTGTGAACGAATTGATAGAGCGCTAACTTCTTTCATGTGGTCCCAGAAATTTCCGGATACCAAGGTAATTCACTTCCCAGGGGTAGGTTCTGATCAGACGCATATCTTTTTAGATTCAAACCCTGAAAAATATAGAATTCTGAAACCGTTTAGATGCCTTCGATCCTGGTTAACTCATTCCACTCTAACTACGGTAGTAGATGCATCTTGGAAATTACACTCAGCCAACTCCAATGAGACATCCTTCTCTGGGCTTCTAAAATTACTCTCCTCCGACTTGGCCCATTGGAACACAAATATTTTTGGGAAAATACACAAAAATATCAAATCATTGAACAATAAAATTGATAATATCCATAGATCTGGAAATATCTCAAAAAAAAAAAAAAATAGATACACTAAAAAATCTCCAAGCGGAGTTAGGAAAATGGTATAAAATCAAAAATGATTATTACCATCAATTATCCAGGGATAAATTCTTCAAAAAATATGATCAGAACACATAATATTTTCATGCCTCTGCCTCAAATAGAAAAAGAATCAATGCGATAAACTCTCTAAGAGAACCCTTTGGGCTATGGATCTCAGATAGAGATCAACTCAACTCTCTGCTAGTCAAATACTTCCAACAAATAGGATCGTCCCAAAATAGCAACTTCGACTTTGATCTAGCTACAATCATAAATCCTTGCATCAGTTTAGAAGATAATGTCGTCTGTCTGCAATCCCCACTAAAGAAGAAATTTGGCTCACTCTTTCCAATATGAATCAATGGGGAGCCCCTGGCCCGGATGGTTAGCCAGGCCTCTTTAAAGCTAATTGGGACATTCGGGGAAATGATATCATCGATACTGTCCAAGAGTTCTTTCGTTCGGCCTCTCTCGACAAAGATTTAAATCATTCTTTCATAACCCTTGTTTGTACCCTATCCAAAATAGCGTTCGTGCGGATCACACGAGGCTTATAATGGAAGCTTAAATCCGGTTTATCGTAGAAACCGGTCGGTTTATCAAGGAAACTGGAGGGTTTATTTTGGAAACCCGCGGGGCTTATTATGGAAGCCTGGATTCGGTTTATTGTGGAAACCGGAGGGTTTATTATGGAGACCCATCTGGCTTATTATAGAAGCCCAAATCGGTTTATGAAAGAAACCCGCTTGGCTTATTGTTGAAGCCCAAAGGTCCATGGGTAAAAAGATTTTCATGGAATAATTATTAAATATTATTTAAGATAAATCCTGATGAGAAAGGGGATATTATCTTAAGTAGTTATAATTATTATTCAAGATAATAGTTATCCAAGATAAATGAGGATTATGATAAATATTAGGATTTATCATGAATCTGGATGTTATTTGGGATTTATACAGATGAGGGAAGTTATTAGGATAACTATCAAAACCCTAAAGATACATCTATTTTTGCCTATATATAGAGGCTAAATCTCAGCACAAAAGGTACAGAATTCTATTCTTTTCACCACAATACACTTGCATAGAACATCCACTGACTTTAGCATCGGAGTGTTTTTGCAGGTACCCCCACCTCTTTTAATCAATTCTTTGGAAATTCTTCATCAACGGTAGCGATTGGATCAACTTTCTCGCATCTCGAAGATTGTTGGGGTGATCATTTTTGCACCAACATCTTTTGGCACCGACCAAGGGGACAACGAGAAAAGATCGTGTTCTCCAAGTAATAGAAGTTGTTCCCAAGCGATTTTCGAGACTAGGGTTTCAAAATCATTGTGAACAGAAAAGTTGCAGAAAGATCACAACTTTTCAGGAAGTTACAGAAAATATCACAACTTTTCAGGAAGTCGCAGAAAATATCACAACCTTTCAGAAAGTTGCAGAAAATATCACAACTATTCAGAAAGTTGCAGAAGCTTCAGAACACTTTAAGAAAGTTGTTGAAAGTTTTAGAACTTTTTCAGAAAGTTGCGGGAAGATCCAAAAGGTCGCAGAAGGTTCTGAAAGAAAAGAGAGACGAATGGAGGCATCAGGTGCATATCGACCTGAGATGGATGCAGATATACCCACTCGGAACCAATCGAATCAGGAAACAAATACTCGAACTTTGAGAAGCGTTGTTGTCCAAAACTTCAACGAAAGGGATGGGAGATCGACGTCGATGTCATCAACAGCATCAGCTTCTCGTTCGCGTTCTGAGGGGACTGCTCCAAGGGTGAATTACGTGTTGGTAAACAGATCCCCACCTCCGACCACTAGCAGGAGAGTTCGACATCAAGGGGAGTATTCAGGTCGACATCCAAGCAGCCAGGTCCTTCGAGAGGAGGATATTGCTAGCAGAGGCGTGCGGGCTCGAGCTAATAATCCACCTGTTGGTCAGGCCAATGTCACACCTGCTGTACAGACCAACGTCCCACCTATAGTTCAAACCGATCTTCAATCGGTTACTCAAGTTAACAACCCTCAAGCACCTGCTGCTCAGTATAACCCACAAGTCGTACAGGGGAACATCCCACAGGTGACGCCTATCGATTTAACAGTCCGTGAGCGATTACAACAACTGGAAAGAGAAACAAACGACTCAAGGTCGCGTTGGAGAAGAGAAGGGAGCTGGAAGCACCAGCTATCTCTCGTTCTGGAAGTGGAAGGACAAATCACCAAGAGCCAAATAATCCACGAAGAAGAGACGGAGTTGATGATCGTTGGCGGAGCCGGGACGATGGAAGAAGAATTGAGGAGGAAAGGGACCATAACCAGAGTCGTGGTCGTCGTGGTAATGACCTTTACGATCGTCGTACTCCTAACGACGATTATTGTTATGGAGTCGAAAGAGATAGTCAAGCAGGGACAATTCGTATGAGGCATGGACGAAGAGTAGATCGAACTAATGATGGACACTCAAGGAGATCAAGGCATGAGAAGAATCATTCGAAAAGGAGGACAGACCCTGCCAGGAATGAGCGAATTCGAAGAGAGACAGAAAGTGACTCTGAAAAGGAGGAAATGCTCAGCAAAAAAAGACTTAGCGCCATGATCGACGAATTGTTAACACAGAAACAATCCAGAGACGAAGAGCAACAGATTCTGTCCATGAAAAAGTCAATGGATTCTCCGTTCGTTGCAAAGATAAGGCGGTACCGTCCTCCTTCGAATTTCAACCAGCCTCAGTTCAAGGATTTATTTGATGGCGGAAATGAAAACCCGGTGGAACATGTCCAGCGTTTTCAAGCTTCGATGAGTTTGTGGGGATACAGTGACGAACTACTTTGCAGTACTTTTCCAATGACTCTAACGGGTAAGGCTCTGACTTGGTTTTCTCAGTTAGAGCCTAATTCAATCAAGGATTTTGGAATGTTGTCGGATTCTTTTTTCGAGCAGTACAAGATTAATCTCGGGATCAAAAAAGAGAGTAGTCACTTGTTTCTCTTACATAGAGAGATTGGCGAAGACATTTTTGATTTAAATATGAGATTTCGTCAGGAAGTTAGTGAAATTGGGAAGGTGGACGAAAGATTCATAATAGAAGCATATAAAAATGCGATGGAGTATGATGAGTTTGGAATTTATAACTCATTAGCAGTGGAGCCGGTGGGAAACCTCAGAGAGTTGTATGACAGGGCCGATAGGTACGCAAAAGCAGAAAAGGAAAAGAAAGCAAAGTTGTCGCGAATATCGAAAAAGTCAATGGCTGAAGGATCAGCAAGGCCGAAGCAACAGTTTGAAAGTAATTCTAAAAATAAAAGCCATGAAGTTCCTACAAGGAAGGTGAGGAACGAAGAGGAGTCTCATAAATCACAAGAAAAGCAGAGGGTAAGGTTTCCCAAGCTGAACATTGGACTTGGGGAACTTTTTAAGAAGATTAAAGATTCGCTTCCCATTCCGGAGCCACTACCAGTGGAAACAAGGGATAAGAGGGATAAGAATAAATATTGTGCTCATCACAGGGATCATGGGCATAATACGGATACTTGCCGTGCACTCGCAGCGGAAGTCCAAAAGATGATTGAAGAGGGAAAGCTGCAGCAATATGTGAAGAAGAATCCGGCACAGGTCAACACACTGACCAACACTCTAGATTTACGTGAAGTCGAGTGAGCCACGCAAGGGTTAATACAACCTCGAGAAAGGCTCAGGAGAATGCTACACGGTTGAAGTTACGTCATATCAATGAATGACGAATATCTAACAAGGTCAACTATGCAAGTTATATTGGTACGGAGATTTTGGAAGAAGGAAAGACTGAGATAACTTTTTCGAACGCTGATCTTGCTGGAGTATATCAACCACATAATGATGCAATTGTGATTCTGGCTCTCACTGGGATGTACAAGGTACGTCGAGTTCTGGTCGATACTGGGAGTTCAATTAGCGTCATATTCTCGGGAGCGTACTCTTCAATGAGTTTGAGTGAGATCCAAGTTGAAGCAGATGATAGCCCTATCATCGGATTTAGTGGGGAGATGATGACGGTAATGGGAAGAATTAATCTACCTACGATAGTGGGAGGAAGGACAGTAATGCAATATTTCTCGTTGCTTGATTGTCGCGCACCTTACAATGCTATCTTAAGACGCGATTGGATTTACGCAATGGATGCGGTGACTTCCACTATTCACCAGTGCTTGAAATTCATTGTTCCAGCAGGAGTGATGAAAGTCAGAAGCAACCAGGTGGCATCTCATAAATGCCACGAAAGCGCAATGGAAGAATACAGAATGTCAGAACTAAAGGGTTCAGAAATACTCCAGGCAGAAAAGAAATTGTAGCAATTACAGTACTTCCTGACCTCTTATCAAGGAAGAGGAAAGGAAGGACCACCAACTATTGAGGAGTTGGTGAAGGTACAAGTTGGGGATCAAAAGGAGCAAACAACGTTTATCGGTGCAGAACTACCGTTAGGCAAAAGTGAAAGCTTGATCACCTTGTTGAAGAATAATAAAGATGTATTTGCCTGGAGTCTCAGAGATATGCCAGGTATTGAACTTGATATCGCGTGCCATCGGTTGAATATCAGTGAAGGATTTAAACCAATAAGGCAGAAGCCGCGCAAAATGGCACAGAACGGAAGGCAAAGGTTGCTGAGGAGATTGACAGGATGTTAGAGGCGAGAATAATAAGACCTGTCAAGTATCCAAAGTGGTTGGCAAATATTGTAGCAGTTCCGAAGAAAAACGGGAAAATTCGGGTATGTATCGATTTTACAAATTTAAATAAAGCATGCCCAAGTGATCCTTACCCAATACCCAGGATTGTGGAATTAGTGGACCCTACTGCCGGTTTCGATAGATTGTCATTTATGGACGGTTTCTGTGGCTATAATCAAATTCCGCTATATGAGGAAGATCAAGAACATACAACATTCATAACAGACAAAGGGATATATTGTTATCTGGTCATGCCATTTGGTTTGAAAAATGCAGGAGCAACTTATCAGCGTCTTGTGGATGAAATGTTCAAGGATATGATCGGGAATACCATGGAGGTCTATATCGATGATATGGTGGTCAAGTCCAAAAAGAAGGAGTCTCACCTTATGGACTTGAAAAGAACCTTTGATCGGTTACGACGATATGGAATGAAGTTGAATCCAGCAAAATGTTCCTTCGGACTTACGTCTGGGAAGTTTCTTGGGTATATGATGACACGGAGAGGTATCGAAGCCAATCCAGAGCAAATTAGAGCAATATTGGAAATGCCATCGCCAACAAACAAAAAGGAAGTACAAAGGCTTACGGGGAGATTGGCTGCGTTGAACAGATTTATCTCTCGAGCTTCGGACAAATGTAAACCTTTTTTCCTGATTCTAAAGAAGGCGGAGAAGTTTGGTTGGAACGAGGAATGCGAGCATGCTTTAGATGAGATAAAACGATACTTAACTTCACCACCGGTCCTCACAAGCCCGAAGACTGTCCAAATCGTCTAGATTTATTTGGCGGCAAGTGATTACGCTGTTAGTGCAGTATTGTTTGTTCGAGAGCCGGAGGAGAGACCCGTCTATTTCGTTAGAAAATCCCTAACAGACGCTGAGACCAGGTACTCGAAAATAGAGAAAATGGCGTTAGCTCTTATGCATGCAGCAAGGCGTTTAAAGCCATATTTCGAAGGACGGCGACTTGTAGTCTATACTGAGTACCCGTTAAAGAAGGTATTAGGGAGAACTGATGACTCCAGCAGGCTAGCCACATGGGCTACTTATCTTGGCGCATACACCATTGATTATGAGCCAAGAACAGCCGAGAAGGGGCATGTAATAGCGTCGTTGATGGCAGACTTCCCAGTGGATGATATTTCAGTTTCAGAATCCATGCTCGAGGAGGAGATCTTGCATGATAACGATGGTATACGACCCATCCCGGTGCCATGGGAAACCATAAATGCTAGAAAGAAATCTTCAAAAGCAGCAAAGGAGCAAGTGAGTAACAAGGACTCAGTAATGACGCTTGAAGGTGATAGTGGAATATGGCAGATCTACACAGACGGATCCGCAAACACCGACGGGGCAGGTGTTGGGTGTGTGCTGATTTCCCCCGAAGGATTACGGATTGAAAAGGCTGTCCGGTTGGGATTTACAGCCTCAAACAACCAAGCTGAATACGAGGCTGTAATTTCAGGCTTGAAGACGACTCTTCACTTGGGGGCACGGAAGGTTAAGCTGACAACGGATTCAAGAGTGGTCGCCAACCATTACAGTGGCGCATATAAAGCCAGGAATGAAAGGTTAGCATCTTACTTGGAATACATACATGAACTAGCAAAGGCATTCGAGATGTTCGATATCGAGCAAAAGCCAAGGATAGAAAATAGGCATGCGGACGCTCTTGCTTACGTGTCAATAGCCGTCGTATCAGAAACAACACGGTATATTGTAGTCGATTTCCAAGAACTTCCCAGCATTCACAATACCGTCAACGTTGCACACAAAGTTTACGTCGGTAGGAGTAATTTCTCCTCACCAGAATCCCAGGATGATCCTATGGATATAGATGAGGATAGCAACGGGCAGCCTGAGGATTGGAGGCAGCCTTATGTTCGATACCTGCAAACGCAAGATCTTCCACTTGATAAGAATTTGGCCGGGAAGATAAAAGACAGCTTTACAAGAAGCCAATATCAATGGAGCCATTCCTACAGTGTATAACCCGAGAGATGGGGAAGCAATTGTTAGCAGAAGCACATGAGGGGTGATGTGGGAACCACTCTGGAGGAAGGAGTCTGGCGCACCGTTTGCTATCTCAAGGATATTTTTGGCCTTATATGCAAAATAACGCAAAGGTATTTACCCAAAAGTGTGTGGCTTGTCAGCTGCATGGACCTCTAATAAAGAGACCAGCAAATGAGTTGCATCCAGTCATGAGCCCATGGCCATTTGATAAATGGGGTTTGGATATTGTAGGTCCATTCCCCACGGCACCTGGGGCGTCAAGTATTTGTTGGTGGCAACTGATTATTTCACAAAGTGGGTAGAAATAGTGGCTCTGGTGAGAACGGAAGCGGTTCATGTCCGCAGATTCATCTGGGAGAATATCATTTGTAGGTTTGGCGTGCCGACAATGATCGTTTCCGATAATGGGAAACAGTTTGATTGTGAATCGATAAAATCATTGTGTGAAGGGCTACACATCAAACACAATTTTTCAACTCCATACTATGCACAAAGCAATGGACAGGCCGAGGCAACTAATAGAGTTATCTTGGATAACCTAAAGAAGACCTTGGACAAAGCTAAAGGAAGATGGACAGAGTTCTTGCATGGGGTTCCGTGGGCGCACAGAACCACACCAAGACGATCGACAGGATTCTCGCCGTTTACACTGACATACGGTACGGGCGATCGCCTATGGAACTTTTGGTTCCAACCACCAAGACATTGGCGGAGCGGTCGGGTCAAAACATGGAAATCCTTTCAAGAGACAAGAAGCTGTTGGAAGAGGTCAGGAATGAAGCTTCGAGAAGGTTAGCAGTATACCAGCAATCTATGAAGCAACAGTACAACAAAAAGGTACGAGAACGAACTTTTCTTCCTGAAGAGCAAGTTTTGAGAAGGACAAGACCTAAGTCGTTAGATGGAGGCAACGGTAAGCTAGGGGAGAATTGGGAAGGACCCTTCTTAATTGATAGACCTGCTAGTGGTGGTGCTTACTGGTTAAGGAACATGAATGGGAGGGAAGAGCCCAAGCCATGGAACTCTTTCAACCTCAAAAAATATTTTCATTAATGAAGATTTAATTTCGTATTAATGTATACCGCATTTAATCAATAAACTCTTTTCCTACAATTGAAGTATACTTTCCAAGAGTTGAAGCGAATAATGATCACTGCGCCAGTGTAAGATTGCAAGTTAAAGATTTAAGCAACAACATTGCCGGGAGCGCCTGCATTCGAACAAAGTGTATTTCCAGGAAAGATTACTCTACGACAAGTTAAATTTCAAAGTGTCAAATGCCGAAAGATGGATAAGCAACGACATGGAATTCTCCAATCGAAGTGGAAAGTTCAAAAAGAAAGGGAAATAAACAAAGCTAATAAAGAGTACAAAATTGAAGCATCAGACTGGATGTCTAGATTCCTATACTAGCCTAAGGAAGTTGGCTGGAAAATTTCTGGAAAGCAAACAACTACTCTTCACTCCTCTTCCGGGTCGTAGAATTCATCGTCAACACCACCAACGGCTTTTTCAGCATCAGGAAGAGCAGCAGCATAACCTCCGAGTCCTTTAGCTTTGAAGTTGGCACGATCGTGTTGCCTGCGCATCAGCTCCAAGGCATTGTCAGCCTCAAGTCCTTTTGCATGGAGGTCCTCGATCTGGCGCTTCAATCTTTCATTTTCGCGTTCGAGATGATACGAGGCAGCTGCATGAGCCTTTTGTCTCTTGACCAAGGCCTCGTAGTGGAGCTCACCAACCTTTCGAACAAGCGAAAGACACTGTAAGGAGATTGGTTAATTATTGCAGAAGAGTTCGGAATTTAACAAGAAAGCAAGATATATTAATTAAATAGTAAGATGCGTACAGTAAAATGATATTGTGTTGCACGGTCAAGAGCTTGGTCTATGTCGGTCATCCGATCGTAGCAATGTCGATCTCGCGGCGATATACGGAGAGCATAATACCACGTGCTACGGTAGGGTTGAGAATGGCAGAATCGCCAATAGTCACCGTGGAGCCAGTGGACCTGTACAAGCCTGGACTGAAAGCATCGTCTTCAAATGTCGGACGAGGTTTGGATGGAGTTTTTGAGGGAGGAGTAGTAGGGATATACTCAGATGTCAAACAAGAATCGATGACACGATTGATACTACCAAGCTCATCATCACTTATGGCCACTAAGAGAGGTTTTTTGCTTCCCACAGCTCTAGTACCAGCATCAATGTTAGGAATAGAAGCCATATCCGCCTTGGCAGCTCCGAGGAAGTTAAGAGGCCAATACCTAACAGCTGACAGGCGTTTGGTGGCGCATCGTTTGCAGCCATCTCCTAGATCTTTAGCTTTCTTATGGGTAGGACCGACGACTGTCGAATTACCCTTGCGGTTGGTAGATCGTTTGGGGGAAGTAATACTACAGGAATTAAGTAAACTAGACGTCGATTCCTTAGGAGACTGCAAGTGCTGCAATAGAGACGAAAAGAATCAAGAGATGATCAGTTAATAATCATCGACACTAGAAAGGGAAGAAGCAACCAAATAAGGGGTTAGCTGTTTTATCGATGCACCATGAATTGTGGAACAAAGCAAGAAAATTTAAGCTGGCTTTGCAAGTTCGAAAGCTAATGTGCCAGAACAAAAAAAAAACAAAAAAAAGGAGAAAGGCAAAGCCGCACTTACCGGAAGAAGCTAGCGAAGAGGAAATGACGACTGCAGATGGTTGTTATCGTGATTTCTCTTTCATATATATATTGAACAAGAATAGTGGCACGCAAGTAACAAGTTCGAAGAGTTTGAAAGGAATGGAGTTTCAATGGAAATCAAGTTCATGGGTTCAAACAGATAAGCTTCTCAGTTTCACAAGTTTTCAACTCCACGGCTTTATGCGGAATCGAACTCTTATCGGCCATGGATTTTGGCTGGCAAATATAGTGCGAAACTTACCTAAGCGGGTGTACATAGCGCGCGGGAATAGAAAAACAGGCTAAGAGTTTGAAGAGAAACAAGTTCTCTTGGAATCCCAAAAACGATCAAATTCGTAATTCCATATGGAATTGGTTTTTCTCCTGACAGCAATGGCGATCGATGACTGGGTACGATGAGACTTTGTATCGAAGTTAAGACGTGAATGGTACACGGTGTGACGGTACTGCAAGTGACGCACAATGATCACGCATTCTGAGTTGCAGGCCAAGTTTGTGGTCCGCCGTAATGGTGCAATGCGAAGCCATAATAGCGCAACGTAAGCTATAATAGCGCAACGCAAGCCATAATAGCGATGATATTGAATAGACGGCAAGTGTCAAGAATGGCATAAACCCACGGGGCCAATGTAATGCAAGTGCAGCATTACATTGTAAACACATTTGGCTAAGTGATGAAGCTTATTGTCCGACATAATGAAGCTTCATTGAAGGTTTGGCAAGACATGGCCAAAGTGACAGATGCAACATGCGATGTTGGCATCGATGCATATCCATGGAACTGAGTTGGCCCAAGCTCAAGGAGGATGCAAGAGTGAAGAATAGACTAAGAGTTGGTCTATGGCATATATTCAAGGTTGGTCAAAGCTTGAATAATGCAACAAGTTGGTAATGCAAGAGTTGCATTACTATTGTCAAGCTAATTGGCGAAGTGAAGCATATATGACGCATGAGTAACTAGAGTGAGCTTAAGGAGCTGGCATCGATGTTTGAATCTTAAGGAATGTTCGTGCATGAGTTTAGAATGATAAGCATGCAGGGCCAAGAGGGCTAAACGTTGGCGCAAGATAGAATCCGGTATGGCACAGCAAGTGTGCAATACGGCTCAAGTGACGGTTATAAGTTGATTATTGGCTTCACAAGCGTGCCAAAGGTGCGAGACAAGTTAGAAGGCTTATGAAATGAGTTCATAGCCTTAGTAGAGTATTCATAACCACCAAGAACAGGTGTGGCATCTGTTGGCTTGACAACACAAAAGGTGGCGATTGGAAAAGCAAGTCGGCGGTTATGGAAACTACGATGGGACACATGGCTGTTCCATGCGTGTGCAAGTGTTGTGCACGGTTTTGGACATTGTAACTACTTTATAAATAGTCCTAAGGAGTGGGAAAAATCAGTAGGCTACATAGGAGAGAGTTAGTCTCATGTAGAGAGAGTTTTAGGCATTCACCAAGAGGGTGAATGGCACATTTTTTGGTCCATGTGATGGACGAGTTTTGTAATCTTCCTTTAGTGCAATAAAATGAGTTTGTTGCGGTATCCTTTGTGTTCATTATGTTGCTGATGTTGTATGAGAATTGGTTAAGTACATGGCAGAACCTCTTATGCTTATGGGGGCATGAAGAGTTAGAGAGAAAGAAGATGAAGACTTCCGTTGTGCAAAGCCTTTAGAGTGAAGGCAAATGCATACTTTGATGCAAGTATGCAAGGCTGAGTACTTGTGGGTGATGTTGAATCACTGAACCACAGAGTATTGCCGGTCATGTCCCATGAAAATTTTAGGCGATTAAATGGGCGTGTGACAGCTGGTATCAGAGCTGTGTTAGGGGACACAGTTGCTGATTTTTCTCTCTTTACTCAAGTTAATGTCATTTGTTTGTCAAATTCAGAGGTGAATTGTTTGGGTTTCACTAGTATGGAGACTAGAAGAATTTGATCTTGTGTGGAAAGATCAATTGGAATGAACTTGAAGCTTGAAGTAGCAGCAAGGCGTGAAAGTTTATGACAAAGGTGTCAAAATTCCAGCCCAAAGTGTTAGGCGAACGTGCAAGAGTCATTGAAAACCGGGTTTTCAAGTGATTGCATGACAAAACTAAGGAGTATGCTGACTTCTATGGTGCAAGTCAGGTGTTAAAGTCCATGATTCTCACAAGTATGCGAAGATTATGCATTTGGAATGCATTCTTTCGTAGTGTTATCAGTAGCGAGTACATTACAAGTTGTAATGGGAATTTTAGGGGAAATTCCTGAATACAAAGAAGTTGATGGCCTTTGCAGTGGCAAAGTAGATGAAGAACATGTCTATGTGATAGATTGAAGGTGTTTTCATTGTAGCCAGTTGGATGGAAGATTAATGTTATCTCTCTCGAATGCATGTACCTTGGTGGTAATGCAAAGTCTGGTTGCGAACCAGCATGTTTGTGGTAATGTGATGCCATGAAGGAAGAATTGGATGGCCAATTCTTATCTAGCATAAATCTTATGGAAAGGCTGAAGAAATAAGCGCAAGTTAGGGGAAAACCGATACACCACGGTCTTGCGTTTGCAAAGAGTTCTTCGTTGATGCTAGATGCGCACAAGGAGTGTGCTTGCACCTGGTTTATGAGTGGGATCAGTATGCTTGGACAAGGGTGTCCAAAGACCTGCATTTGATCAAAACCACAAGCGGATGTTCTTGTCAACTGCAAATCAACAATTGTTGCTACTGAAGTTGATTTTGGCAAAGGGAAAGACAAGAGTAACCAGTTGTGCATGGGCAGTAAAATGAGTTCCAAGTTTGAAGAAGAATGCAGCATTCTTGCTTCATGGAACGTAGGCAGTGGCGCCTCATTTGCAAGGATTGTGCCTTGTTAATATTGTCCAAGATAATTATCCGCGGAAGTCATTGAGTGACATGACTTTGCTTGAGCTCTATGGTGATGCTCGGAATCACCAAGTAAAGTCCGTTCCAGTTGTGCAAAGGTGCACAAGTTTGTGTCAAGATTTGGGTGCTAATTGGCATAGCATGTATGCAATAGTAGCATGCGCCAAATGGGATTTGGGCATGGCCGGAATGCATAATGCGTGAAGAAATGCAAGTTAGGCAAATTGTGGATGCGGGAAAGATAAGGACAAATTAGTGGTGATGCATAAAGATGGCATGTCGCCATTATTGAAGAAATCTTCACGAAAGCTAAAGCAAAATGATAGCATCAGTCTAAAAGGAGTATTCAACTAATTGTCAATTATAGTGTGCTTCGTTATGGGAGTGGCATACGACGTTGATAGTTGGAAGAGTGCATGTGGCAAAGTGAATTGCTACATTGGGGACGATAGGTGTTGTCTCGCTTCCTTTGTTGCTTAGAAGCGAAGTTGAAGTCAGTATTGCAAGGATTGTTAGGTCTTACAAGTTGCAATCAGTTGGCGCGAGTATTTGCTCAAGTTTGAGTATACTTTCAGTTTAGGTCGAGTGGACCTTGGTGTTGGAAATGAAGTCTCTCTATGTAAGGTAGTAGTGAATGAAGGTATTTGAAGTGAAAGATCTTGCCTCTTTCGTTCAAAGTAAAGCTAGTTCGCGTGGAAGATGCTACATAGCATATTAAGCCAAAATATGTAATAGAAGACGCTGAAAGTGAAAGAAGCAAATAGAAGAGTTGGTGGCATAGTCGAGTTTGCTGTTGCGAGTTATGTGGAAGTGCGAAGGCATTTGGCAGCGAAGGCATGGAGTAACGCAGCAAGAATGAAGATGTAAGTCCATCAAGTATATGAGTTGAGAGTAACTCATAGTTTGGAAGAACATGATGTTGTTTTTCCGCTACATTAAAGCGTAGCAGTTTGAAAGAGCAAGTGATGCTTAAATTGCTGGTTTCAAAGGCGCGTGAAGAGGATGCCTGGCCCAAAGAGGCGTTGTGATGTCACGGGTATCCTAAGTCATGACTATACCGAGTCATGCATTTCAATCATGATTTGGAGGCCAAATCTAAAGGTAACTTCTTTGCATTGATGCAAGAAGATAGCAAATGATTTGCCAAATCTAAAGGATTGTGGATAGCAAAGCTATGGATTGTGGCGCATACCAGAGTGGTATGGAATCATAGCATGCATACCTTAAGGCATGGCATGATTTTGCGTAGGCGCATATGATTGAATAATTGAAGTCAAGTCTTGTATAAGTCCTGTTATGTTGCGTGGTGCGGCTAAAGTCGGAAAATGGAGGCATAAGACAATGGCAATGATCAGTGTGATCAGTTGGGAAGAATCATTACTTGTGTACACTTAGGCACAAATGATTCATGTGAAGTTTAAGCTCAATTCAGGGAGTTGGCAAGAGGAATTTCCAAGTTGCATTTGGGTGTTGATATGCGATTGTAGTAGGAGTTAGAACGTCTGATCAACGTGACAACAACAATACAAGTCAGTAGGATCAATGGCAAGGCAGTAAGCTAAGTGATGGCATTTGGTACTAGGCATAAAAGTTTTGGCAAGAATGAAGGCCAAACAAAGTTTGCTGATTTCTGAGAAGGGCTCAGAAGCGTACAAGGCCAGAGAACAAGTATAACGAGTATACTTTGTTGCGTTCAACGAGGGCATTGAACGGATTAGGTGGGGGAGGTCTGTGACGGTGCTGCAAGTGACGCACAATGATCACGCGTTACAGAGTTGCAGGCCAAGTTTGTGGTCCGCCGTAATGGTGCAATGCGAAGCCATAATAGCGCAACGTAAGCTATAATAGCGCAACGCAAGCCATAATAGCGGTATTACTGAATAGACTGGCAAGTGTCAAGAATGGCATAAACCCACAGGGCCAATGTAATGCAAGTGCAGCATTACATTGTAAACACATTTGGCTAAGTGATGAAGCTTATTGGCCGACACAATGAAGCTTCATTGAAGGTTTGGCAAGACATGGCCAAAGTGACAGATGCAACATGCGATGTTGGCATCGATGCATATCCATGGAACTGAGTTGGCCCAAGCTCAAGGAGGATGCAAGAGTGAAGAATAGACTAAGAGTTGGTCTATGGCATATATTCAAGGTTGGTCAAAGCTTGAATAATGCAACAAGTTGGTAATGCAAGAGTTGCATTACTATTGTCAAGCTAATTGGCGAAGTGAAGCATATATGACGCATGAGTAACTAGAGTGAGCTTAAGGAGATGGCATCGATGTTTGAAGCTTAAGGAATGTTCGTGCATGAGTTTAGAATGATAAGCATGCAGGGCCAAGAGGGCTAAACGTTGGCGCAAGACAGAATCCAGTATGGTACAGCAAGTGTGCAATACGGCTCAAGTGACGGTTATAAGTTGATTATTGGCTTCACAAGCGTGCCAAAGGTGCGAGACAAGTTAGAAGTCTTATGAAATGAGTTCATAGCCTTAGTAGAGTGTTCATAACCACCAAGAACAGGTGTGGCATCTGTTGGCTTGACAACACAAAAGGTGGCGATTGGAAAAGCAAGGCGGCGGTTATGGAAACTACGATGGGACACATGGCTGTTCCATGCGTGTGCAAGTGTTGTGCACGGTTTTGGCCATTGTAACTACTTTATAAATAGTCCTAAGGAGTGGGAAAAATCAGTAGGCTACATAGGAGAGTTAGTCTCATGTAGAGAGAGTTTTAGGCATTCACCAAGAGGGTGAATGGCACATTTTTGGTCCATGTGATGGACGAGTTTTGTAATCTTCCTTTAGTGCAATAAAATGAGTTTGTTGCGGTATCCTTTGTGTTCATTATGTTGTTGATGTTGTATGAGAATTGGTTAAGTACATGGCACAACCTCTTATGCTTATGGGGGCATGAAGAGTTAGAGAGAAAGAAGATGAAGACTTCCGTTGTGCAAAGCCTTTAGAGTGAAGGCAAATGCATACTTTGATGCAAGTATGCAAGGCTGAGTACTTGTGGGTGATGTTGAATCACTGAACCACAGAGTATTGTCGGTCATGTCCCATGAAAATTTTAGGCGATTAAATGGGCGTGTGACACACGGCAAAATGAGGGTGCTGGTATCATCTCCAGTTGGTCACTTATCGAAGAAGTGACATGGATTGTAATCTGGAGGGGGGTGTTTTCTTTTAGGGTAAACACGTGAGCTTATATCACAAGTGGTGGAGCTGGAAGGGTCCCACCATTATTTTTACGCGGGATTCAAATCCACAGTTTTGCACAGGACTAAATGTTCGTTGGCTATGGCGTTGGAAGGACGCAGTACGAACTGTACTACAGCTGGAGTACATAAAAAATGGAAGAGACTAATGAAATACCAAGCTGGTCTCTTATTGGAGAAGTGGAATCATGAGGGGGCGTGTTTTTTCCGAGGTACTATAGGACGGGATTCACACGTGGGCTTGTGATTCAAGTGATGACAGTAATAAGGTTCCATAAAGGCAAGGTTGGTATTATCAAAATGTCTTTCTTCTTATGGTTTGTTTTATGAAGTTTCAAGTACATTATGGGTACATTAGAATGCCTTTGATAATTAAGGAATAGTGGCTTGTAAGATGGTCAAAGTGCATTTTCAGCACTACGACTATGAAGCCGCGGCTGGCGTAAATCTCTGCAACAAGCTGGCTTAGGCCATCGAAGGTTGCTCAATATACGGTACATGGCGAAATTGGACGAGCCGCCACCGTTAGTTCATTTTTGTTTTTCTTAATCCATCAACAGGTTGAGAATTAAGAAGGGGGCGATGTTTGTACCCTATCCAAAATAGCGTTCGTGTGGATCACACGAGGCTTATAATGGAAGCTTAAATCCGGTTTATCGTAGAAACCGGTCGGTTTATCAAGGAAACTGGAGGGTTTATTTTGAAAACCCGCGGGGCTTATTATGGAAGCCTGGATTTGGTTTATTGTGGAAACCGGAGGGTTTATTATGGAGACCCAACTGGCTTATTATAGAAGCCCAAATCGGTTTATGAAAGAAACCCGCTTGGCTTATTGTTGAAGCCCAAAGGTCCATGGGTAAAAAGATTTTCATGGAATAATTATTAAATATTATTTAAGATAAATCTTGATGAGAAAGGGGATATTATCTTAAGTAGTTATAATTATTATTCAAGATAATAGTTATCCAAGATAAATAAGGATTATGATAAATATTAGGGTTTATCATGAATCTGGATGTTATTTGGGATTTATACAGATGAGGGAAGTTATTAGGATAACTATCAAAACCCTAAAGCTACATCTATTTCTGCCTATATATAGAGGCTAAATCTCAGCACAAAAGGTACATAATTATATTCTTTTCACCACAATACACTTGCATAGAACATCCACTGACTTTAGCATCGGAGTGTTTTTGCAGGTACCCCCACCTCTTTTAATCAATTCTTTGGATATTCTTCATCAACGGTAGCGATTGGATCAACTTTCTCGCATCTCGAAGATTGTTGGGGTGATCATTTTTGCACCAACAACCCTCATCCCAAAAATTTCCACACCACAAACCCCGGGAGATTTCAGACCTATTAGCCTGAGTAATACTATTTATAAAATCATATCCAAGATATTAGCTAACAGACTAAAACCCCTTCTAGATAAAATAATCTCCCCTAATCAATCGGCATTTCTCCCTGGTCGGCAAATCACCGATAACATCATAATTGCCCATGAACTTATCCATTCGATGAAAACCTCCAAGAAAAAAGAAAGGCTTTCTAGCGTTAAAACTAGATCTATCATAAGCTTTTGATAGGGTCGAATGGAATTTTATTGAGAAAGTCCTATTAGCTCTTGGTTTTTCGGAATTCTGGACAAAGCTCGTTCTACAATGCATATCTACAACCTCATTCTCAATCCTTCTAAATGGATCTCCGGAGCCATCTTTTATTACTTCTAGGGGGTTAAGACAGGGGGACCCCTTATCACCATATCTCTTCCTAGTTTGCATGGAAATCCTCTCTAGGCTTCTCGAAAAGGCAATTGAAGACAAGAGAATATCGGGATTCCAGATAAACAAAGATGCTCCAAATATCTCCCACCTTTTCTTTGCGGACGACTGCTTTTTATTCACAAAAGTAGATCTGGAGGAAGCAAAAAGTTTATTGGAAATTTTACAGTTATTTGGGAATATCTCAGGGCAAATGGTGAACCTACAAAAATCCAGTGTCTACCTCAGCCCAAAAATACACCCAAAACATGGAAAATAATTGCAAGAATTTTAAAAGTCCAGCTGATGACCAAAAATGATAGATACCTGGGTACACCGCTATTCTTTGACAAAAACAGAAAAGCCAACTTTGAACCGCTTTTACAGCGTTATTACTCTACGTTACAAGGTTGGAAATCGAAATTGTTATCTCAAGCTGGGAGGACTATTTTGATTAAATCGGTTCTTCAATCTTATCCGACGTATCAAATGCAAGTCCTCGCCCTGCCGAAAACAACTCTCGATCAGCTTGACCCTATTCAGAGAAACTTTTGGTGGAAAAAAGATGGGCAAAAAATACAAGGAGGATATATAAGGGCCTGGAAAAGTATATGCAAACCCATACCCCAAGGCGGCTTAGGAATTAAAAACCCACATCACTTTAACCTAGCCCTCATCACCAAACTTGCTAGTAGACTTGTAACACCCCGTGTTTTTAGCATGGCGCATGCTAAAAGATGCGCCATTTGCTTGTGATGAAGCTTCATCCAAAGCTTCCTTTGCATGGTGAGATGCATTTGGCCCTGGGCCATATCTGGTGCCAAGTAAGACACATCGCATATGCATATTGGCTAAGGCCAATATGGCATTGGTTGGAAGCTACATTGGCCAAGACCCAATCTTGCATCAAATGATGCATTAAGTCGATTGGGTAGATGACCTTGAAAATGTACGGCCAACTTGGCCATCGGGTTGCGATGGGCCAACATCGGCGTTGGCGGGTGGGCTGCCAACATGGCGGACATCCGGTTGGCGATGGAATGCCAACATGGCCGGACATCGGGTTGGAAGTGGAATGCCAACATGGCCGGACATCGGGTTGGAAGTGGACGGCCAACATGGCCGGACATCGGGTTGGCATGGACGGCCCACATGGCCGGACAATGGAACTGGCATGTGAGCCAGGACTGAATGTACAGCCATCTTGGTCGGTTATTCAGGAAAATACATGGCAACGGACATGAATAGTAAACGGGGAGTTAATGAAAGATTTTTGGTCCCCTTTCCATACTTGTCGAAATTCCATTAAGACATATATAGGGAGGGGTAGTTGGTTGATGGTGCATATGCGGACTATGCACCAAGTAAGCTTCATAGCTTAGCCGGGAGAGTATAAATGATGCCTAAGGCTCATTTATAGTTGCTTAGCCTCGCGAAGAGGGCATTTGATGCTTAGGCATCGTTATGCCATATTGCGGACCAAACATGCATCACTTGGATGCATTTCGACGGAACGGCCTATACGGACTAGGACATTTCCATTATTGCTTGGCCACGGCCTAGCAAATGAGTTGGAATAAGTTTTTGTCCCTTCGTGGATGAACTACGGTCTGTGTTTGATCCATTTAGAGTAGGGAAGGGTACGTAGGCAGCCGCAATGAGTTGCATCATTGCCGGTCCAGCACTTTTTCGCTCATATCATCTAACTGTGAGATGATTGCGACATTTTGGCCTCTCATATCATCTGGCTCGGTAGCTCGACGCAAGAGATGATTGTGGCCAAACTTGATGAGGCAAGTTGCATTCCATTCACAGGATGCTCATACTTCCCGTCAAGGCGTTCGACATAGGCTAAAAACCTGAGTGTCGTAATTTAGCTCAAGAGAAGTCCATTTTGAATGGAAACGGCCCAAAGATCAAGACATGTTGATCTATTGATCTACATGGTCACAAGAATTTAGCCAAATTCCATCGTTTAGGGCCTCAAAAGGCCGTTTTTGTCGTTTTAAAAAAAGTTTTGCTTACTTAATAAGGCCTTCTCAGAGAAAGGGTAAGTTGGGAACGGTGTGGAAGCTAAGTTAGATGCACCATGCTCCACGAGCATGCTTGCAAGGGTAAATGGACGTGGATTTTCCTAGCCTTAAGGCCCGGATCGTAGCTTCATCATGGCGCACCGGGGGAGTTACGGCCTGCGGGGCAACGCGCCAAAGGCGTAATTTTTCGGTCCGTCACAGATGGTATCAGAGCAAGTTTCGAGATAACTCTTGGACTGCGCGGAGTGGACTTGTCCACAAGTATTTCCTTAACGGAAGACTTAAAGTTGGAAAGTAGGCCAACTTCTGCGCGGGAAAGAGTTTGTAACTGCTGGGCCAGTTACTTTGCAAATCGAGTTGAGCTTGTATAAGTACTATGAGTTTGCCCGGCCTCTGTGGCACCCCACTTACGAGCATCCGGAAGACCGTCTAGGACGGTGGGTAGACAATGGGACTGATCATCCCCACACGTTGGCACTGGCCAAGGGTGTGCGTTATCGAGGCCGGCTAGCATCCCACTTACGAGTGGCAACCCGGTAAATCCGTCAGGGATGGTGGCTTGCATCCAACTGCACCGGCATTAGAGATTGGTCCTCACAGTGTTGCGTTGAGTTTTGCCTTGTCATTTCGATGACATCTTTCAACTTGTGAACCTTAGGGATTCCTGGGTGGTAGTATGGGATGCTATCTAGGATACCTTGTCGAGATATCCTCTTGGCACTGGCCAATTGCGATTCTTGGTTTTGTTGTGGGCAAGTTTTGGATTCCTGGGCAGGTGGTATGGGACATGTGCTCAGAAGGTCTAAATTTTTGTTCATGACAACTTGAAGAAACCCATGATTTCTGAGCATCTGGTATGGGACTTTTGCTCACGAAATCCAACTCGAAGAGATTGTCCACAATAGTTTTGGTTTTGAATTTCGGGGACGAAATTCTTTGAAGGGTGTGATAATGTAACACCCCGTATTTTAGCATGGCGCATGCTAAAAGATGCGCCATTTGCTTGTGATGAAGCTTCATCCAAAGCTTCCTTTGCATGGTGAGATGCATTTGGCCATGGGCCATATATGGTGCCAAGTAAGACACATCGCATATGCATATTGGCTAAGGCCAATATGGCATTGGTTGGAAGCTACATTGGCCAAGACCCAATCTTGCATCAAATGATGCATTAAGTCAGTTGGGTAGATGACCTTGAAAATGTACGGCCAACTTGGCCGGACATCGGGTTGGCAGTGGACGGCCAACATGGCCGGACATCCGGTTGGAAGTGGACGCCAACATGGTCCGGTTGGCGGGAATGCCAACATGGTCGGACATCGGGTTGGAAGTGGACGGCCAACATGGCCGGACATCGGGTTAGCGAGTGACGGCCCACATGGCCGGACAATGGAATCCAGCATGTGAGTCGGGACTAAATGTACATCCATCTTGGCCGGTTATTCGGGAAAATACATGGCAACGGCCATGAATAGTAAATGGGGAGTTGATGAAAGATTTTGGTCCCCTTTCCATACTTGTAGAAATTCCATTAAGACATATATAGGGAGGGGGTAGTTGGTTGATGGTGCATATGCGGACTATGCACCAAGTAAGCTTCATAGCTTAGCCGGAAGAGTATAAATGATGCCTAAGGCTCATTTATAGTTGCTTAGCCTCGCGAAGAGGGCATTTGATGCTTAGGCATCGTTATGCCATATTGCGGACCAAACATGCATCACTTGGATGCATTTCGATGGAACGGCCTATACGGACTAGGACATTTCCATTATGGCTTGGCCACGGCCTAGCAAACGAGTTGGAATAAGTTGTTTGTCCTTCGTGGATGAACTACGGTCTGTGCTTGATCCCTTTAGAGTAGGGAAGGGTACGTAGGCAGCCGCAATGAGTTGCATCGTTGCCGGTCCAGCACTTTGTCGCTCATATCATCTAACTGTGAGATGATTGCGACATTCTGGCCTCATATCATCTGGCTCGGTAGCTCGACGCAAGAGATGATTGTGGCCAAACTTGATGAGGCAAGTTGCATTCCATTCACTGGATGCTCATACTTCTTATCAAGGCGTTCGACATAGGCTAAAAACCTGAGTGTCGTAATTTAGCTCAAGAGGAGTCCATTTTGATGGGAAACGGCCCAAAGATCAAGACATGTCGATCTATAAATATATAGATCCACATGGTCACAAGAATTTAGCCAAATTCCATCGTTTAGGGCCTCAAAAGGCCGTTTTTGCCGTTTTAAAAAAAAGTTTTGCTTACTTAATAAGGCCTTCTCAGAGCAAGGGTAAGTTGGGAACAGTGAGGAAGCTAAGTTAGATGCACCATGCTCCACGAGCATGCTTGCAAGGGCAAATGGACGTGGATTTGCCTAGCCTTAAGGCCCGGATCGTAGCTTCATCATGGCGCACCGGGGGAGTTACGGCCTGCGGGGCAACGCGCCAAAGGCGTAATTTTCCGGTCCGTCACAGTTGGTATCAGAGCAAGTTCCGAGATAACTCTTGGACTGTGCGGAGTGGACTTGTCCACAAGTATTTCCTTAACGGAAAACTTAAAGTTGGAGAGTAGGCCAACTTCTGCGCGGGAAAGAGTTTGTAACTGCTGGGCCAGTTACTTTGCAAATCGAGTTGAGCTTGTATAAGTACTATGAGTTTGCCCGGCCTCTGTGGCACCCCACTTACGAGCATCCGGAAGACCGTCTAGGACGGTGGGTAGACAATGGGACTGATCATCCCCACACGTTGGCACTGGCCAAGGGCGTGCGTTGTCAGGCCCGACTAGCGTCCCACTTACGAGTGGCAACCCGGTAAATCCGTCAGGGAAGGTGGCTTGCATCCAACTGCACCGGCATTAGAGATTGTTCCTCACAGTGTTGCGTTGAGTTTTGCCTTGTCATTTCGATGACATCTTTCAACTTGTGAACCTTAGGGATTCTGGGTGGTAGTATGGGATGCTATCTAGGATACCTTGTCGAGATATCCTCTTGGCACTTTGGCCAATGCGATTCTTGGTTTTGTTGTGGGCATGTTTTGGATTCTTGGGCAGGTGGTATGGGACATGTGCTCAGAAGGTCTAAATTGTTGTTCATGACAACTTGAAGAAACCCATGATTTCTGAGCATCTGGTATGGGACTTTTGCTCGGGAAATCCAACTCGAAGAGATTGTCCACAATAGTTTTGGTTTTGAATTTCGGGGACGAAATTCTTTGAAGGGTGTGATAATGTAACACCCGTGTTTTTAGCATGGCGCATGCTAAAAGATGCGCCATTTGCTTGTGATGAAGCTTCATCCAAAGCTTCCTTTGCATGGTGAGATGCATTTGGCCCTGGCCATATCTCGGTGCCAAGTAAGACACATCGCATATGCATATTGGCTAAGGCCAATATGGCATTGGTTGGAAGCTACATTGGCCAAGAGCCAATCTTGCATCAAATGATGCATTAAGTCAGTTGGGTAGATGACCTTGAAAATGTACGGCCAACTTGGCCGGACATCGGGTTGGCAGTGGACGGCCAACATGGCCGGACATCGGGTTGGAAGTGGACGGCCAACATGGCCGGACATCGGGTTGGAAGTGGATGGCCCACATGGCCGGACATCGGGTTGGCAGTGGACGGCCCACATGGCCGGACAATGGAACTGGCATGTGAGCCAGGACTGAATGTACATCCATCTTGGTCGGTTATTCAGGAAAATACATGGCAACGGACATGAATAGTAAACAGTTGATGAAAGATTTTTGGTCCCCTTTCCATACTTGTAAATTCCATTAAGACATATATAGGAGGGTAGTTGGTTGATGGTGCATATGCGGACTATGCACCAAGTAAGCTTCATAGCTTAGCGGAAGAGTATAAATGATGCCTAAGGCTCATTTATAGTTGCTTAGCCTCGCGAAGAGGGCATTTGATGCTTAGGCATCGTTATGCCATATTGCGGACCAAACATGCATCACTTGGATGCATTTCGACGAAACGGCCTATACGGACTAGGACATTTCCATTATTGCTTGGCCACGGCCTAGCAAATGAGTTGGAATAAGTTGTTTGTCCCTTCGTGGATGAACTACGGTCTGTGCTTGATCCATTTAGAGTAGGGAAGGGTACGTAGGCAGCCGCAATGAGTTGCATCATTGCCGGTCCAAGCACTTTTCGCTCATATCATCTAACGTGAGATGATTGCGACATTCTGGCCTCTCATATCATCTGGCTCGGTAGCTCGACGCAAGAGATGATTGTGGCCAAACTTGATGAGGCAAGTTGCATTCCATTCACTGGATGCTCATACTTCCTATCAAGGCGTTCGACATAGGCTAAAAACCCGAGTGTCGTAATTTAGCTCAAGAGAAGTCCATTTTGATGGGAAACGGCCCAAAGATCAAGACATGTTGATCTATAAATATGATCCACATGGTCACAAGAATTTAGCCAAATTCCATCGTTTAGGGCCTCAAAAGGCCGTTTTGTCGTTTTAAAAAAAGTTTTGCTTACTTAATAAGGCCTTCTCAGAGCAAGGGTAAGTTGGGAACGGTGTGGAAGCTAAGTTAGATGCACCATGCTCCACGAGCATGCTTGCAAGGGTAAATGGACGTGGATTTTCCTAGCCTTAAGGCCCGGATCGTAGCTTCATCATGGCGCACCGGGGGAGTTACGGCCTGCGGGGCAACGCGCCAAAGGCGTAATTTTCCGGTCCGTCACAGATGGTATCAGAGCAAGTTCCGAGATAACTCTTGGACTGCGCGGAGTGGACTTGTCCACAAGTATTTCCTTAACGGAAGACTTAAAGTTGGAAAGTATGCCAACTTCTGCGCGGGAAAGAGTTTGTAACTGCTGGGCCAGTTACTTTGCAAATCGAGTTGAGCTTGTATAAGTACTATGAGTTTGTCCGGCCTCTGTGGCACCCCACTTACGAGCATCCTAAGACCGTCTTGGGACGGTGGGTAGACAATGGGGCTGATCATCCCCACACGTTGGCACCGGCCAAGGGTGTGCGTTGTCGAGCAGGCTAGCATCCCACTTACGAGTGGCAACCCGATAAATCCGTCGGGGATGGTGGCTTGCATCCAACCGCACCGGCATTAGAGATTGGTCCTCACGGTGTTGCGTTGAGTTTTGCCTTGTCATTTCGATGACATCTTTCAACTTGTGAACCTTAGGGATTCTGGGTGGTAGTATGGGATGCTATCTAGGATACCTTTTCGAGATATCCTCTTGGCACTGGCCAATTGCGATTCTTGGTTTTGTTGTGGGAAAGTTTTGGATTCCTGGGCAGGTGGTATGGGACATGTGCTCAGAAGGTCTAAATTGTTGTTCATGACAACTTGAAGAAACCCATGATTTCTGAGCATCTGGTATGGGACTTTTGCTCAGGAAATCCAACTCGAAGAGATTGTCCACAATAGTTTTGGTTTTGAATTTCGGGGACGAAATTCTTTGAAGGGTGTGATAATGTAACACCCCGTGTTTTTAGCATGGCGCATGCTAAAAGATGCGCCATTTGCTTGTGATGAAGCTTCATCCAAAGCTTCCTTTGCATGGTGAGATGCATTTGGCCATGGGCCATATCTGGTGCCAAGTAAGACACATCGCATATGCATATTGGCTAAGGCCAATATGGCATTGGTTGGAAGCTACATTGGCCAAGACCCAATCTTGCATCAAATGATGCATTAAGTCAGTTGGGTAGATGACCTTGAAAATGTACGGCCAACTTGGCCGGACATCGGGTTGGCAGTGGACTGCCAACATGGCCGGACATCGGGTTGGAAGTGGACGGCCAACATGGCCGGACATCCGGTTGGCAGTGGAATGCCAACATGGCCGGACATCGGGTTGGAAGTGGACGGCCAACATGGCCGGACATCGGGTTGGCAGTGGACGGCCCACATGGCCGGACAATGGAACTGGCATGTGAGCCAGGACTGAATGTACATCCATCTTGGTCGGTTATTCAGGAAAATACATGGCAACGGCCATGAATAGTAAATGGGGAGTTGATGAAAGATTTTTGGTCCCCTTTCCATACTTGTAAAAATTCCATTAAGACATATATAGGGAGGGGTAGTTGGTTGATGGTGCATATGCGGACTATGCACCAAGTAAGCTTCATAGCTTAGTTTAAGAGTATAAATGATGCCTAAGGCTCATTTATAGTTGCTTAGCCTCGCGAAGAGGGCATTTGATGCTTAGGCATCGTTATGCCATATTGCGGACCAAACATGCATCACTTGGATGCATTTCGACGGAACGGCCTATACGGACTAGGACATTTCCATTATTGCTTGGCCACGGCCTAGCAAATGAGTTGGAATAAGTTTTTGTCCCTTCGTGGATGAACTACGGTCTGTGCTTGATCCATTTAGAGTAGGGAAGGGTACGTAGGCAGCCGCAATGAGTTGCATCATTGCCGGTCCAGCACTTTTTCGCTCATATCATCTAACTGTGAGATGATTGCGATTTTGGCCTCTCATATCATCCGGCTCGGTAGCTCGACGCAAGAGATGATTGTGGCCAAACTTGATGAGGCAAGTTGCATTCCATTCACTGGATGCTCATACTTCCTATCAAGGCGTTCGACATATGCTAAAAACCTGAGTGTCGTAATTTAGCTCAAGAGAAGTCCATTTTGAATGGAAACGGCCCAAAGATCAAGACATGTTGATCTAGAGATCTATATGGTCACAAGAATTTAGCCAAATTCCATCGTTTAGGGCCTCAAAAGGCCGTTTTTGTCGTTTTAAAAAAAGTTTTGCTTACTTAATAAGGCCTTCTCAGAGCAAGGGTAAGTTGGGAACGGTGTGGAAGCTAAGTTAGATGCACCATGCTCCACGAGCATGCTTGCAAGGGTAAATGGACGTGGATTTGCCTAGCCTTAAGGCCCGGATCGTAGCTTCATCATGGCGTACCGGGGGAGTTACGGCCTGCGGGGCAACGCGCCAAAGGCGTAATTTTCCGGTCCGTCACAGATGGTATCAGAGCAAGTTCCGAGATAACTCTTGGACTGTGCGGAGTGGACTTGTCCACAAGTATTTCCTTAACGGAAGACTTAAAGTTGGAAAGTAGGCCAACTTCTGCGCGGGAAAGAGTTTGTAACTGCTGGGCCAGTTACTTTGCAAATCGAGTTGAGCTTGTATAAGTACTATGAGTTTGCCCGGCCTCTGTGGCACCCCACTTACGAGCATCCGGAAGACCGTCTGGGGCGGTGGGTAGACAATGGGACTGATCATCCCCATACGTTGGCACTGGCCAAGGGTGTGCGTTGTCAGGCCCGGCTAGCATCCCACTTACGAGTGGCAACCCGGTAAATCCGTCAGGGACGGTGGCTTGCATCCAACTACACTGGCATTAGAGATTGGTCCTCACAGTGTTGCGTTGAGTTTTGCCTTGTCATTTCGATGACATCTTTCAACTTGTGAACCTTAGGGATTCCTGGGTGGTAGTATGGGATGCTATCTAGGATACCTTGTCGAGATATCCTCTTGGCACTGGCCAATTGCGATTCTTGGTTTTGTTGTGGGCATGTTTTGGATTCCTGGGCAGGTGGTATGGGACATGTGCTCAGAAGGTCTAAATTGTTGTTCATGACAACTTGAAGAAACCCATGATTTCTGAGCATCTGGTATGGGACTTTTGCTCAGGAAATCCAACTCGAAGAGATTGTCCACAATAGTTTTGGTTTTGAATTTCGGGGACGAAATTCTTTGAAGGGTGTGATAATGTAACACCCATGTTTTTAGCATGGCGCATGCTAAAAGATGCGCCATTTGCTTGTGATGAAGCTTCATCCAAAGCTTCCTTTGCATGGTGAGATGCATTTGGCCATGGGCCATATCTGGTGCCAAGTAAGACACATCGCATATGCATATTGGCTAAGGCCAATATGGCATTGGTTGGAAGCTACATTGGCCAAGACCCAATCTTGCATCAAATGATGCATTAGGTCGATTGGGTAGATGACCTTGAAAATGTACAGCCAACTTGGCCGGACATCGGGTTGGCGGGACGACGGACATGGCCGGACATCGGGTTGGAAGTGGACGGCCAACATGGCCGGACATCGGGTTGGAAGTAGACGGCCAACATGGCCGGACATCGGGTTAGCAGTGGACGACCCACATGGCTGGAAAATGGAACTGGCATGTGAGCCAGGACTGAATGTACAACCATCTTGGTCGGTTATTCAGGAAAATACATGGCAACGGCCATGAATAGTAAACGGGAAGTTGATGAAATATTTTTGGTCCCCTTTCCATACTTGTCGAAATTCCATTAAGACATATATAGGAGGAGTAGTTGGTTGATGGTGCATATGCGGACTATGCACCAAGTAAGCTTCATAGCTTAGCCGGAAGAGTATAAATGATGCCTAAGGCTCATTTATAGTTGCTTAGCCTCACGAAGAGGGCATTTGATGCTTAGGCATCGTTATGCCATATTGCGGACCAAACATGCATCACTTAGATGCATTTCGACAGAACGGCCTATACGGACTAGGACATTTCCATTATTGCTTGGCCACGGCATAGCAAACGAGTTGGAATAAGTTGTTTGTCCCTTCGTGGATGAACTACGGTCTGTGCTTGATCCCTTTAGAGTAGGGAAGGGTTCGTAGGCATCCGCAATGAGTTGCATCGTTGCCGGTCCAGCAATTTGTCGCTCATATCATCTAACTGTGAGATGATTGCGACATTCTGGCCTCATATCATCTGGCTCGGTATCTCGACGCAAGAGATGATTGTGGCCAAACTTGATGAGGCAAGTTGCATTCCATTCACTGGATGCTCATACTTCCTATCAAGGCGTTCGACATAGGCTAAAAACCCGAGTGTCGTAATTTAGCTCAAGAGGAGTCCATTTTGATGGGAAACGGCCCAAAGATCAAGACATGTCGATCTATATATCCACATGGTCACAAGAATTTAGCCAAATTCCATCGTTTAGGGCCTCAAAAGGTCGTTTTTGCCGTTTTAAAAAAAGTTTTGCTTACTTAATAAGGCCTTCTCAGAGCAAGGGTAAGTTGGGAATGGTGTGGAAGCTAAGTTAGATGCACCATGCTCCACGAGCATGCTTGCAAGGGCAAATGGACGTGGATTTTCCTAGCCTTAATGCCCGGATCGTAGCTTCATCATGGCACACCGGGGGAGTTACGGCCTGCGGGGCAACGCGCCAAAGGCGTAATTTTCCGGTACGTCACAAGACTGGTCACAGAATAAGACCAACTATGGGTCAAATTATTAAAAGCAAAATACTTTCCTAGTTCCCACCCCCTAGAAAAATCCAAAATTTCGAATCTATCGTGGATTTGGACTAGCATTAAAAAAGGGCTAGAGCTAATAAAAGGTTATTTTATTTGGCAAGTCAAAAATGGAGCTTCGATGAAAATATGGGAAGACAGATGGATACCCAATACTGATATAATCCAAAAAAAAAAACCAACAATCAAGAAGAGGCTCCAACAAGAGTTCAAGAAATAATTACAGATCAGAATAGATGGGACCACGAAAAGCTAAACCAATTTTTCTACCCAGAGGATAAGGAAAAAAATCCAAGCTTTAAACCCCGGGAATCACAAAAAAGATATTATTCGATGGAGACACCATCAATCCGGAAAATTCTCGGCTAAAAATGTTTATACATTTCTAGTCAATCAGGATCCCGTCAATTATGATAACCCAGATTTCCCGTGGAGCAAGATCTGGGAAATCCAAGCTATCCCTAGAATTCGGCTTTTCATCTGGAAAATAGTGCAAAGAGTCCTTCCGACGTCGGCTAGATTAGGTGCTCACAATAACGAAATTGACCCGATTTGCCGGTTATGTAATAATCAAGTGCAAGAAACGGAGACTCATCTTTTCTGCGAGTGCCCTTTTGCAAGAGCAGTTTGGTTTGGTCTATCTCTACATAATATAATCATCGCTTATTCTCACAGCTCGGCTATTGATTGGGTTAAATGGTGGATTACGGAAGCGGATATAAAACATCTTCAAGTAAAAATATCCACAACACTTTGGTTCATTTGGAAATACAGATGTTCGATTGTTTTTGAAGAAATTCATCCAGACCCAGTCAATTTATTAGGACAAATAAATGGTTTCTTAAATTCCACCCCGTCAAATACCATTCAAAGTAATAAGGAGAATCAAAAGAAAATATCAGTCAACAATTCTTGGTCCAACCTGAATTCCGACTAGATAATATTCATTGATGCATCTTACAAAAAAGAAGACTCTTCGATGGGATATGCTTTCATCTTGTATTATGTAGATGAAGAGAGTTTCATGCACCTCTCGGCGGGTTCGGAGTGGGCTACGTCAGCTTTTCATGCGGAAGCAAAAGCCTTGCTGAAGGCAATTACGTGGCTAAAGGATAACATACTATCAAGCGTGGTCATTGCAATTGACTGTAAAGCTTTGGCAGACAAATTAAACAGGGTGACTTCAGAATATCCGTGGCCGGCAGAAAATACTTTGCAGGAAATAAGAATAATTCTGGACGAGCTCCCCCAAGCTAAAGTGAAATTCATAAGGAGAAAAAACAACAAGGCAGCAGACCGCATAGCTAAGGAGGCTAAACTAAAAAGGTTACAGCACATGTCGGAAAGCCTACATCAACGAGTTCACAAATCTAGCATAGACCATAATTTGTTTGATAAAGATGATTTTGTAAATATGTTGTATTACATTTGCTAGCTCTAATATATGATCTTTTCCATCAAAAAAATAATAAAAAATGGATATGTACGGTCCAAAACACACTTACACACGTTCGTATAAAATGTTGATGCTAAACTTCTGTTTAAGGTAGTCGAGTACTTGGGATTTTAACACATTTGATGTTTATATTAAGAAAAGTAAATGAATTAAAGAATTTGGAATTATAACAAAAAGTGGCTAATGGTAAAATTAAAATTATATAGTTTGTAAGTAAAAGCTTTGAAAGGGGAAACTGATGATACTGCTTGCTCCCAAAAATAATTTAAATAAGAGAAACTAATGATAATTTTGGTCTAAGAAATATTAGTGGATTGGCGGTTTAGTTAAAGTGGGTAATCTACTTGCTAAGAGGTCAGGCTAGGAAGTGTCGGTGGGCAGTAGACGTGTATGTTGAGATGTGTTGATGAGATCAGGTATCCATAATAGCTATCGCGCTTATGCATACCGGTGTGGTCACAATAGCTATCGCGCTTGTGAGGTGCACCAGATTTGGGGTTGTCGAATTATCGAGTTTGATTATGATTTGGGCTGCGGTCCATAGATAAATTTTGGGGTTGTCGAGTTTGCCGAGTTCAGGGCCACAACTATTCAAATAGTGTGTGTCGCGGTGGGCAGTGGTTGTCAGTCTAAAGTATTTAAGGATTTGTTGGAAAAGTCTAGTTGAGACAAATAAAGTATTCAAACAATGAAGCGAGAAACATATAAAATAAAAAATTACGAAGGTTAAAATACGCCTAAAGAATTTACCGGTAATATTCGGGTTGAACGAAAATTAATAAAATGTTCAATAATAATTTAAGAAGCTAATGACTTAAATTTGAAGTGTTCTCGAGTAAAAGTTTGAAATAAAAATTAGTAAGTCGTTAAAATAGTTTAATTGTTTATTTATGGTTTTGATGCATTGTTTGGTTTGTTTTTCCGCTGCACTCTATTATTTTTGGAAATTTCCTACTGGGTTGTGGTTGCTCACCCCTTTTTCCCTCTCTCCCTACAGAGCATACAGAGACACTAGCTGAAGAAAAGAAATTATAATTTATCACGAGGATTTGGGAATCGGTATTTCAATATCGTTATGTATTGTTTAATTATTTTCAATTATGGATTGTAACCATTTAAAATGTTTTGTAAATAATTTATTTATTTATTGGAATTTTTTCGTAGTTCTAAATTATTTTAATTTTTAAAAAGAAAAATTTGGACCTACGATAGTGGCGCTCCGGGATTCTGGGTTAGGTTCTAGCCTCAGAATTCGCGGGGTGTGACACAAAGTTTCTGCTCTTGAGACTAAAGGCGATGGAAAAATACCTAGTGATATGCAAGATACCAACATATTTGCTCTTAAGACTATATTTATTGTTTTATCCATCATATCAATAACCCAAAGGATTCACCGTATTTATAACTGCATGATGTTTCAAAGAATCCACCACTTTACAACAAAGCCAAAGAAATAAAAACAGTTTAAAATAAAATCCCCATTAAACCCTGTATAAAAAATTGTAATCAATCTTAATTAGGGATACCTAGATTTGTTTATGGTCGTCATTGCCATAGGACAGTTCAAACTTCAAAGTAATGCTTTGCAGATAAACACAACTATCATCTCAAATTCTTTTAACTTGATGTGCGCGGGGCTTCGCCCCACCCCGTGACAATGCGTTATTGATTTGGTGTGCGTGGGGCTTTGCCCCGCCCCGTGGCTATACATTTTCGATTTAGTGTTGCGAGGTGAATACATTAAATAGGTAGAGAAAGATAAGAAATTTGTGCGAATTTTATTTAGTTATTCTTTTTATTTTTTGCAGAATATATGTGTGAAATATGTGTTTTGTTCCCCTATATTCGATTTGGTGTTGCTGGGTGAATACATTAAATAGGTAGAGAAAAGACAGGAAATGTGTGCAAATTTTATTTAGTTATTCCTTTTATTTGTTGCAAAAAATATGTGTTTTTTTCCCATGTGTGTATTAATTAGGAAAAAAAAAATCTTAATATGTAAGTACTCGACTTCCGAATTCAATTTGGACTTCCATAAAATTCCAAACACGGTAAATAAAGTTTTCCTTTTTGAGTTATGGTAGGTACTCGACTTCCGATATGAATTTGGACTTCCATAAAATTCCAAACACGATAAATAAAGTTTTCCTTTTTGAGTTATGGTAGGTACTCGACTTCCGATATGAATTTGGACTTCCATAAAATTCCAAACACGGTAAGTAATGTTTTCCTTTTTGAGTTTGTAATTTTGAACCAATCATACGTTGCCAAATGTCCTCACCAAAACTCTCAGTTTCACAAAACTCAAAAAAGCCTTATTTTGGCTGATAGGAAGCGAGGGTTTCCTCACCATTCAACGTGGGAGCTTTATTTGTCTAGCCCTTTAAGTCTTTTGATAGATATGAGAGCACATATCATAAAATCCTTTAAAATCCTAAGTCATATGAGCTCCTACGTCGCACGGTGAGTGCGACACCCCCTTGAGAGTTAATGAGAACATTTCGTTGGGCATAAGTAAATTTGGTGTGGACACTTGGCGGGACTCTATTGGTATAAACATTAAAAATTAGGTTACACTCTGTTTACACCCTATATTTAACTAGCCAGTTATAACTCCGTTAGCAAAAACGTGGGTAGATAATACTTCTACAGACAACCAAGGCTTATAAATTTGTTACACTTGGTTTACACAGAAAACTTAACTGGACGTTAGTAATGCCGTTTGATGTAGACCATACTCACGTCAAAAACTGAACCTAAACCTAACTTCATATCGTCTTCTGATTCACATGTACCATCTTCTCTAATTCATGTACTTTTCTTCTGCGGCTGCCATAGCTTTTCTTCCATATACAAAATGATTGTGATCATAATCAAACCCTCTCACTTTAAAAAATTCCAAACTCTCTATATGTTGTTGATTTGAGAAGTATAACGACAAGGGTTTTCTGATTCGTAGGATCGATTGATGGGATTGGAAACCCTAAAATTATGTTGAAATCAGGATTTTATCTCCCTTAGGTAAACCCCTGTTTCTTTTAATCAATATTCCGTTGTTGGTTATTTTGAATTGAAAGCTTTAGATGATTCAGAGTTTTTTTTTGATGTTAATTTTAATTTTTCTTTGTTCATCTGATTCATTATATTTTAATTTTTAATGTGATTGGTATTTAACCAAGTAGGTGGTTTTTTTTAGGAGAGAAAATGATTAAGAAGAAACTGAATTCGATTCAGAAGATAGAGTTCCAGAAATAGTGAAGAAGAAGATTGATACACCTTCAAAAAGGTATAAAGATCAGCAAACCCAAACTACCTGTTTTGTTGTTATAGATGTTTAATATTGGTTCTCAATAATTAAGGATTTCAATATGGGATGCTTGATTCAATTTTGAAATTAGGTTTTTATGACTTAGTATGAATGGGCAATGCATAAATTAGGTACATCTATGAATTTGTATTTTCATATTAAACAACCTCAAAATTGTTTGCCATTTAGTTACACATTGTTTATATTAAAACCATATATCAATTTGTAGCACACTTGAAGTTTCCACTGCATTTTCTTCTTCGTATTTTCTGTTTTGTCAAGTGGAAACTTGCTAATGATATAGTCTTTCTATCCACAGGCATAACAACTTGAGGCAGAGGGAAGCTGGAATGGTGTTGCTTTAGTTGGATCCATGTATCGGTAAACTATTCAAGGTAATTGCAAAGAGCTCCCCACTATATGAAGCTTTTATTTGTGTTTAAACCTCAGTAATAACACTGTAATTAGTTGAGAAGAATATAACTTTTATTAAAAGCTTCAACGTGTATGTTTGTTTTGACAACAACAGTAAACCCATTTTATTACGTTTCCTACTCTTCGTTCTTTATTCTGCTTCTTCTCCTCTCGATTTTCTGTGTCTACTATACGATTCAAGCTGATCTTTTGTACGGTTACATATTTTCTCTTGGGTTTCTCTTCTTATCATCTTTTTCTGTTATTGGTTTATCTTTGTTTTTTATTAAACATAAAGATAAAGACTGATATTTTTTTATATATACATATATAATATATATTATTTTTTTGCAGTGGGTGATCATAGAAGAACCATGAGCTAATTGAATTTGTGCACTGATATGATATGTTAATCGGGTAAAGTCTATTTATGTCTATTTAATCAGTGGGTGAAGTCTATTTTTCTGTTTGTGTTTGGAATTGTTCCTTTTTGCAATGAATTTTCTACATTTTTTTTTTTGAGGCAAGCCCATCTGTTTGTTAAATTGCTTTTTTGTTTATGCTTCAAATTAATAGTCCATCTGTTGTCCCATGGTTTTGCATCAATCTTTCTATTTGTTTCTAGGAATTAGATGACTCCAGAAACTAGCTTCAGAGTAGAAAAGGCCAGGAAAGCAAGAAAATTAAGGAAAGATCTTTTGGATGTTATCAATGTTTCATATGAGAACTACTCCTAAAAGAATTTAATAGATTACAGGTGCATTGGCGATAGTGTACGCTTTTAATTATCCTATTGTAAGCAATTGTTTTTACTAAATTCCTATTTTTTTTCGTTTTTACTAGATCCTGAAGTTTGATATAGATGTGTTGTTTCTCACACTATAATGCACTTTATTTAGTTTGATGTTTGTGGAAATAGGAACCAAATTTCCCTAGGTTGCATCGACATGAGAACACGGAAGGCAGTTGAGTCCATTTGTTGCGTCGATGGCGCCTTGCATAGTTCTGCAAATTCTTAAAAGCAATGGTAGTTCATTAACCAATTGACATTCTATGTAACTTTCAATGGTCTTCAACGGTAATATTTTCTATGTACCTTTGTCCTATTGTACAAAGTAATTTCTCTAAACCTGCCTAATGCTTTTCCATTTTCCATGGAGCATTTAATGTTTTTTTAAATGAAGATGCATTCGACATGGACGCTCAATTGAACGAATGGACTTTATGCAGTAGTTATCGTTCATGGAATCTAACATTAAGATTTGAAATTTCTTTTAGCTGGAAAATGGAAGATGAAATTTCTTGGTATCCTGATGGTAATTAATATGGATAGATAGGTTAACAATTCATGGAACCGATAATATTTTCCTTAATTATAATGACATTAACGAAACTACTGTATAAGGAAACTAAAGATTGTAAGTATTGTTCATTTCTATTGGCTATTGTTTTCTACTGACTTTTTATAAGAACCATTTAAGAAACTATTGTCTGAAGATTATCTTCAAATGGTGCAACTGAGTATGATCATTAACGAAACTCTTAGGCTATACCCACCAGTTTTTGCAGTTGTAAGAAGAGTTGCAAGAGAGGTTAAAGTAGGAGATATAATCGTTCTTCCTGCAAACATAGAACTGAGCATTTCAACCTTAGCTGTTTAACATGATCCAGAGATACGGGGAGAAGATGTTTATCTTTTCAAACCAGAGATATGGGGAGAAAATGTTGCAGAACAGGGGAACACATACGAAGTTAAGAACCTGGTTTCGTGTTAGATGGTTGTACAAACTCCAGGTGGCTTTTGTGCCCTTAAAAGCTTTGGAAACCTTAAAACGGATTATTATCACTTAAAACTAAAATGAAAAGTTGTCTGTAACAATGCATGGTCGTTGGCCAACTTCACTTGACAGGCAAAATCCTTCTCTTATATGGGAAAACCAGATTATTGCCAGCTGCCTAGATGAGATATTTAGTTCTGCTTATTTTGCCGCAAAAGTGTGTTAGCGGGTGGATGGCTGCTCTGATATACAACAACTAAATGTCAAAAGTGAATATGGCTCAAAAAAGGTGAACACCGTCCTTACTTTTTTTTATTTTTGTGTGTGTGTGTGTGATGAATGGGATAGTATGGTATAACCAAAAAAGCTTTGGAATAGAATTAAGTCCATACCATTATTAAAATTGTGTGTTTTTTGGTAGGTGGAGCTTGCACTTGGTGACAGATGACAACCATCATCATTAGATATTTGTTATAAAGGTGTTGGTGATGGTCGCGAAGGAGTTAAGAAGAACTTTGATTAATTAGTGTTAGTAACTATGTTACTGACCTTCACCTCATTGCATGATGTGAAGGTTAGTTGATCTTATTTTCTACTTTAATTTTTCACTATTCACAGCCAAAAACCAGTTTATATTTATACCCTTGAATTGATTTTAGTGAGACCATATGTTCAAGATGCCATTATATTTTGCACCCTTATCATCATGCACAAGCAGTCATCAAGTGTTATGTGCAGGACAATTAGAGTAGGATTGGTGGGGCTACTTAGTCATTAAGTCTTTTGCACCCTTACCTACAACTTCAAAAAAATGGTACACTTCGTACATGGTCGGCAATACATCCCTAGAGAAATTGATGCTTAGCCATTTGTAAGGGGAATTCAACTGGGGGAAGTTATATGATTTTTCAATCTGTTTATTCTCTTTTGTGATGTTTTATTATTAATGTTTTATGTTTTCCTTGAATAGGATAACATGTGCAGAGCCAGGGACCTTGATAAATGGGCAATTTCCTGGGCCAAGAATTGAGTGTGTGACATGAAAACTTGGTTATTAATGAACCTTTCCTCTTTTCATGGTGAGTAATTCAGTTTAAAGATGATTTCTGGTATCAGTGTTTGAAAAAGCGGGGTACAACAACCACGCCCAATATTTCGCTTAGCCATCTGTATGGACAAACTCCAATATACTTTCAAGAGAATCAACTAGACTTAATCTTAATAAAGTATATTATACAAGAGAAATCACTTGAACGGTACCAAAGACCAATGTTCAAGGATCAATCAATTTCAATCAACAACCAAAGGTCGGATTTCCAATTGATTGATTCAAACGCACAACCTGTGATATTTTAATTATATAACACAATATAATGTGGAATAAAAATAACAAAGACACCAGAATTTTGTTAACGAAGAAACCGCAAATGCAAAAAAACCCCGGGACCTAGTCCAGATTGAACACCACACTGTATTAAGCCGCTACAAACACTAGCCTACTACAAACTAACTTCGGTCTGGACTGTAGTTGAACCCTAATCAATCTCACACTGATTCAAGGTACAGTTGCGCTCCTTACGTCTCTGATCCCAACATGATACTACGCACTTGATTCCCTTAACTGATCTCACCCACAACTAAGAGTTGCTACGACCCAAAGTCGAAGACTTTAATAAACAGATATGTATCACACATAAAAGTCTACATAATAGATAAATATGTCTCCCACAGATAAACCTACAAGTTTTGTTCCGTCTTTTGATAAATCAAGTTGAACAGGAACCAATTGATAACCCGGACTTATATTCCCGAAGAACAACTTAGTAATATCAATCACCTCACAATAATCCTAATCGACGCAGCGAAAAAAGATATTGTGGAATCACAAACGATGAGATGAAGATGTTTGTGATTACTTTTCAATCTTGCCTATCGGAGATAAATATCTCAAGCCAATCGTTACGATTGTACTCAAAATGATAAAATCAGCAAGATCATATCACACAACTACGGGAAAGTAGTATCGGTCTGGCTTCACAATCCCAATGAAGTCTTTAAGTCGTTAACCTGGTTTAAGAAGAAAACCTAAGGTTAAAGGAGAATCGACTCTAGATAATACAACTAGTATCACACGGAAGGTGTGGGGATTAGGTTTCCCAGTTGCTAGAGTTCTCCCTTATATAGTCTTTCAAATCAGGGTTTGCAATCAATGTTAGCTTGGTAACAAAGCATTCAATATTCACCGTTAGATGAAAACCTGATTAGATTCAAGCTAATATCTTTCAACCGTTGGATCGAAAACTTAGCTTGTTACACACAAATGAAATGTACTATTTTGGGTTTATGTAACCATACCCAAACATGAACATTTGTTGGTTCAACAATAGTCAACCAAATCGTTAGCCATATGAGCACTTTCATATCAACCATATTCTTCTTCACCATAACTAGTTCAAATGACTCAAATGAACTAGTTAGAGAGTTGTTCAATTGCAAGGAAATTTTATGTAACTACACAAGACACAATCGAAGCAAAAACGATTTGACTCACTCGAATCGGTTCATGAACTATATAGCCACGGTATGCATTTTGCATTCCTTAGTTTTTATAAATGAGTTCACAAACAATCTTTTTTAGATATAACCATCTCAAGTTCGCAAACTTAGTTCGCGGACTTAAGTTCCCGGAAGGAGTTCTCAAACTCCAGCAGAATTTCTCGGGAAGAGAACTTCCGCCAGTTCGCGGACTTAGATCACGGCTCTGATTCCGGTTCTCTTGATCAACAAAGTTCGCAAACTTCGGTTCTTGGAAAAAAGACTTATACATATATGTGTTGCCACACAATGCTTATATCCATCATTGGTTATTTAATCTAAATTCTCATTTCAATCATTGAAACATTCTTAGAGGACATTCCGTCTAAACTCTCATTTTCAAAGTGATTGAAATGTGTCATGACTTTCGTCACTAGGTAAAGATGAACTTGGCCAAATAAAAAGCTTACCAACACATATTTCGAGAAATGGATAGGCGAGATAAACTCGGCTCGAAATAGCAAATGTGTATAATCAAAGTCTATATAGCAAAACGACTTTTGTCTCAAAATAGGAGATAGAGTAGATAGAATTTTGAGTGATAGATAAGTTCAAGTCTCCACATACCTTTTAGTCGATGAAGATCCACCAGTTCCTTGAGTAGTCCTTCGTCTTGTATGATGATCGCCATGGAGTTCTTGAGCTCAACTACACTTTCTATCCTAGTCCGAGACTTAGCTATAGTACACTAGAAATCAAGACTTATAGTTTTGATCACTAACATTGGCAAACATGCTTGAGATAGCAACGCATGCGAGTTCGACCGAGCAATGCTCTAACAATCTCCCCCTTTGTCAATTTTAGTGACAAAACTATCAATATATATGGAATACAAAAAATAAATGAATTTAACTTTTGTAGCTCCTATTCCACATGCCTAATCTTCAACATTACTCGAAATCTTCGTCACTTCCAAGTACTCCAATGATCCCAAAAGTTGTAAGTTCAGCATCATCGTTGTTGAAAATAGGTAGCTATAACAACGAGAAAACAAGAGTTCTCAATCATTGTTATACAGTGTCATAGACTCATAGTATCATTATATAGTATCAAAGTTCAATTGCATCACAACTTCGACAACAATACTGTGGTGATATGTATCACTCCCCCTTAGTCAATACTCCATCTCACATGGAAACCACTCCCCCTTACATAATGATCCGAAAACCATATGTATTTGAACTACATATTAATTCTCCCCCTTTTTGTCAATAAAATTGGCAAAGGTACAAAAACGGGATCCTAATGAAATTTCCGAAAGAGACATTTCATGACCAAAAGAAAGCACATATCATCTTATTTAGATGCAATCATATAGCCGAAGCTAAATGCATTCATCAAGTATTTTATAAAGATACAAGATAACCCCTATAATATTCCACAGCCGCACTCCCCACAAAGATTTGGCAATTAAGCACAAGTTTCAATTAACAACTCTCCCCCATAATATGTCATTCCCGAAAGAACAACAAGAGCGACCTTAATTTCAAAAGAAAAGAAGGATTTCTTTGGACATAACAAATCACATACAAGTATGAATTTGAATCCAAAACACACAATTAAATTAACCATAAGAGAACTAAGGCTGCACATGGTCCGGTACGGCCCGGTTCTCTTATGGAACCGGTCCCTGTACTTGGTGTTGACCGGTACCTCCTTTTGAGGACCGGTACCTATACTTGTACCTGGTGTTGTTCATGTACCTTCGGTACCGGTCCGGTTCAAGACCGGTACCGGGTTTTTACCCATACTTGGACACGAAGAAGGAACGAAAAACTCCATCAGTATTTTGACACGGAGATGAAGTAAAGATACAGACTACAGTAGAAGAAGACCAGAAACAAAAAAAAAAGGTTCTTAGCCTTAGTATAATGGCTCCAGTTTACAAATTCATCATAGGGATTACACCCACTCCGTTTAATCCACTATTGCCGCCTCTAGGACCAAAATTCATCACCATCAACAACTCAAGCATCAACCTGAAACCCTATTCCACCACCATCTCTCAATCATCCTTCGATCAACAGCTGATTCAAACGAGTACCCAATTTCAATTACCCCCAATTATAACCAAAAATCTAAAATATAGAAGTTTTAGAGTCAAAATCAAAGCAAGAAAAATTGAAATTAAAAATGAAATTAACATACACAAAGTAATCATCTTAATCTTCTTAGGATAATCATAACATACACTTCTCCTCGATCGTTCCTCGTAATCTTCTTAGGATAATCATACAAAAAATAATCATCATCGAACTACCATCTTAATTATTAATACTCAGCAGGAAGATAATAAAGATGAAAACCAAAAGTTTATACATAAAAAAAGGGAATTACCTTTGACCTGATTCCATTAGCACTACTACTACGAGGATCCACACCTTCTTGTTTGTGTTATCATACTGAAGATTCACATCTTCTTAGTTTTTCTCTCAACGGAAGAAAAAAATGAAAAGAACAACCTAGAAATAGATAGGAACTATCTTATAATTTTTATGACAATACCTAAATTGTAAGGCTAAGATTCATTTCTAGAGATCTAATCAATGGTCGAAATTAAACAGGTACCTTGATCCGGTACACTCCGGGACTCTTGATGGAACCGGTCCATGTACTCATATACAACCGGTTCTTATTTATAGTCTCGTTCCCTGTACCGCCTTGTCCGGTTCCGTTTCGGTTCCGGTCCTATTTTATCGGTTCTAGTCCGGTTTTCCGGTTCTGGTCCGGTTCCTGTGCAGCCTTAAAGAGAACCCATGATTAATTTAACCGGAAATGCTCAACATAAGTGAACTTATGGAGACTCAAAAAATCAATTAGATTAATCACAAGAGAACCCATAATTAATCTAATCGGAATACACAACCAAATTAATCACAAAAAGTAATCAATTTAATTGGTCATGCTCGACATAAGATAACTTACGGAGCAACAACTAAATAACCAAACAAGGATGATTAATTTAGTTGTACATGCTCGACACAAAGTATCTCACGGAGCAACAACTAAGTCAAAAATTAACTCAGTCGATAGATCTCAACATAAGACACCTTATGGAATAACACAGTATGTACACAAAAATTGTGGATCAGAGATCGACCTTATACCATGGAATAAACAAGGATTCATTTTATTTTCCATCATCATTTGCACAATGACATACAATAGACATAATCCTTGTAAACAAAAGATTTTAACCTATCTTCCATCAATAATTGACATAATAGGCTTAACCTTTGTATTTGTCAAAAGTTAATTCCTTCTTTTATCAACACATGCATATCGACATATAAAGGACTTAACTTTCGACAAGGTATGGGACAATCATAGTTCACGGACGCAAACACACATATCCCATAACAAATTGCAATATATAAAACCATAAAGATTAATACTGCAAAAATCATCTTTCAAACAATTTTAGAATTTAAACCAATAAATCTAAAAACATGAAGAAGAAAACGTTGGACATAGCTATGTGTAATCACAATAATGGCTATTCCAAACTCTAGTTATTCTTCTTAAACAAAACAAGAAAAAAGAAGATTTACTAGACAAATAAACTCCTATAGAAAACATGAACTGAAAAACACTAAACCCGATCAACAACCAGAGATTGAACATGGACGAGTTCATCAGTTGCTTCCTTCAGTTCATTTTTCAAAAACTCAAGATTCCTTGTTGCTATTCCGAGTTGTTCACTGATGTGATTTTGAAGTTGTTTGTAAAGTGGTAAGAAAAGTGATTCGATTCTCGATCTTGTGAAGGATTTCCTAGACTTAAATTCAAAACAAAAATAGAAAACTCACTAAAAATTATATCAAACTTTGACAAAGATGTTATCAATATTAAAAGAACACTGAGGTTAAGATTCCACTATTTTCCAATTTCAAAGTGATTTAATCCAATATTTATATTCATGTAATTTTCTCATCCAAGTTGATTCTAAACTATTGCAACAAGTAGATTCTCAAAATAACAAGTGTAAATCCGAAGCATAGAACATCAAAAACCTAGGTCCAAGTATGCCCTATCAAAAGAAATCACAATTGTTTAACAAAAATCATTCAAACAATTATTGATCAAGGCAAAATAATCATAAAAATAATTGCAATAAATAGATAAATAAGAATATACCACTTCTTGTTGGAAAAATAGCTTCCTCTATCGCCTTAGCAATGGGGTTTAGCTCCTCATATTAACCACTTGCTCAAAATACATGTTTGTTGCTCCAAAGTTGATTAAAAAGAAGAAAAGGTATAAAACAAATGTTTTGTAACAGATTATAATTGTTACTGGAACCACATTACAAAGAACCCTAACACAGAACTGTTGCGAACTCGTACTAATTGTTACAATAATTGTGACAAAGTGAATTGAATTTGAAAGAAAAGGTCACGGAATAAACGACTGTCTTCTTTTGCTGTTCTGTGTTCTTCTTCTTCCTCCCGCATGTGTCTCTGCAACTTGATTATTTATGCTCTGTAGTGTTCTAAAACCTCCCCAAAGTTCACATAACCCCTTCTATGACTCGAACAAACCTTTTTATATCCAACATCCCGATCATAACTCGATGAAATCTCGGTTTAACCTAACTTCTTTCTTTGCTGCCAAGGTACGGGATTTTCTCTTCTAAATCTTGTTTATTCCTCCTACGAACCAAATCCAACGTCCCAGATACTCTCAAGAATATTATGGAATCAGCAGGCTACCGTTCTTCCCTTATCTGTACGTAAAGCCCATGTATAGAACCAAGAAAATTTCGATAATAATTCTTCCCTGTTTTGCTTCTCACGCATCTCCTGAGTTACCCAAACTTTCCAAACTCCTATCAAGGCTCAAACAAGACCAGATTCATCCATATCCATCGTAATAACTTCTCCCGAATCTCCAACAGAAGCCCGAGCATTTATCTTCCCCTGTTTCCTTATTCTGGCTTATCCATTGACTCGATTGATTATAATGACTATACCAAGCCTGTTTAGTGTTAACAGGTCCAACCAAGCTAAATCCGGCGATTGAATCTCTTTAATTCACGACCAAAAACTCAACCCTAAATCTGTTTTTTTCGCTGCACATGTTTTCCCGCCCTTTTTGATATTTGAATTGTTGAAGATGAGGCGCCCCCTATCCAGAGTAGGGGTGCCGATAGCAGGTGCCTTATGAGGTGTCCTGGAGGTGCCCCTTATCCAAACTGTGGGTGCCAATAACAACTCCTCCGGGTGCGTTAGACAACTTTTCGAGCCGATTTTTCCAAAAATGTTTATTGGCCAAAAATACCTACACACATAAAACACCATAATAAGTACAAAAATGAGCACTATCAATATATAGAAGCGAGACAAATTAGACACAAAAATGTGTCTATCAAATACCCCCAACTTATTATTTGCTAGTCCTCGAGCAAATCAAATCTAGAAAATAAAATCCTTACTCACTGTCGCAGGCATCGTCGATTGCATTTAGCATATGCAATAAGCCTTTAAACCCCTAGGTGTCCCTAGTGACCGAGTTATAGTCTCGGGAGGGCTTACTAGAGATATACCCACAAAACCTTTACTCTCTCCAGACCCTAGCTATCTACACAGAACCTTGGAAGGCACTAAAGAATCTCCTTGGTTGGCATACTTATTGGTTACAATACCCTGATGCGAAATTCCAATTGTTGTACACGAGTTTGCACTCAAGCATACTAAAATTCATATAAAGTGACAGATCTCTACTCAGATAGATTCTGGACATCATAACCGGAGTCAACCAATCACATGGATAGATTAAGAGATGGATATAGAAAAACATAGATGGTTTTGATGTTGACTAAGGTGAACAATGTTTCTCATATCTGTCTGAAGGCCACTGCCAAAACGAACCTATCCTAATGGATTGAGATATTGATGCGGACTAATATCAACACACTTTGGCATATACAAGGGAACCAAAGGTCGATAATCCTAACTCTAGGTCAACACAACTGGCATATACAAGGGTTCCAGTGGTCGACTTTATTGAATTTATTCCGGTTGGTCTGATGGTCTGGTCTCAATTTCTTTTCTTTTTTTTTTTTTTTTGAATCTCAATCACTCTATTTTACCCTAGCAGTGGTAAAAACTTGAATCGTGAGCCCCACCTAATTACTTAGACAAACATATTTTAAAGAAAACAAAATAAAAATAGAAGTGAAAAGGATTCAACGAGATATGGCGAAACTACCATGTTTTTTTCTTTAATTCTAACACCTGAGCTCTGTGCTTTTATGAATAGACTCTTTAGATGTTTCCATCTAATCAGATTGGTTCCTTAACTCCTACAACCAAAATGCTTCCATCCACTTAGATTGGTTAGTGCCATCCTTAATAAGCATAAATTTCTAGGCTCCGGAGTTTATTTATTGTAACAAAAAGGTAACAAAAGTTTCTACCCCACCCCCAAACTTAAATCTAACATTGTCCTCAATGTTTCTAATTAAAGAACAGTACCAAAAATATAAGTAACATGAGGAAATAGTAAAGAGAGAAGTCGGAAAGATAGTACCTGGGTGAAGTGTAACCAAAAACCTACAAAAATAATATACAACATACAAACCGCCTCGATGGTCAATCAAGGTAAACATGGTCCTCCAGAGGGACCTCCTCAACATCACCTGTAGGAAAAGGCTCTAAAAAGGGCTTCAATCGCTGACCGTTAACCTTTGAAGAACTACTACCATCTGGTGTCTCAATCTCAATAGCGCCATGAGGAAAAACAGTACGGACCACTAAAGGACCGGTCCACCGAGAGTGCAACTTCCCGGGGAATAGATGCAAACGAGTGTCATACAAAAGAACTTTTTGACCTGGAGAAAATGACTTTCGTAAAATATTCTTATCATGCACAAGTTTCATTTTGTTCTTATACTCCTTAGCACTATCGTATGCATCTCTACGAATCTCTTCCAACTCATTGAGCTGGAGCTTTCTGTGAGCTCCTGCCTTGTCAAGTGAAAAGTTTAGCTGCTTAATAGCCCAATAGGCTCTATGCTCTAACTCGACAGATGGTGACATGCCTTTCCAAATACTAGACGATAAGGTGACATTCCAATGGGTGTCTTAAACACAGTGCGATAAGCCCATAAGGCATCAGTAAGCCTCGACGACCAGTCTTTCCTATTGGGATTAACTGTTTTCTCTAGAATACGCTTAATTTCCCCGTTGGAGACCTCTACCTGACCACTAGTCTGTGGGTGATATGGGGTAGCTACTTTGTGGATAATACCATATTGTTTCATTAAAAGTGCAAACGGTCTATTACAAAAGTGTGAACCTCCATCACTAATTATAGCTCGCGGTGTACCAAAACGTGTAAGTATGTTCTCTTTCAAAAAAACTGGACTACGACCACCCGTGGTCATTTGTTTTACACGGAACCGCCTCAACCCACTTAGACACATAGTCTACAACGACAAGTATGTAAAGATAACCAAAAGAATTAGGAAATGGACCCATAAAATCAATGCCCCACACATCAAAGACCTCAATCACTAAAATAGGATTCAAAGGCATCATATTTCTACGGGAAATGGTTCCTAACCTCTGGCAACGCTCACAAGAAACACAATGACTATGGGAGTCTTTAAACAACGACGGCCAGTAAAAACCACACCGCAATATCTTAGCAGCAGTCTTCTTAGCACTAAAATGACCCCCACATGCATGTTCATGACAAAAGGAGATAATACTGGACTGGTCATTCTCAGGTACACATCTCCTAATAATCTAGTCTGGACAATACTTAAACAGATAAGGATCGTCCCAAAAGAAATGCTTAACCTCGGCTAAAAACCTAGAACGATCTTGCTTACCCCAATGTTGAGGCATTCGACCAGTAACAAGATAATTCACTATATTCGCATACCAAGGTGATTGGGAAACAGAGAACAATTGTTCATCAGGAAAGCTATCCCTTATAGGAAGGGAATCATTAGGGGAACTAACAACTATCCTAGACAAGTGGTCTCTTACTACATTTTCTAAGCACCCTTTTTGTCTCTAATGTCTGGACAAAATTCTTGTAGCAAAAGGATCCACCTAATCAATCTAGGTTTGGTATCCTTCTTAGACAAAAGGTATTTCAAAACAGCATGATCAGTATAGATTACGATCTTAGAACCTAATAGGTAGGATCTAAACTTATCCAAGGCAAACACGATGGCTAACAGTTCCTTCTCGGTAGTTGTATAGTTCATTTGGGCATCATTCAGAGTTTTGCTAGCATAGTAAATCACATGAAGTAATTTGTTTTCTCGCTGACCTAGCACAACACCTATAGCATAATCTGAAGCATCACACATAATTTCAAAGGGTAGGTTCCAGTTAGGTGCCTGGACTATCGGGGTAGTAGTGAGTAAATTCTTAAGCTTCTCAAAAGCCTCTAAACAAGCATCATCAAAGACAAACTTAACATCTTTTGTAAGCAAATTGCAAAGAGGTCTAGAAATCAAGCTAAAATCCTTAATGAATCGATGGTAAAAACCTGCATGCCCTAGGAATGACCTAATATCTTTTACGGTTTTTGGGACCTATAAAGTCTTAATAAGGTCAACCTTGGCTTTGTCTACCTCTATACCCTTTGAAGAAACGATGTGCCCTAACACAATTCCTGATTTAACCATAAAATGGCATTTTTCCCAATTAAGCACTAAATTCTTTTCCTTACACCTAGTCAACACTAATGTCAAATGATGCAAGCACTCATCAAAAGATGAACCAAACACTGAAAAGTCATCCATAAAGACCTCTAGAAACTGTTCTACCATATCGGAAAATATTCTCATCATACAACGCTGAAAATTTGCAGGGTCATTACATAGCCCGAAAGGCATGCGTCTATACGCAAAGGTACCAAAGGGACAGGTAAAAGTGGTTTTCTCTTGGTCTTCCAATAACGATCTGATTATAACCGGAGTAGCCATCTAAGAAGCAATAATAACTATGTCCAGCTAATCTCTCTAGCATTTGGTCGATAAAAGGAAGGGGAAAGTGATCCTTCCTTGTGACCTTGTTCAATTTCCTATAGTCAATACAGACACGCCATCCCGTGGTCACTCGGGTTGGGATTAACTCATTATTATCATTCTGGACTACAGTGATACGATTTCTTGGGGACAACCCGAACGGGCTGACCCACTTACTCGTCTTCGAAATTGGGTAGATAATACCCGCATCTAACAACTTAAGCACCTCTTTTCGAACTACCTCTTTCATGTTAGGGTTTAGTCGACGTTGCATCTCCCTAGAAGGTTTGGAGTCTTCTTCTAAATGAATCGATGCATACACACGGTAGGACTTATACCCTTAATGTCCGCTATAGTCCACCCTAAAGCTTCCTTATTGTATTGAAGTACTTTTACTAGCCTACTTTCCTGATCACTATCCAAATCGGAAGCTACAATCACAGGTAAAGTCTCAGATGGGCCTAAAAACACATACTTTAGAGTGTCGGGTAGTGGTTTTAGGTCCAACTTAGGAGGCTCTTCTAAAGAAGGAATTAAGGTATTCTCAGAAACTGGTAATGGTTCGAACCTAGCTTTCCATCTATCGGTGTCTAACACAGTGGGTAGAATCTAATAGAGCATTCACTTGTGCAATAGTGCTATCGTCATCAAAATCTAAACCAAAATGGGATAGACAACTTTCTAATGGGTCTTCAGACAAAATGTTTGGTAATGACTCCTCAACTAAGGCTTCTATCATGTTCACCTCTTCAACACATGTGTCATCTAGCTCATAGGGTAGCTTACTGACATTAAAAATGTTCATCTCCATAGTCATATTACCAAAAGATAAATTCATCACACCATTTCGACAGTTAATGATCGCATTAGACGTAGATAAAAATGGGCGACCTAAACTCACAGGTATCTGGTTCTCTGGGTCGGGGACAGGTTGGGTATCTAGCACAACAAAATCAACAGGATAAATAAACTTGTCGACCTCAATGAGAACATCCTCGATAACACCTCGAGGAATTTTAACGGACCTATCAGCTAACTGCAATGTCATCTGAGTAGGTTTCATTTCACCAAGTCCTAGCTGTAAGTACACATGGTACGGAAGTAAGTTCACACTATGTCATATCCCTTAGTATTTGGCTAGATAATTGTTACGGGCTACCCTTGTACTGGTGCCTTTAACAATCTCGTATGCTAGGCATGTGTGAGTTTTCCTTTCCCTTTCCTTTTGTTGGTCGTAAACCTAATGAAGAACGCAGAAAAGTTAATGAAATTAGAGTTATCTCTTCCGCCTCTTTGAGGTTTTCTCTAACTTTTACAGAGTAGATCCTGTAAAGTTATCTCTGAAATTCCTATTGTAGTGTAGATCACTACAAGTGGTATCAGATTAGGTCTTTCCTTGGCAGTTCTCATGGCAGAGGGTACTAGGTTGCAGAAATTGGACGAGTTCACCAAGAATTTGAGTCTGGAATTGCAAGGATTACGTGAGGAAGTACAGTCGTTCCGATCTGTTAAAACCGATGTGCAGACGATGAAGACAGATATCGGAAATCAATTTGAACTCCTTCAATCCTTAGATACGAAGTTTCAATTGCTTCTCGATCGTCAAGCTTTCTCTCAGGGGAATAATCAGGATGAACATATTACTCCTCCTGGGGGAGATGGGGATCCTTCTAATCGCAACACCTTTCAGGGTTACCAATCGATTCCTCAGCAGCGAATCATTCAGACTCATCAGTTGGGTGAAGGTCAGTTTTCCAATTACAGACCTAAAGTGGACTTTCCTCGTTTTGATGGTACTAATCCTAGGGCTTGGATTAGGAAGTGTAAGAAATACTGCTTTCTTCATCAAATGAATGATGAACAAAAGGTGCACATGGCTACCATATACTTGGATGGAAAAACAGATACTTGGTTCCAGGATTACCAAATAGGTAAGGGTATTTTGTATTAGGAAGATTTTATTATTGATGTTTGCACTAGGTTTCATGAAATAGGTCATGACAGTGTTGTAGGGGAGTTTAATAAGCTAGACCAAACTAATACAGTCATGGAGTATCAAGAACAGTTTGAGGAACTAAAGGCCTTAATGCTAGCTAATAACCCATCTCAGGATATCCGATTAGTGGTGCAAATGTTCACTCCTTCAACCCTACACCAGACTATATTTCTAGCTAGAAGACATGAGTGTATCCTGGACAGGGCTGCTAAGAACCAGCCAATATTTTCTCCCAAATTTACTTCTGGAGGTAAGACATTAACTGTTCCTAGCAAACCTTCAGTTTTGCCTCCTTTAGTCACTATCCCTACTGTTACTAGTCCCACCACAAGTCCTAAGGTGCAACCTGTGAAGAAACTCACTTATGCTGAGATACGTGCAAAGAGGGAGAAGGGGCTTTGCTACAATTGCGATGAGTTATACACACAGGTTCACAAATGTAATAAACAACATCTCTATATGATAGTAGTTGATGATGACAAGGCAGTTCATTCTGTAGAATTGGGAGCAGGTTCTAGTCCTCAAATTGTGGAGTTAGAGGAAGACATGGAGATCTCTGTGCATGCACTAGCTGGTAACATTTCTCCTACCACTATCAAGATTAAAGGATTTGTGAAGAAGCATGGCCTCACCATCTTAATCGACAGTGGCAGCACTCACAGCTTTCTGGACCCTGCAGCTGCTCAGAGAAGTGGTTGTATGCTCACTCCTACCCCAACTCTACAGGTTACTGTGGCTGATGGTAATAAATTGCTCAGTCAAGCCAAATGTGCTGAGTTCAGTTGGAGTATGCAAGGACATAATTTTTCCCACGACTTACATATATTAGAACTTGGTGGGTGTGACATAGTCCTCGGTGTGGACTGGATGCGCGAAAAGAGTCCTATGGTTTTTGACTTCAAGAAGTTGCTAGTGAAATTCCAACACCAAGGCAGGGAGATTGAACTAGTAGGACATAAGGAAGAAGCTGCTCTTTCACAGATGTCAGGCACCAGAATACGCAAACTCCTCAAGAAAGGCAAGCAAGGTTTTATTGGACATTTTTTTTTCCTTATCTGCTACCACACCACCGGAAGACATTCAACCACAGATTTCTGCAGTATTGGATCAATTTCCTACAATTTTTCAGACTCCAACATCACTGCCCCCGGCACGAGCTCATGACCACCACATCAATCTCACTCCAAATGCTTCTCCTCCGAATTCTCGTCCTTACCGAGTGCCATTCATACAAAAGGAGGTGATTGAGAAGCTAGTACACGAAATGTTACAGACAGGAGTCATTCAACCAAGTCACAGTCCGTATTCATCCCCTGTAATCTTGGTCAAAAAGAAAGACGGTGATTGGAGATTCTGTGTCGACTACCGCAAGTTAAATGCCATCACTGTTAAAGATAAGTATCCGATTCCCATCATTGATGAACTACTTGCTGAATTATCTGGTTCAACTATATTCTCCAAATTATATCTTCGCGCTGGTGTTGATGGTGGTTTTTAAACAAGGGGTAAAATCGTAAAACCCCATGACCTAGTGTTACCCGCAACATATTAACTAAGAGCATTTAACTCAGGTGTAAATAATTAATAGGGTATTTTTTCAAAATACCGATTAGGGTTTTTTAATTCCAAAACCAAGCCGCACAACCCTAATTCCAAAACCAAGCCGCAAACAAGCTGCGCACCATGGCAACAATGCCAAACCAAGCCGCATATCATGCACCATGGCAACAATGCCAAACCAAGCCGCATGGCAACAATGCCAAACGCACCATGGCAACAATGCCAAACCAAGCCGGGGACTTAATGTTGATGGTGGTTTTTACCATGGCAACAATGCCAAACCACCTAGTGTTACCGCACACATTAACTAAGAGCACCATGGCAACAATGCCAAATTCCAAAACCCCGCACCATGGCAACAATGCCAAACGCAATGCCAAAACCAAGCCGCATGGCAACAATGCCAAACCAAGCCGCATATCGCGCACCATGGCAACAATGCCAAACCAAGCCCACCAGCCCATGGCAACAATGCCAAACCAAGCCGCACCTCGCGCACCATGGCAACAATGCCAAACCAAGCCACCCAACAATGCCAAACCAAGCGCACCTTGGCAACAATGCCAAACCAAGCCGCACCCTGCGCACCATGGCAACAATGCCAAACCAAGCCGCACCCTGCGCACCGTGGCAACAAGGCCATATTTCCAAGCCGCTATGCCTTTGGCCCACGCCAAATATAGCGCCCTAGGCTTGCAAGACTTGCAACTAGGTCAACACGGCCGTGCGTGCCATTGGCACATGCCAAAACGTATCGCAGGCCATATTTCCAAGCCGCTATGCCTTTGGCCCACGCCAAATATAGCGCCCTAGGCTTGCAAGACTTGCAACTAGGTCAACATGGCCGTACGTGCCATTGGCACATGCCAACGCGTACCACAAGCCATACTTCCAAGCCGCTATGCCATTGGCGCATGCCAAATATAGCGCCCTAGGCTTGCAAAACGTGCAACTAGGTCAACATGGCCGTACGTGCCATTGGCACATGCCAACGCGTACCACAAGCCATATTTCCAAGCCGCTATGCCATTGGCGCATGCCAAATATAGTGCCCTAGGCTTGCAAAACGTGCAACTAGGTCAACATGGTCGTACGTGCCATTGGCACATGCCAACGCGTACCACAAGCCATATTTCCAAGCCGCTATGCCATTGGCGCATGCCAAATATAGCGCCCTAGGCTTACGAACCATACAACCTAGGCCAAGTCGTCCACGCATGCCATTGGCACATGCCAACATGCTTGCTGGTAGCTTTTCTTACCAAGGCCACGGCCCTAACGGCCACGCATGTCATTGGCACATGCCAACATGCTTGCTTGGTAGCTTTTCTTACCAAGGCCACGGCCTAACGGCCACGCATGCCATTGGCACATGCCAAACACACACGCTAGTAGCCTAACTTGCAAACCGTGCAACCTACCACCAAGGCATTCCGCACATGCCACGCACGCCACTAGCAGCTCTGGCATTGCCACTTACACTCAACATTCAACCTACCACCAAGGCATTCCGCACATGCTATTGGCACATGCCACGCACGCCACTAGCAGCTCTGGCATCGTCACTTGCGCTCGAAGTACAACCCGCAACAAGGGCATTCCGCACATGCCAATGGCACATGCCACACGCGCCACTAGCAGCGCCACTTGCACTCAAGGTGCAACCAACGAGATATCAACACAAAACTGGGGGATGCTTTCTAGGGTTTTGGTTTGGCGGTCACAGCATGCAGCGTACACTACGCTCACATTAAGAAAGCGTGAAAAGGAATAAAGCGGTCAAATAAATGAGGAAATAATGGTGAAAACGTTTTCACCCATTAACACCATGCGGTTACCACCTCCTCTCATTATTTCACCCTTTACTCTCTTCCTTCATGGGACCAGGGTACGTTTCAAACTCGACTTGTATAAATAGGTCTTACCTATTTCCACCAGACAACAAGTCTCGGTCAGGAGAAAAATACTACACTCTCAGAAAGGCAACTTTGCAAGCTCTCCCAAAAGCTTCCATCTCTTGCAAGCTTCCTAAGCTTTCACTTTCTGATACAAGTCGAGATACTACTCTCCTCAACACCTTTCTTTGCTTCCCTCCCCAAATCAACCCTTCTCCTCCACTTTGTGACCGAAGCAAGTCTGGAATGGCCATTTCTTGGTTTAGGCCGGACTTGTACAGATTGATCTCTCGAATCTATAAAGTGCTCACGTGCAGCACATTTGTTTAGGGTTTGAACCAGTTTCTCACTCACCTACCGAATTTACCGAAATCGGCAGAAACGATTTTTACCCATAAACAATTGGCGACCACAGCGGGAGGATTGATCTATCGGCTACAATACCAACTCCAACTCCTGATTTCATTTTCCGAACGTCAAATCCCAACATGGTGGAACTCAGATCTGGAGCGGCTGCCGAGAACATCAGCGCAGAACGCATCCCTGATGTTGGCATCTCTCCCCATAACGTTGTTACTTCACCAACTGACAACAAGCAACATCGAATGCACTCCCTTAAGTGTAACACCGCCTATCACCGGGGCAGAGCCGCTGCCTCCTCTAGCGTCTCTGAACAACCCTCTAATCACGGCAACGAGAATATCTCTTCAGGTGTCACGCCCCCAGTCACCAGAGCTAGGGCCGCCACCACGACCCCGAATGCTTCTTCCAGCATGGCGCCTCCGACAACTAAGGTTCCAATTACCCCGCCGACGGGACGAGAGACCGGAGGGACCAGAGGAAGTCGCCCTTACGTCACCATCGCCGATTTGACTAACGACGGAGACGCTCGCAGAGCCCGGATGACATGGTTTCAACACAAAAGGAGGTGCTCACCTTTCTCAAAACCCTGACAGAGCGACTACCCCGTGAGTCGCATCCTCCAGAGACGCCTAGAAGCATCTCCAACAACCCTGACGCCGGCACCTCGGCAGGGCACGCCTCCACGGATGAAGAAACTCGCACTAGAGTCCCGTTGGAAAGAAATCAACCACCCAACTTCGTCACGAGAGAAGATTTGGAACAACTCCTACGCGACCGAATCAAGCATGATGAGTTCGATGTACATCATCACCAACCCCCTTACCCATCCGAAATACAGAGAATCCCTCTCCCAAGGGGGTATTCTTCTCCTCAATTTACCCTGTACTTTGGTACCGGGAATGCACGCGAACATGTTTCTCGTTTCCTGGAATCCTTGGGCGAACATGAATACAATCACGTTCTTCGTTTAAGGGAATTTTCAAAATCACTTACCGGAAGGGCGTATACATGGTACAACAACATCCCACCGAACAGCATTCCCAACTGGAGTAGCATGGTCACCGCGTTTTACAGGAAGTATTTCTTCGTGTCTGAACAAGTTACCTTTTCAGACCTCGGGAGAATGTACCAGTGGGATAACGAATATCCGAATGATTTCGTCAAAAGGTTCAGGGTTCAAGCACTCGACTGTCACGACCCAAACGTGACCGAGCAACAATTGGTAAACGCATGCATCAACGGTATGGTCCCAATCTACCGCGCCCTGCTAGAAAACTTGCGTTTCCAAACATTCTCCGAACTCCATGAGGCCGCCGACGATCTGCAACGACATCGGCATTACTGAAAGGACTAGGCCAACTCGAATCAAGACGCACGTGAAACTCGCGGGAGTAGGCGCCTCATCGGCAAACAATTTAATGCCGGCTCATCCTCCGTGAACATAGTGAACGAAAGAGGGAAAAGGAAAGCCGCAACTACGAGCCACCACCAAACATGAAGCGCCGCGCAACGGAACCCTCGCAACGGAAGATCGTCACTAAAACTCCCGTGCAAAGCATCGTGAGACCAAAGGAAATACCCTTGATTTCCCATTCCCCATCGAGGAGGTGATTGACCTCCTAGAAGCCTGGGTTCAAGATGATGTCATCATATTGCCACCGCTCAGACGGCCACCAACTGAGGCTGAGATGGCGAACCCCAAATACTGCCATTACCACAGGTTCATTCACCACCCAACTAGCGATTGCAACAGACTGAAGCATATTTTCAAAGAAAGGATAGAAGCAGGAGAACTCCAACTAGGAGACGAAAGAGTGCATCGAGACCCACTACCAATAAGAAAACCGGTTTCCTCCGGGGACTCCGTACACGAGACCGTGCAATCCATGATGCGACATGTATGCGAAATTCTCTATCTTTCCAAGGTTCAGCGCCAAGATATTTTCGCAGCTCTCAATCGTGTTGTATCCGGCAAACGGCTTTTCTCTCCTCGGAATCCACGCCAAGGGCCCAAGTTTCCCAAACAAAGCGACGGAAAAACTGGGACTGCCGACCACGTCCCGTTTAAGAGGTAACGAATTTGACGACACGCTCATCGATACGGCCTCCTACCACAACATCATTACTTTCAAGACACTGAAGGCAGCATGATTTACAAAACAAGACGCTACCTATTCCCCGTCCGTGATTAAGGACTTGAGAGGAGAAGCTTTGAACGCGCATGGCTACATCAACTTAGAGATCGAGATGGGAGACGCTATAACACATAGCAAATTCCATATTGTCAAAGAACTAGATCACGACATGATATTGGGACGTTTATGGGTACTCGACAACAAAGCGAAATTGGATGTGCGCCCTCCGCCAACGTCCACGCCCGAAGGAAATTCCAACAAATCATCCCACCGGTTATCGCATCAACAAACTCATCAAGAAACCCAGGACATTTGGAGAAGACCCGTTGGCGCTAGCTCATGGTTTTCAAATGCAAGTAAGTCCGACCAAGCAACCTTTTCTCGCAAACCGGTCTTTCCTTCCCCCTTTCCGTCATGGGGACTCGGCGCGACATCGGCACGAACGCTTTCAAGAAATGCGAATGGGAGGCCGGGACCATTTGAACACTTTGCAAGAAGCTTGGAAACTTCTATTGAAGCCAACGAAGCCAAGACTCAAACGGTTGCACGACGTCCGAACCCGTTTTCAATTGGAGATGTAGTGGTCAAAGAAAGCACGTTTCAAGTTGGGAAGATGACAAAAAAATGGATTTGCCCAGTGAAGGAGAAGACAAGCCGTATCTGGTTGCGGATACCCTTTTGGGAGGATATTGCAAGCTCATCAATGCAGTCACACCTAAAGGCGTGATAATTCACTCGCGATGGCTCAATGAATCCAATCCATAAAAAAAAAAAAAGGGGGGGGGTCGTACTTCCCATTTACTCCTTTTCCTTTTCAGTATTTCCTTTAACAATTCCTCTTAGTAGTTGTACTTCCCCAAGATGAATACACCGTTTGTATTTCACCCTGGGGATTCCCTTCCCGTCAAAAATAAAATAAATATACATCTCTTTCCAAGCAAATTCTCCAGATATCAGAAAAGTACATCAGATAAACCCAGAAAACCACTGCAGAGCCATCTCTTCCAAAAAATATATATGAAGCAAATGTTTACTGATGAAGAAGAAGGAAAAGATGAGTTTACCAAAAAAAAAAGAGCGGCATCAAGGGAACTAAGCAGCTAACAGAAATAACAAAAGGGAGGAACTAGCCCTCGAAGGATGGAGCACAAGTCCCCTCGGCAAAGCTATCTTCAAACACTTCCCCAAAGAATCCTTCGGGCAACAAAGGTTCCATTCAACGGTTTTAGCAAAGCAACAACCTCAACATCCCATCCCGAAGCAACCACAAAGCGAGCAGCAGCAAGTCCTCCCCCGACGACCATTCCAAAGATACGCCACCATAACCCCTCCGCATCACCAACAACACCTTTGGCATCAACTTTAAAGGCTATTTCGCTGCCATCATATGATCCTTCAAAGGTTTTCTCAACGACACTTCTGGAGAAAGTTTTTGATTCATCCACATCGGGTCAAGAATCATGGCACACTCCTCCATGCTCACCGAGCCCAAGAAAGTCCGAATATGCACTGTTCTTCGTGGGGATAGATGGAAGGTAGGTCCTTAATGATTTCACTAGCTTCGTGGAACGGAGATTCAGTCCCAACCAATGCCTCCTCAAGAGAAGAAGACCGATCTTCACCAAGTCTGAAATCCTTCTCCGAAGAGTTAAAGGCGCAACCATCCCTGGAGGGTCCCATCACACACTGCAAAAAGATAAAAATGATGACCCAGTTCTACCATATCTATGCACATGTAAAAGAGGATAACGCGAGCAGAGAAGAATACGAAAACATACCGGTATGATCTTCTTAGCCCGAATAACCCTGGTTGGGGTGCTTTTGCAAGAATTAGACCTCGCGCCTTCACTTGGAGAACTTGGCTGGTTAGGAGATGATTCATCTCTGTGCGACATGACAAAGAAAGAAACTCGACAAGAAGAACCATTTTCTCAAACGAGGAGACAATGCAATTATTTTGGGTATAAATACGGAACCTTAAAAAAAAAAGGGAAAGGAAGCAATGAGGGACATAACGCTTCCAGATTTTAGCATGAATAATGCCCTAATTGAAGCCGCACGTGAAGGAAAGCAAGATAAGGAAACTTTGCTATCGGAAGAAACTCCCTCCTTGTTTACATCGGTCACGCCAGCAAGCACGCACAGCTTCCACACCTTGCGCCGGCCCCACCAGCCAGCACACGCAATTTCCCAAGTCGCGCCTGCAAGCACGCACAGCTTCCACACCTTGCGCCGGCCCCACCACCACCAGACACGCAATTTCCCAAGTCACGCCCGCAAGCACGCACAGCTTCCACATTCTTGCGCTTAGGTCTCACCAAATTAGCACACTCGGTTGCCAAAGCACACGCAATTTCCCAAGTCACGCCCGCAAGCACGCACATGACTTCCACGTTGCGCTTGTGGTCTCACCAGCTAGCACACTCGGTTTTGCCAAACTCACGCCAATTTCCCAACGTTGCCCAAGCCGCACCGGCCCCACCAATTGTGCCAGCCTCCCGATTTGTGCAAAACTCCCGAGGCAAGGATTCCAAATCCTATTTATAAAAGGTCGACAAGCCCCTCAATTCTCTTTACGGTTTTTGTCTGTTGATAGTCCTGTCACCATCTTATGCTTACCTCGCAACAAAGCCCCCGTTCCGAGCTAGCGGGGACTTAATGTTGATGGTGGTTTTTAAACAAGGGGTAAAATCGTAAAACCCCATGACCTAGTGTTACCCGCAACACATTAACTAAGAGCATTTAACTCGGGTGTAAATAATTAATAGGGGTATTTTTTCAAAATACCCATTAGGGTTTTCGACACGTAACCCTAATTCCAAAACCAAGCCGCACATCGCGCACCATGGCAACAATGCCAAACCAAGCCGCTTTGCACGCCATGGCAACAATGCCAAACCAAGCGCACCATGGCAACAATGCCAAACCAAGCCGCATCTCGCGCACCATGGCAACAATGCCAAACCAAGCCGCACCATCGCGCACCATGGCAACAATGCCAAACCAAGCCGCACTCGCGCACCATGGCAACAATGCCAAACCAAGCCGCATCTGCGCACCATGGCAACAATGCCAAACCAAGCCGCATCATGCGCACCATGACAACAAAGTGCCAAACCAAGCCGCATCTTTGCGCACCATGGCAACAATGCCAAACCAAGCCGCACCACTCGCGCACCATGGCAACAATGCCAAACCAAGCCGCACCACGCGCACCGTGGCAACAAGGCCATATTTCCAAGCCGCTATGCCTTTGGCCCACGCCAAATATAGCGCCCTAGGCTTGCAAGACTTGCAACTAGGTCAACACGGCCGTACGTGCCATTGGCACATGCCAACACGTATCGCATGCCATATTTCCAAGCCGCTATGCCTTTGGCCCACGCCAAATATAGCGCCCTAGGCTTGCAAGACTTGCAACTAGGTCAACATGGCCGTACGTGCCATTGGCACATGCCAACGCGTACCACAAGCCATACTTCCAAGCCGCTATGCCATTGGCGCATGCCAAATATAGCGCCCTAGGCTTGCAAAACGTGCAACTAGGTCAACATGGCCGTGCGTGCCATTGGCACATGCCAACGCGTACCACAAGCCATATTTCCAAGCCGCTATGCCATTGGCGCATGCCAAATATAGTGCCCTAGGCTTGCAAAACGTGCAACTAGGTCAACATGGCCGTACGTGCCATTGGCACATGCCAACGCGTACCACAAGCCATATTTCCAAGCCGCTATGACATTGGCGCATGCCAAATATAGCGCCCTAGGCTTACGAACCATACAACCTAGGCCAAGTCGGCCACGCATGCCATTGGCACATGCCAACATGCTCGCTGGTAGCTTTTCTTACCAAGGCCACGGCCCTAACGGCCACGCATGTCATTGGCACATGCCAACATGCTTGCTGGTAGCTTTTCTTACCAAGGCCACGGCCCTAACGGCCACGCATGCCATTGGCACATGCCAAACACACACGCTGGTAGCCTAACTTGCAAACCGTGCATACTACCACCAAGGCATTCCGCACATGCCATTGGCACATGCCACGCACGCCACTAGCAGCTCTGGCATTGCCACTTACACTCAACATTCAACCTACCACCAAGGCATTCCGCACATGCCATTGGCACATGCCACGCACGCCACTAGCAGCTCTGGCATCGTCACTTGCGCTCGAAGTACAACCCGCAACAAGGGCATTCCGCACATGCCACACGCGCCACTAGCAGCGCCACTTGCACTCAAGGTGCAACCAACGAGATATCAACACAAAACGGGGATGCTTTCTAGGGTTTTGGTTTGGCGATCCACAAAGATGCGGCGTACACTACGCTCACATTAAGAAAGCGTGAAAAGGAATAAAGCGGTCAAATAAATGAGGAAATAATGGTGAAAACGTTTTCACCCATTAACACCATGCGGTTACCACCTCCTCTCATTATTTCACCCTTTACTCTCTTCCTTCATGAGACCAGGGTACGTTTCAAACTCGACTTGTATAAATAGGTCTTACCTATTTCCACCAGACAACAAGTCTCGGTCAGGACAAAAATACTACACTCTCGTAAAGGCAACTTTGCAAGCTCTCCCAAAAGCTTCCATCTCTTGCAAGCTTCCTAAGCTTTCACTTTCGATACAAGTCGAGATACTACTCTCCTCAACACCTTTCTTTGCTTCCCTCCCCAAATCAACCCTTCTCCTCCACTTTGTGACCGAAGCAAGTCCGGGCGGCCATTTCTTGGTTTAGGCCGGACTTGTACGTAGTTGATCTCTCGAATCTATAAAGTGCTCACGTGCAAGACATTTGTTTAGGGTTTGAACCAGTTTCTCACTCACCTACCGAATTTACCGAAATCGGCAGAAACGATTTTTACCCATAAACAGCTGGATACCACCAGATTAGGGTTCACATAGATGATATTGAAAAAACTGCTTTTCGTACGCATCACGGGCACTTTGAATTTCGAGTAATGCCCTTTGGGCTTACCAATGCCCCAGCCACTTTTCAATCACTCATGAATGATATTTTTGGACCCTATCTTCGGAAATTCATTTTAGTTTTTTTTGATGACATACTGGTATATAGTCCTACCTTGGATTCACAATGTAAACATCTCCATTTAACCCTCTCTATTCTGCAACACCATTCATTGTTTGTTAAACGCACCAAGTGTTCTTTTGGACAACCTAAGATAGAATATCTAGGTCATATCATTAGCAGGCATGGTGTCGCAGCTGACCCAGCCAAGATAGAATGTATGGTTAATTGGCCTCGACCTTATACTCTTAAGGGTTTACGTGGTTTCCTCGGACTAACTGGCTATTATCGCAAGTTTGTTCGCAACTATGGATTGATCTGTCAACCACTAACTCAATTACTCAAGAAAGGGTGTTTTTCTTGGAATGATGCTGCTGAAACTGCTTTTGAGCAACTCAAAAAGATGGTCACGACTACTCCTGTTCTTGTTTTGCCTGACTTCACTAAGCCCTTTGAGGTAGAATCGGATGCCAGTGATTGTGGTGTGGGCGCAGTCTTAATGCAGGAGAGTTGACCTATTGCGTTCTTTAGCAAAGGCATGGGCATTCAGTACAGAGCTCTCTCTACATATGAGAAGGAGTTGTTAGGCATTGTGCTTGCAGTCAACAAATGGAGATCTTACTTACTCGGGAACCATTTCAAGATTTTTACGGACCATCAAAGTCTGAAGTACTTTATGGAGCAACAACTGCACACCACTCTTCAGCAGAAATGGCTCACTAAGTTGCTAGGTTATGATTATACCCTTTATTATAAGAAAGGCTCCGAGAACCGTGTAGCTGATGCTTTATCTCGTGTTTCATGTTCATCACTATCAGCAGCTGAACCAAAATGGCTTGCAGAAGTAATAGCCAGCTATGAAGATGATCCAATTGCCTCATCTTGGATCCCTCGACTCCTTATTTCTCATGTTAATGCTGATGGTTATACTTACACTAATGGGATTCTCAAGTTGCAGGGCAGAATATATGTTGGCAAAACTGGTGCTTCTAGACATAACATTCTCACAACTGTTCATTCATCTGCCATTGGTGGCCATTCTGGGATGCAAGCCAGTTACCAGCGTGCCAAGTCTTACTTCCAATGGCCAGGTCTCAAGAAGGAGCTGATTCACTTCATCCAACAATGCGACATATGCTAACAACACAAAATCGACCACCATCTGCCTGCAGGATTACTCCAACCCTTACATGTGCCTGATCAGGCTTGGAAGCATGTGAGTATAGAATTTATAACTGGGCTACCCAAATCAGAAGGCAGGGAGGTAATACTAGTCATTGTTGATCGCTTTACAAAGTATTCTCACTTTGTAGCTCTTAGTTACCCTTATACTGCACAGTCTGTGGCCAAAATATTCATTGACACTATTCTCAAGCACCACGGTCTCCTCGCAACCATTGTATCGGATCGAGACGCAGTCTTTTTGAGTGGCTTTTGGCAAGCCTTATTCAAGGTCAGGTACTTCACTCCATCTGAGCACGGCGTATCATCCTCGGACGGACGGTCGGACGGAACGTGTGAATGCGTGTCTGGAGTCTTATCTGCGTTGTATGTGCAGTTATAGGCCCGGGAAGTGGGTTTCTTGGTTATCCCTTGCATAATGGTGGTTTAATACTACCTACCACACTAGTCTCAAGCTTACACCATTCCAAGCTCTCTACGGCTACTCTCCACCACAATTTGGACTTCATCATGCTGGTGCAGTCAATCATGAAGTGGTAGAGGACTATCTACACCATCGAGGAATTATGACGGATATATTGAGACGGAATCTCCTTGCTGCCCAGCACCGCATTAAATAACAGGCAGATAAGAAATGAGTCGAAAGGTCTTTTGCAGTGGGTGATTGGGTGTACATGCGCCTGCAACCTTATCGACAGACTTCTGTCCAACTTCGTCGAAATCTTAAACTTGCAGCCAAGTTCTTTGGTCCATACCAGGTATTGGAGAAAGTAGGTGATGTTGCTTATCGTCTCCAACTACCAGCCTCATCGCGTATTCACAATGTCTTTCATGTGTCACAATTAAAAAAGAAGCTGGGGACAAGACTTATTCCACAGATATTACTTCCTACAGTGGATAAAGCAGGCTTATTCAAAGTAAAACCAGTTCAGGCCTTACAATCCAGGATTCTTCTCAAAGGTCGCCAACACATTCCACAAGTTCAAATTCAATGGTCTCATATGGCAGAAGGTGATGTTACTTGGGAGGATACTGCATTCATCAAGTCTGCCTTTCCAAAATTCATCCTTGAGGACAAGGATTAGCTGCAGCGGTGGGAATTTGTCACATCCCTTAGTATTTGGCTAGATAATTGTTACGGGCTACCCTTGTACTGGTGCCTTTAACAATCTCGTGTGCTAGGCACGTGTGAGTTTTCCTTTCCCTTTCCTTTTGTTGGTCGTAAACCTAATGAAGAACGCAGAAAAGTTAATGAAATTAGAGTTATCTCTTCCGCCTCTCTGAGGTTTTCTCTAACTTTTACAGAGTAGATCCTGTAAAGTTATCTCTGAAATTCTTATTGTAGTGTAGATCACTACACACTGGCTCCTAAGTCAAGTAAAGCTTTTTCTACCCGGTGTTTACCTATTGTACAAGCAATGGTAGGGGAACCTGGGTCTTTGTACTTTGGAGTTGTGGTGTTATGAATGATTGAACTTACATGACTAGCTAAAAAGGCTTTCTTATGGACGCTAAGTTTTCGCTTTCGCGTACACATATCCTTAAGGAACTTGGCATAAGCAGGAATTTTCCTAATTGCATCTAATAAAGGAAGGTTTATGGTAACTTGCTTAAAAACCTCCAGTATGTCATTAAAGTTCGATTCCTTCTTTGTTTGTACTAATAGTTGGGGAAACGGGCTCTAGGCACTGAATCAGACCTCTCGGGAACCGAATCGGCATCATCGAAATTTTATCAGTCTCCTCAACTAGTGGTGGTCCTGAGGGGTGAGATCCTGAGGGGTGAACTACAGTATGTTCGCTATCGGGCATGGTTACCCGATTGTCTACTACTCTACCACTCCTAAGGGTTCTAATAGCATTCAACTGATTCGATGATTTTGCACCTACTTCTTGAACTCCTCTAGGGTTGGGTAGTGTTTGACTAGGAAACTTACCTCTTTCTCCCAAAGACTCATTTATCATACCAACCTGGGTTTTTAGCTCGGAAATAGCCTGACTATTTTCTTGTCCTATCATGTTACTAGCTTGTAGACTTTGTTCTACTGATAGCTAAAATTTTGCAGTTTGCTGAGTTAACAAGTTGAGAGACTCCTCTAAGCTTAGGATTTTCTTATCTGACTGATTCTGAAACTGAACTGGTCCTGAAGGATTCTTAGTATAGCCAAAACCCGGGGGAGCATTAGAATTACTAAACTGACCTTGGTTCTGGCCCTTAGACCACGAAAGGTTCGGATGGTTTCTCCAACCAGGATTATAGGTTTCTGAATATGGGTCAAACTTTTGACGGTTATCAAATCTAGTGTTATTATAGAGAGCATTGGCTTGCTCTTCATTATTCTGGCCTTCCCAAAAAGGCTCCAATCTACCACTAGTCTGACCCACTTCTAAAGATTCTAACCTTTTTGCTATTGCAGCAATTTTGGCATCTGATTCAAAGCCTCCTTCTACCCTATGAACGTTTCCTCTGCCTAGAAGAATTGTTTTCTGGGGTTCCCTATTATTTTCCCATTGTTGGGTCTTTTCGGCGATTTCATGCAAATATGTCATCGCCTCATCAACTGTTTGGTTTTCAAACCCACCTGTACACATAGATTCTATTGTGGTCGTAGTGGAATAATCTAAACCCTCATAAAGGATCTGAACTAACCTAACCTTTTCTAGACCATGATGAGGACATTGGGCTAATAGATCATTGAACCTTTCCAAATACCTATACAAAGATTCTCCCTCCCTGTTGATAAAACGTGCGGATTTGCGTCCTAATAGACGATGTTTTGTGCCTAGGGATAAACTTGTTCAAAAAGGCAGATGTAAGTTGTTCATATGTTTCAATTGAACCAGAAGCCAAACTATATAGCCACGATTTGGCTTTATCTTTCAAGGAAAAAGGGAATATCCTGAGTTTCAAAGCATCATCATCAAGGTTTCTAATCCTTAGGGTACTACAAATTTCCTCAAAGTCCCTAACATGGAAATAAGGGTTTTCATTTTCTTTCCCTAAGAAGATTGGGAGCAGCTGTAAGGTCCCAGGTTTAAGTTCATAATTTGCTTCCGTTTCAGCTAACCTGATGCATGAGGGACGAGTAGTCCTAGTCGGGTTCAACAAAGCTTTTAAAGTTGCCATTTCTGGATCTAACGGAATATTAGGGATTGTCTCCTTGAACGGACGTTCAAAAACGGATTCTTCAAAAATCGGACTTTCTAAATTGAGGTAATCTAGACGCTTAGAACTACTAGGTTTCTCTTTAACAAATCTACCTAGGGTGTCTCTTTTATGTTCCGGCATGCAAAAGAATAAGGAAGGGGATTCTATGCAATCACAAAACAAGGCTGACTCAACCAAATCAAACCTATTTATTTCTAGCAAACAAAAAGCATGATGTCTCCACTTAGATTGTTTCTAGACCAGCTTCTAATTCTTCGAAAGGGAATTCGTTATAATTTAATCAAACCCCTCTAGAATCAATCCGAGTCAAAGTAAGTTGAATAGAGGCGAGGGAAGTTCGGTGGAGCTTTGATACCCAAGGCCTCACCGGAATTACAAGGCGGCGCAGTCACGCATTCAACTCACAGAAACCTTCACGAACTTCGAAGTGTGCTTAAAAGAGTAACCAATATTTTTCGAATGACTTTCCTACTAAGCTCGTTACCCTATCGGTCTTGTTCTAGTCAAAATTTGAAGGCTTAGGTTCACGTAGGTTACGTGTTCCTAAGGCGGGCAAGAAGAGAACGGTGATGAAATCCGAACCCTTATCTTGTATGGCCAGGCCTTGCCCTTTACTAGAAAATTAAAGCAGCCGTATTCAAGTCCTCAAAGATATATGCAAACGAAGGAATCCGGTAACTCGGCGACGGGGGATTCGCGAGTGTTCGAGAATCTTACCTCCGTTCCGGACGGGGGATGAATCGGTTGTAGTCGACTCGGGCCACTGACTCATATGTCAGTGTATGAACCCAAGGTGCAGAGACAATATCGTAATTATCCTTCTTCTCTGCAAACAATTTATATTTAAAAGTACCCTTCTGTAGGGTAAAAATAAAAATAATTTCCCAAGTCCAAAAGTCCAAAGTCCAAAAAGAAAAGAAAAATTACAAAAAAAATAAACCCTAATACAATTTTTTTTTTCTAAAAATAAACAACCCTAAAAACAAAATAACTAAAATAAAATTGTCTTCTTTTCCGTTCTTTTCGCTTTAATCTTTAGCTCTAAGTCTTTACGAAATCACCAAACTCCTTGGCTCAATTTTCTTTACGATCCAGAACCTGTAGACAAAAGATAAATACCCAAAAATGTAAAAAAGAACAAAAATAATAAAAAACTAAAAAAAAAAAAAATCTAAAACCCTAAAAACAAGTCCGCGTCGGCGGCGCCAAAAATTGATGTGATTTTGAAGTTGTTTGTAAAGTGGTAAGAAAAGTGATTCGATTCTCGAACTTGTGAAGGATTTCCTAGACTTAAATTCAAAACAAAAATAGAAAACTCACTAAAAATTATATCAAACTTTGACAAAGATGTTATCAATATTAAAAGAACACTGAGGTTAAGATTCCACTATTTTCCAATTTCAAAGTGATTTAATCCAGTATTTATATTCATGCAATTTTCTCATCCAAGTTGATTCTAAACTATTGCAACAAGTAGATTCTCAAAATAACAAGTGTAAATCCGAAGCATAGAACATCAAAAACCTAGGTCCAAGTATGCTCTATCAAAAGAAATCACAATTGTTTAACAAAAATCATTCAAACAATTATCGATCAAGGCAAAATAATCATAAAAATAATTGCAATAAATAGATAAATAAGAATATACCACTTCTTGTTGGAAAAATAGCTTACTTTATCGCCTCAGCAATGGGGTTTAGCTCCTCATATTAACCACTTGCTCAAAATACATGTTTGTTGCTCCAAAGTTGATTAAAAAGAAGAGAAGGTATAAAACAACGTGTTTGTAACAATTATAATTGTTACAGAACCACTGTTACAAAGAACCCTAACACAGAACTGTTGCGAACTCGTACTAATTGTTACAATAATTGTGACAAAGTGAATTGAATTTGAAAGCAAAGGTCACGGAATAAACGACTGTCTTCTTCTGCTGTTCTGTGTTCTTCTTCTTCCTCTCGCCTGTGTCTCTGCAACTTGATTATTTATGCTCTGTAGTGTTCTAAAACCTCCCCAAAGTTCACGTAACCCCTTCTATGACTCGAACAAACCTTTTTATATCCAACAGCCCGATCATAACTCGATGAAATCTCGGTTTAACCTAACTTCTTTCTTTGCTGCCAAGGTACGGGATTTTCTCTTCTAAATCTTGTTTATTCCTCCTACGAACCAAATCCAACGTCCCAGATACTCTCAAGAATATTATGGAATCAGCAGGCTACCGTTCTTCCCTTATCTGTACATAAAACCCATGTATAGAACCAAGAAAATTCCGATAATAATTCTTCCCTGTTTTGCTTCTCACGCATCTCCTGAGTTACCCAAACTTTCCAAACTCCTATCAAGGCTCAAGCAAGACCAGATTCATCCATATCCAGCGTAATAACTTCTCCCGAATTTCCAACAGAAGCTCGAGCATTTATCTTCCCCTGTTTCCTTATTCCGGCTTATCCAGCCCAACTCAGTTGATTATAATGACTATACCAAGCCTGTTTAGTGTTAACAGGTCCAACCAAGCTAAATCCGGCTATTAAATCTCTTTAATTCACGACCAAAAACTCAACCCTAAATCTGTTTTTTTTTTCGCTGCACATGTTTTCCCGCCCTTTTTGATATTTGAATTGTTGAAGATGAGGCGCCCTATCCATAGTAGGGGTGCCGATAGCAGGTGCCTTATGGGGTGTCCTGGAGGTGCCCCTTATCCAAATTGTGGGTGCCAATAACAACTCCTCCGGGTGCATTAAACAACTTTTAGAGCCGATTTTTCCAAAATGTTTATTGGCCAAAAATACCTACACACACATAAAACACCATAATAAGTACAAAAATGAGCACTATCAATATATAGAAGCGAGGCAAATTAGACACAAAAATGTGTCTATCATTCACGTATTGTGAAACTCGATAGTCTTCCCCTTATTGACTTCATCATCTTGGTTTCCTCTATTCATTGTGTACACCAAAAGTTGGTAAAACCTTTTGACCTTACAGAACTATGTATCAAGAGATGACACATAAGTGTATATAAATAGGTTCCATGGAAAACCCTAGGAAAGCTTGTATACGTTCGTGTGGGTCAGGTGTTCGTGCACTGGTGGTCACGACCCTAAAGTGTGACCACGAGGAAATATAATGAAATTCGTGTGTCAAGATTAATAGTTGAGAAACAACTAAATGAAGGAAGCACACATAACAGGGAATTTTTCTCAATAGAGAATGATCAGATTATCTTCAAGAGAACAACTGGAGCAAAGCTCAACATATTTTAAGATCAAAATAACAAAGAAGGAAAGACAAACATACAACCTTGACATCACTTCTCAAGACACACTTCTTGAGACTATGAGCATCCTTCTTAAACTTACAAGAAGAATGCTGCATTGAGCAGCTATCATGTTGTGTTTAGATGAGCATTTTGCTCACAAATATTGACTGCTTCTTTTTCACCTTCAAGAAGATTTACAGAAGAAGCACTTGACTTACTTGAGAAAGTTTTATCAAGAGAACAAGAAGTACCTGAGTCAGCCGCTTTCCTTGTCTTTTTGATGCTCCGTTTGAGTCTGTTTATGCTGATCTTAATCTCTGAGACTCGATTATTGATATGAATGAAATCTGGAGCAGGAGACTTGGATCCACAGTCTTCTTTAGAGAGAGAACAAGGACACAACTTTTCTTTCTTTCTCCTATGCCTTTTTCTCTTTTCGGAGTTAGTTGCCCTTCTGTCATTGTCGATATTTTTTGTTTCAAAAACACAATTAAAAAAAGTCTTATCACGGAATTTTTCTTGATTGTCGATAATGCCTTTTACTCCAACAATATGAGAGACAGGTTTAATAACTTCTTTTGACATCCATGCAAGAATGTTGTGAAGTTTTTCATTCCTCAAACGAAAATGACATCTTCGCTCAGAAATGTCCTTTATTCCCGCAATAATAGCAGTTAAAGGAATTGTTCTTAACCGTTCTCGTGTGAGTAGATTTAGAAGGGGCAAAAACCTTGTTTCTAGACACATTACATGCTGCAAGGGGTTTCTCACACAAAGAGTTATCATTAGCTTTAACAAAATTGATCTTACTCGTTTTTGGAGTGTCTATTCCTTTATAGCCCAAACCACGTGTATCACGATGTTTTTTACATGCTCCAATCATAGAGGATAATAATTTTGTAGAGCTAGAATTAAATCTACTCAGACTCTCTTCCAGTGATTTCACTTTATCAAGTGCAGCAACAAGGTCAGTCTCCAAGGATTTTTCTTTGGCGAGAAGACTGAGTTCTTTGTCATTAAAACATTTTTCTTGAGAGTCATATCTTGCTTCAGATTCTGCAAGTTTTTATTTCAACACAAAGAGATTTCGCAGAAGATTGTCACATTCAGAACTTTTTGAGCGTACATCTTCATTACAATCTTCAACAATAGATTGTAAGAGTTTATATCCACAATCATATCCCTTAAAGAGTTTTCTCAATTTTCTGTTTTCTTGACAAAGCGGAGCCATGTATTTTCTCAAGCAAGTTGTTGACTTTTTTTCTTTCAAGTCACAATCAAACAACTTGATGTACTAAGAGACTTCCTCATCAAGGCTTTGTCCTTCCTCTGAATCACTGTCATCTGAAAGATCATCCAACTGATCATCAAGAGAAATCTCCCAGTTGAATGCAGGTTCAGACAACGGATCGGAGACAACGTCCCTTTTTGGAGCTTCACGACTTTGAGGCTCACGAGGATGACTCTGAACTGATGTTGCTTTATCAGATATATTCTGATTATTTATAGAGTCAGATCGCTATAAACACAGACATGTGAGGTCTTGAATGTGTTTGCCTGCTCTGATACCAATTGAAAAAGCGGGGGTACAACAACCACACCCAATATTTCGCTTAGCAATCTGTATGGACAAACTCCAGTATACTTTCAAGAGAATCAACTAGACTCAATCTTAATAAAGTATATCAAAGAGTTATATCTCTCTTTCTCGATTCAATTCTTTCTCAAGCAAATAGAAATCTCCGAGTCTAATTGAATACAAGAGAAATCACTTGAACGGTACCAAAGACCAATGTTCAAGGACCAATCTATTTCAATCAACAACCAAAGGTCGGATTTCCAATTGATTGATTCAAACGCACAACCTGTGATATTTCAATTATATAACAAAATATAATGCGGACTAGAAATAACACATACATCAGAATTTTGTTAACGAGGAAACAACAAATGCAGAAAAACCCCGGGACCTAGTCCAGATTGAACACCACACTGTATTAAGCCGCTACATACACTAGCCTAATACAAACTAACTTCAGTCTGGACTATAGTTGAACCCCAATCAATCTCACACTGATTCAAGGTACAGTTGCGCTCCTTACGTCTCTGATCCCAGCAGGATACTACGCACTTGATTTCCTTAGCTGATCTCACCCACAACTAAGAGTTGCTACGACCCAAAGTCGAAGACTTTAATAAACAAATATGTATCACACAGAAAAGTCTACAAAATAGATAAATCTGTCTCCCACGGATAAACCTACAAGTTTTGTTCCGTCTTTTGATAAATCAAGGTGAACAGGAACCAATTGATAACCCGGGTTTATATTCCCGAAGAACATCTTAGTATTATCAATCACCTCACAATAATCCCAATCGATGCAGCGAAAAAAGATATTGTGGAATCACAAACGATGAGACGAAGATGTTTGTGATTACATTTCTATCTTGCCTATCAGAGATAAAGATCTCAAGCCAATCGTTACGATTGTACTCAAAACGATAGAATCGGCAAGATCAGATCACACAACTACGAAAGTAGTATCGGTCTGGCTTCACAATCCCAATGAAGTCTTTAAGTCGTTAACCTGGTTTAAGAAGAAAACCTAAGGTTAAAGGAGAATCGACTCTAGCTAATACAACTAGTATCACACGGAAGGTGTGGGGATTAGGTTTCCCAGTTGCTAGAGTTCTTCCTTATATAGTCTTTCAAATCAGGGTTTGCAATCAATGTTAGCTTGGTAACAAAGCATTCAATATTCACCGTTAGATGAAAACTTAATTATATTCAAGCTAATATCTTTCAACCGTTGGATCGAAAACTTATCTTGTTACACACAAATGAAATGTACTATTTTGGGTTTATGTAAACCGTACCCAAACATGAATATTTGTTGGTTTAACAATAGTTAACCAAATGGTTAGCCATATGAGCACTTTCATATCAACCATATTCTTCTTCACCATAACTAGTTCAAATGACTCAAATGAACTAGTTAGAGAGTTGTTCAATTGCAAGGAAATCTTATGTAACTACACAAGACACAATCGAAGCAAAAACGATTTGATTCACTCGAATCGGTTCATGAACTATATAGCCACGGTTTGCATTTTGCATTCCTTAGTTTTTATAAATGAGTTCACAAACAATCGTTTTTAGATATAACCAACTCAAGTTCGCAAACTTAGTTCGCGGACTTAAGTTCCCTGGAAGGAGTTCTCAAACTCCAGCAGAATTTTTCGGGACGAGAAATTCCGCCAGTTCGCGGACTTAGATCACGGCTCTGATTTCGGTTCTCTTGATCAACAAAGTTCGAAAACTTCGGTTCAAGGAAAAAAGACTTATACATATATGTGTTGCCACACAATGCTTATATCCATAATTGGTTATTTAATCTAAACTCTCATTTCAATCATTGAAACATTCTTAGAGGACATTCCGTCTAAACTCTCATTTTCAAAGCGATTGAAACGTGTCATGACTTTCGTCACTAGGTAAAGATGAACTTGACCAAAGCAAAAGCTTACCAACACATATTTCGAGAAATAGATAGGCGAGATAAACTCGGCTCGAAATAACAAATGTGTATAATCAAAGTCTATATAGCAAAACGACTTTTGTCTCAAAATAGGAGATAGAGTAGATAGACTTTTGAGTGATAGATAAGTTCAAGTCTCCACATACCTTTTAGTCGATGAAGATCCACCAGTTCCTTGAGTAGTCTTTCGTCTTGTATGATGATCGCCATGGAGTTCTTGAGCTCAACTACACTTTCTATCCTAGTCCGAGACTTAGCTATAGTAGACTAGAAATCAAGACTTATAGTTTTGATCACTAACATTGACATACATGCTTGAGATAACAACGCATGCGAGTTCGACCGAGCAATGCTCTAACATTGTTTTTTCCTTACATTGTTTAATGGAAATAAGCAATTTTTTTGTTGGTCTTGGGTTTGCAGAATATCTAGAAATTCTTTAAATTTTAGGTTGTGTTTGGTTTGTGATACAAAAATGAGTTTTCATTGAGGTTCAAAAAAATAAATAAATCAGAAGCACAATAGTCTTTTTTGGGTTAGAAATCCTTGGTGCACAAAAGTCTTCTTTCACACAAACACAGTAGGAAATTGTACTTGCTGTTTTAGCTCAAATGGAAGAGCGCATGGTTCTTCACCGTGTATTGTGGGTTCGACTCCCACAAATGGCACTGTTATTAATTTGTGTAGGCTAGAAAACCTTTTATAGCGTGTTTGGTAAGATCCCCCGACAGGCTTATAATTAATAAGGATTTTTATTAAGAACATTTATCTTATTTTTTAATAGAATTGGTGGACTCTTATGTTGCATTTTTTTTTTGACACGATCAGCACGGAAATTGAACCCGCAACCTATAGGTTGGGAGTCAAACTCCTGGCCAAATGGGCTAATGCCAGTTGGTTATGTTGCATATGGGTTAACTCTTCCTATCTAATGGCATTTTTTCTTCATAACTTAATTTTCATGTGATATTTCATTTTTTAAGACCGGATGTAGTACTGAGGCTTTTTACTGTAGAGAAAAAAGTATAATCGTCAGTTGGAATTGGAAAGACAAAAGTTGGTGGTTTGCAATTTAAAGCTCACTTAATCAGGTACTTAGGATTTTTTTTAATGCCAACGGTGATCAATGTCTGCTGCAACAATGGTAGGCATCTCGGTTGGGAGTTTAGGTGAATTAGCATGAATATTTGTTTAAGCATGCATCGGGATGGGGGCGAATCCGAGACACACCAAATCAAAAAAGTATCGAGACAAGGGCGAGGCGGAGCCGAGCCACACCAAATAAAAAATCTTATGTAGCAACAAATAGTAAATGCATCGTGACGGGACGAGGCGAAACCGAGCAATACCAAATCAAAAATGAATCGGGGGACCGAGGCGAAGCCACATCACACCAAACCAAAAGTATGATTAAAAGAAAAAAGATGGTGGATGGTTTTAGGGTCCGCCCGGTGCGTAGCACGGGCACAAATCTAGGTTTAAACCTCTATACCCTGGTTACATTTATATGGGCTGCACATGCATGGGCCCAGACCTTACTTTCTTTTCTTTTTTGTTTTGTTTTTTTTGTTTCACTAATGTCGGTTTAAGGATGGTTCCACAAATCTGACACCAACCAAATATAGAGATGCGAAGTGCGTAGACCTCAAGGTAAACCCTACCGAAGATACAACACAGCTACAAAAACGAAACCTAGTGTGTATAAAATAAAACAAAAGGCTGAATAGTGAAGCTTCAATTTTTTCCTTTGCTCCTCCCCGTTATATATATATTATTGCGTCTCTCTTCTCTCCTTGTTTTTCCCCTTTCAAAACAGTCTATTCTTCTTCTCTCTCACAACTTTGGGGGTTTTCTCTCTTCTTCTTCTTCTTTTGCTGCTGCTTCACTTTATTCTCTCTCAATAGTCGCACAATCGGATGTGCTATCGTTCTTGTGTACACCTCGAAACCCCTCTCAGGTTTTTCTATCTTGTTCCGTTACAGTTTCCTTATCTATTGATGACCTAGTTATCGATTTTTGGGTTTTTCTTAATGACAAGTTTATTTGTGTTGTTTTACAGTTATCTGAGAAAATAGGGAAGATCTATTAATGGCTTCCTTGAGATCGAGTTTGCCAGCTAGGTTGCGGCAGCTCTTATCTGGCGATGGAGGAGCTGTTGGTCCTTCTCTAAAGCTTGAGTCTGAGCCTGTAAGTATTTTATTTTTCTTACTTGGTTTTGTTTTTGTGCATCCTTTAGTAAGGATTTTTAGGGTTTTGATTATGTTAGGGCTTTAGTTAGGTTGTGTGTCATATTGTTTATGTAGTGGTGTTGTTGTAATTGATTTTATCTGTTTCGCTTCTCTCAATGCTAACTTAACTGTATTCTATTGGTTTCTTTATTGACGATAAAGAAAATCAGATTCTGAATGGTTTTCTGATAGCACAAGTATTAGTGTTAGTTGATTGATTCCCTTTACTAGAACAGTTCTGTCTAGTTGATTGTGCAATTATAAAAGATGGGTTATATCAGAAGCTTATTCGATCTTTAAAATTTCATTATGAACAATTATACTTGTAAAGCACAGTTGTGCAGCTTATTATCTTTAGCAATATATCACTTCATATAGTAGAGACACACCTTACAAGTTTGCTTATTTTGTCATTGGGATCAATGTCTTCGTTGATGTCTCTTTGAAGTTTCTCTTTTGGTTCTTCTTTCACTCATCTCTTATAATTAACTTGGACCGAGTAATTCTGACCGTTGCCCTAATATTCACAGCCTCCTTCAATTAAGACTTTTATTGATAATGTGATCAAGACTCCATTACAAGATATAGCCATACCTCTTACAGGGTTCAGATGGGAGTACAATAAGGTATGAACAATTTCTAGTGTGAGTTTTTATTTTCTGTAGCCATTTATTGTTTCGATTGCTTATTTGGACTTATGTTTCAGGGAAATTTCCACCATTGGAGGCCGCTTTTTTTGCATTTTGAGACATTTTTCAAGACATATATCTCTCACAGGAGAGATCTTCAATTATCTGATAACATTTTAGACGATGATGACGCTTTCCCCAAGCATGCCATCCTGCAGATTTTAAGGGTGATGCAAACAATTCTAGAGAATTGCCCTAACAAGAGTTCGTTTGCCGGAGTAGAGGTATCCTTCAGACTGTAGGATCATTCTTAGTTTTCTCATATTACTTGTGAACTTTCGTTTTCTCCAAGACCACGGTATTCATCTAATATTTTGTTCTATATGTTATTGCATCAGCACTTCAAGCTCTTACTTGCATCAACAGACCCTGAGATTCTTATTGCTACTTTGGAGACTCTCTGTACTTTGGTGAAGATAAACCCGTCGAAGCTACATGTGAGTGGCAAGTTGATAGGGTTGGGTTCGATTAATAGTTATCTTCTCAGTCTGGCACAAGGATGGGGAAGCAAAGAAGAAGGACTGGGTCTATATACATGTATTACATCAAATGAAAGAATAGAAGAGGAACTTTCTTCCTCTCTGTCTGATGTAGATAAGGAAGGTGCCAAATCTCAATATAGATTAGGTTCAACCCTTTATTTTGAATTCCATGGAGTTAATGCTCAGTGCACTGAGGGAAGCAGTGCCGTGACAAAGTCTTCTGACTTGCGTGTCATACACATTTCTGATCTGCATACACAACAGGAAGATGATCTATTATTGCTGAAGCAGTGTGTCGAGCAATACAATGTACCTCAAGAGCACAGGTTCTCATTGCTGTCCAGAATTAGATATGCTCGGTCTTTCTGTTCTCCTAGCGCCTGCAGACTTTATAGCAGGATCTGCCTTCTTGCATTTATTGTGCTTGTGCAATCTAATGATGCCCATGATGAGATTGTGTCTTTCTTTGCGAATGAGCCGGAGTACACAAACGAGTTGATCAAGATTGTTCGATCAGAGGAAACTATCCCTGGAACCATCAAGACCCTTGCTATGCTTGCGTTAGCTGCACAGTTGGCTGCATATTCATCCTCTCATGATCGGGCCCGTATACTGAGTGGATCAAGCATCATTGCTGCTGGGGGGAACCGCATGGTTCTTCTGAATGTGCTTCAGAAAGCCGTCTCGTCAATGAAGAGTTCTAATGATCCGTCGACTCTTTCTTTAGTTGAAGCGCTTCTACAATTTTACATGCTCCATGTTATATCCTCTTCAAGTTCAGGGAGCGCCATTAGAGGTTCAGGAATGGTTCCAACACTCTTGCCTGTACTTCAGGATGTTGAGTCTGCACATATGCATCTGGTCTGTCTTGCTGTAAAAGCTCTGCAGAAACTCATGGATTATAGTAATGCTGCTGTTTCTCTGTTCAAAGATTTGGGTGGAGTAGAACTCTTGGCTCAGAGGTTACATATTGAAGTAAATAGAGTTATTGGTTTGTCTGGTCCAAGTGATAACTCAATGATCGTGGAAGACATGTCAAATTTTGACGATGATCATCTGTATGCACAGAAGCGCCTCATCAAGGCTTTACTAAAGGCACTCGGTTCTGCCACTTATGCCCCTGCAAACTCTTCAAGGTCACATAACTCTCACGATAACTCATTGCCCATCTCTTTGTCAACCATTTTTCATAACGTTGAGCGATTTGGTGGGGACATTTATTTCTCAGCAGTGACTGTTATGAGTGAACTTATCCACAAGGACCCGACTTGTTTCTCTGCATTGCATGAATTGGGTCTTCCTGCAGCCTTTCTGTCTTCAGTGGCGGCTGGAATACTTCCATCCTCAAAAGCTATAACATGTGTTCCTAGTGGATTAGGTGCCATCTGTCTTAATGCTAAAGGCTTAGAGGCAGTTAATGACACCACGGCTTTGCGATTCCTTGTAGACATCTTCACTTCCAGGAAATATGTGTTAGCTATGAACGAGGGTGTTGTCCCTTTGGCAAATGCAGTGGAAGAGCTTTTGCGGCATGTGTCTTCATTGAGAGGCACTGGTGTTGACCTAATAATCGAAATTATTGACAAACTTGGTGCCTTCAGGGATGATGGGTGTTCTGGGTCATCTGAAAAAGGGGAAAGCAGTAATGCAATGGAAACAGACTCTGAAGATAAACAAAATGAAGGTCAGGGAAGCTTAGCCAATTCAACTTCTGATGGCATCAGTGATGAGCGATTTGTTCAGCTGTGCATCTTTCATGTGATGGTACTTGTTCACAGAACGATGGAAAACTCAGAAACTTGTAGGTTATTTGTTGAGAAGAAGGGTATTGATGCTTTGATGAGGCTGTTGTTGCGTCCTAGCATTGCTCAATCATCTGAAGGGATGTCTATTGCTTTGCACAGCACTGTGGTTTTTAAGGGTTTTACCCAGCATCACTCTGCTCCGTTGGCACATGCCTTCTGTGTCTCTCTCAGGGAATATTTGAAGAAAGCTCTAGGAGGGTTTGATTCGGCTTCTGGTTCATTTTTGCTGGCTCCAAAATCCACACCTGATAAAGCGATTTTTTCTTGCCTTTTTATTGTGGAGTTCCTTCTCTTTCTTGCTGCATCTAGAGATAACCGTTGGGTAGCTGCTTTACTGATGGAGTTTGGTAATGGTAGCAAGGATGTCCTGGAAGATATAGGGCGTGTCCATCGAGAGGTTTTGTGGCAGATTGCTCTCCTTGAAGATACACCAGTTGACATTGAGGATAATAGTTCTGGTTCCACAACCGATGCACAGAAATTGGAAACAAATGCAGATCAAAGCGACGAACAGAGAGTCAACTCTTTTAGGCAGCAACTTGATCCGTTACTCAGGCGAAGATCATCTGGATGGAGTGTTGAATCTCAATTTTTTGACCTTATAAACATGTATCGAGATCTTGGTCGTGCAAGTGGTGGTCCGCAGAGGCTGGGTATGGATGGTTCTTCTAATCCACTGCTTAGATCTGGCCATCAGTTTCATATAGCTGGCTCTTCTGAAGTTAATGGGTCTAGTAAAGTGGAAGGTGATAAGCAGAGATCATACTATTCCTTGTGCTGTGACATGATGAGATCACTTTCTTATCATATCAGCCATCTGTTCTCAGAGTTGGGAAAAGTTATGTTGCTTCCTTCACGTCGTCGGGAAGATTCTCTTAATGTGTCCCCTGCTTCAAAGTCCGTTGCTTCCACTTTTGCCTCCATTGTCTTGGGACACTTGAATTTTGGTGGGCATGTCGATCCTTCTAAATCAGAGGCTTCCATATCAACGAAGTGTAGGTTCCTTGGTAAGGTTATTGATTTTGCAGATGGCATTCTGCTTGACAGATCAGACTCCTGCAATGCCATTTTAGTGAACTGCTTCTACGGCCATGGGGTTGTTCAGGCAGTATTGACCACTTTTGAAGCTACAAGTCAATTACTTTTTGCAGTCAACAGAGCCCCAGCCTCCCCCATGGAGACGGATGACCTGAAATCTAATCAGGGTGACAAGGAAGAAACAGATCATTCTTGGATATATGGTCCGTTGGCCAGTTATGGTACACTAATGGATCACCTAGTCACTTCAAACCTGATCATTTCTTCTTTCACAAAGCATTTGCTTGGACAGCCTCTTACAAATGGAAACATTTCTTTTCCAAGAGATGCAGAAGCATTTGTAAAGGTTCTCCAATCCATGGTTCTGAAGGCAGTGCTTCCTATATGGACTCATCCTCAATTTAGTGACTGCAGTTACGAGTTCATTACGACCATTGTTTCCATCATGAGGCATATATATTCTGGAGTGGAAGTTAAAAATGTTACTAGCAGCAGTGGAACTCGTGCAAGTGGTCCTCCTCCAAATGAAGCTGCTATATCAACAATTGAAGAGATGGGCTTTTCCAGGTTGAGGGCTGAAGAAGCTCTGAGGCAAGTGGGAACAAACAGTGTTGAGATGGCAATGGAGTGGTTGTTTTCACATCCGGAGGAGGTCCAAGAAGATGATGAACTTGCTCGGGCTCTTGCTATGTCTCTTGGGTCTGGGAAGTCGGCCATGGAAGATGATGAAAAAGAAGTCATCCCAGATCAGGAGGAAGAAGCACTCCAGCTTCCACCCGTTGATGAACTGTTATTAACGTGTACAAGGCTTTTGCAGGTGAAAGAATCTTTAACTTTTCCTATCAGAGAACTGCTTATAATGATATGTCCCGTTGATGAACTGTTACTAACGTGTACAAAGCTTTTGCAGGTTAAAGAATCTCTAGCTTTTCCAATCAGAGACCTGCTTGTAATGATATGCTCCCAAAATGATGGTCAATACAGGGCTAAAGTTATTACCTTCATAATTGACCATGTAAAGCTATGCAGTTCTGTCTCTGAAAGTGGAACCAGCAATGTGCTATCTGCACTTTTCCATGTTCTAGCCCTGGTTCTTCATGAGGATGCAGTGGCACGAAAAGTTGCCTTGGAAAATGGGCTGGTAACTATTGCTTCTGATTTGCTTTCTCAGTGGGACCCAAGTTCACAAGGAGGGGAGAAATTGCATGTACCGAAGTGGGTCACATCATCTTTTCTTGCAATTGATCGGCTACTGCAAGTAGATCCGAAACTGGGTTCTGAACTTCCAGAGCAGTTGAAAAAAGATGTTCCAGATACCAATCAATCGTCACTTGTTATTGGTGAGGACAAGCCTAATGAATTGCAATCTACGTTGGGATTAGGTCAACCTGGCATTGGGGTTCACGAGCAAAAAAGACTTGTTGAGATTGCTTGTAGATGTATTAAGCTGCAACTTCCTTCTGAAACCATGCATGTGATTCTTCAGCTATGTGCTACACTTACTAGAACTCATGCTGTTGCTGTGTGCTTTCTCGACGAGGGGGGCTTGCCGTCACTGCTTTCTTTACCAACATGTAGCCTCTTTTCCGGATTTGATAACATTGCTGCTACCATAGTCCGTCATATTCTTGAAGATCCCCAGACACTTCAGCAAGCAATGGAAACTGAGATACGCCATAGCTTAGTGGCCGCAACAAATAGGCATTCAAATGGAAGGCTCACTCCACGCAATTTTCTGCTAAATTTAGCTTCTGTCATCTCTAGGGATCCAGTGGTCTTTATGCAAGCTTCGCAGTCCACTTGTCAAATTGAGATGGTTGGTGATAGACCATATGTTGTGTTACTGAAAGATCGCGAGAAAGACAAGTCCAAGGAGAAAGAAAAGCGTGAATTTTCTGATGGGAAACCTGTTTCATGCGATATTAACACTCAGACTCCTGGGAGTGGGAGTGCTAAGGGCTTAGATTCAAATATAAAAAGTGCTAAAGTTCATCGAAAATCTCCTCAGAGTTTTACAAGCGTGATTGAACTTCTTTTGGATTCTGTAATTACCTATGTACCATCTCCTCAAAATGACAGTTCAGGTGATGGGTTGTCTGGTGCCCCAACATTATCAGAAATGGACATTGATGACACTGCGAATAAAGGGAAAGGAAAGGCAATTGAGACAGTACCTGTAAATAGTGAGACCAGTGGCCAAGAAGCTTCTGCATCTCTTGCAAAGACGGTTTTTGTTCTGAAGTTGTTGACCGAGATACTTTTGACATATTCCTCTTCCGTGCCTATTCTTCTTCGAAGAGATGCCGAGGTCAGTAACTGCAGAGGTCCTCCTCTAATGGGCCCTCCTGAAATTTGCAGTGGAGGAATATTTCATCATATTCTTCACAAGTTTCTTCCTTATTCTGGAAGCCACAAGAAGGAAAAGAAAGTTGACGGCGACTGGAGGCAGAAACTAGCTACCAGGGCTGGCCAGTTTTTGGTTGCCTCTTGCATACGCTCAACAGAGGGGCGGAAGAGGGTTTTCACGGATATCAATAACGTGTTTATTGAGTTTGTTGAATCATCTATTGGTTTCAGGCCTCCGGATTGCTATATTCAAGCATATACTGATCTTCTCAATGATATCCTAGCTGCTCGCTCTCCTACGGGTTCATATATTTCAGCTGAAGCCTCAGCAACATACATAGAAGTTGGACTAGTGAAATCGATGACTAAAGCTCTTCGTGTCTTGGACCTTGATCACGCTGATTCATCTAAGGTTGTCACTGGGCTGGTTAAGGCTCTTGAGTTGGTGACGAAGGAACATGTTCACGCTTGTGACTCCACAAAGGGTGAGAACTCAGAAAAGCCTGCTGATGAGAATCAAATAGAACGAATCGAAGCTGGTGTTGATAGGTTCCAACCATCAGAGACTGCTGATCATAACGAAATTGTATCTGATCATGTCGGGCCTTTCAATGCAGTACAGACATCTGTCAGCTCAGAATTTGTCACAGATGATATGGAAAATGATGGGGATCTTGATGAAGGTTTTGCTCCAGGAGCCGAAGATGACTTCATGCATGAATCTGAAGAAACTGGGATTCTTGAGAATGGAATGGAAACTGTAGGAATAAGATTTGACATCCAACGGAATGGGCAAAACGATCTTGCTGATGAAGATGATGATGATGATGATGATGAGATGTCAGAGGATGATGAGGGAGATGAAGTTGACGAAGACGATGATGAAGATGATGATGATGAGGAGGAACATCATGACCTTGATGAAGATGAAGTTCATCACATGTCGCATCCTGACACAGATCAGGAAGATCAAGAAATTGACGAGGATGAATTTGATGAAGATGTGATGGAGGAAGAGGATGAGGATGAGGAGGACGACGAAGATGGTGTAATTCTCAGGTTGGAGGAGGGTATAAATGGGATAAATGTTTTTGACCACATTGAGGTTTTTGGTAGAGAAAATAATTTCCCCAATGACGCTCTGCATGTGATGCCTGTTGAAGTTTTTGGTTCTAGACGCCAAGGGCGGACTACATCGATTTACAATCTTCTAGGAAGAAGTGTTGATAATGGAGCACCTTCTCAACATCCTCTCTTGACTGAACCTTCTTCTTCATTGCATCCATCTCCGTTTAGACAATCAGGTAAGTTCTTAAAACTGTTCATATCTTTCCTGTTACTCGACTGTCATTTTTTGATTTTTAATCTTATTGTTAGATAATGCAGGTGATATTATTTTATCAGATAGGAATTTGGAGAATGCTTCATCCCGACTGGATACTATTTTCCGGTCACTGAGGAGTGGTGGCCGGCATGGACATCGTTTCAATATGTGGGTAGAGGATAGCCAACAACGAGGTGGTTCCAATGCACCTGTCATTCCACAAGGTCTTGAGGAGCTGCTTGTTTCCCAGTTGAGAAGACCAACTCCTGAAAAACCTTCTGAAAATACAAATGGCATGGAAACCCAAGCTGAAGGGGAGAGAGCTCAGGTAGAACAACCAGAAACAGGAGTAGCGGTAGGGCCACCTGTTGAAAGCAATGGAGAAACTTCTATACCAGCATCAGGTTCTGAGTTGGTTGAAGCTGAAAACAGTAATGTTACTCCAGAATCCAATGAATTTCTTCAAGGAGCAGATGCATCATCAGCGCATGCTCAAGCTGTTGACATGCAGTATGAACGCAATGAAACTGTTGTGCGGGATGTTGAAGCGGTAAGCCAAGAGAGCAGTGAAAGTGGAGCAACCTTAGGGGAAAGTCTCCGTAGCCTTGAAGTGGAAATTGGAAGTGCTGATGGCCATGATGATGGAGGAGAAAGACAAGGATCTACAGATAGATTGCCTTTGGGTGATCTTCAGCCAGCACGGCCAAGAAGAGCAAATCCATTAACAAATCCCATGCCACCTAGTAGCAGAGATGCTTCACTTCAAAGCGTTATTGAAGTTTCTGAAAATCCTGATCAAGGAGCAGATCAAAGTGTACTAGCTAGCGACCAGCAGATTGATAGGGCAGTTGATTCCAGTTCAATTGATCCTGCATTCCTGGATGCACTACCAGAGGAGTTGCGTGCTGAAGTACTGTCTGCTCAACAAGGTCAAGCGGCACAACCTTCGAATGCTCAACCTGAGAATGCAAATGATATAGATCCTGAATTCCTAGCAGCCCTCCCTCCAGATATCCGTGCAGAGGTTTTAGCACAGCAGCAAGCTCAGAGATTGCACCAATCCCAGGAACTGGAAGGGCAACCTGTTGAAATGGATACCGTTTCCATTATTGCCACATTCCCTGCTGAATTAAGAGAAGAGGTGCAGTCCAATGATTGTTTAGATTTTTTGTGCATTTTGTATACGTGTATCTTTAGATCTCACTTGTTAGTTAAATATGGTCATTTCAGGTGCTATTGACATCATCTGATGCTGTTCTTGCCAATCTAACCCCTGCCCTTGTTGCGGAGGCAACTATGTTACGAGAAAGGGTGGCACATCGTTACCATAGTCGTACACTTTTTGGTATGTATCCTAGGAACCGCAGAGGAGAATCTTCTAGACGGGGTGATGCTCTTGGGTCGAGTGTGGACAGAGCTGGTGGGAACCTCGCTTCCCGCAGATCCGTAGGTGGGAAATTAATCGAAGCTGAAGGGGCACCTTTAGTTGACACAGAAGCTTTGAAGGCATTGATACGGTTGCTTCGTATTGTCCAGGTTTGCATTTAGTGAAATTAAGTTTGACCTCATGGTTTCTCTTTCAAATTATTCAAAATATTGACGTAATCCTTTTTCAGCCCATCTATAAAGGTCAGTTGCAGAAGCTTCTATTGAACCTATGTGCTCATCATGAGACTAGAGCTGGTTTGGTGCAAATTCTGATGGATATGCTGATGCTTGATACGCGCAAGCCTGTCCATCAATTAAGTGATGGGTCAGAGCCCTCATATAGGCTGTATTCTTGCCAGAGTTATGTTATGTACTCTCGCCCTCAATTTTTAGACGGTACGCCTTGTTTACTGTTTGGATCTCCTCCAAATCATTGAAATTATGCAGTTCTATGTGTATTCTTAAATATATCCACTATCTCCTGACTTAATTATGTGAATCACTTCCATCAGTTACTATGTGGTTTATGGTGTGCAATTTACATCTGTGTATACATGGTTTGGAGAAAGGCAAAATTGATTGGCATGAGTTCTTGTCAGACTTTAGTAACTAATATCTGGATAAACTTTTATACTTCATAATTTATAATTTCTTTTTTGGACTATCTTTTCAGGAGTTCCTCCCTTGGTGTCCCGACGTATTCTTGAAACTCTTACCTACTTGGCTCGAAATCATCCAAATGTGGCAAAGCTTTTGCTCCAGCTCGAGCTGCCTCGTTCTCCTGCAAGAGAGTTGCATGGATCTGATCAGGGGCGTGGCAAAGCTGTGATGGTTATGGAAGAGGATGATAAGCAGCTTCAGGAAGGGGATGCGTCGATTGTCTTGCTTTTGAGTTTGTTGAATCTTCCACTTTATTTGAGGAGCATTGCTCATCTAGAACAAGTAAGCAAGCTTCTGCATTTTACAAATACCATTGAAATTCCCCGAGATATAATTACTGATGTTGTATTTCTTCTATTTGTTTTTCAGTTGCTAAATTTATTGGAAGTTGTCATTGATAATGCTGAAAGTAGCTCCAACACGTCTAATCCGACAGAAGTCTCGCCGACAGAAGTATCGCCTACTGAGCAACCGTCTGGCCCTGAAATAGCGGCTTCTGATGCCGGGTTAAACTCAGATGTGGGTGCCTCTTCTAGTGATGCTATGCCAACCAAAAGTGAAACCTCTAAGCCTTCCACATCTTCTCATGCAAATAAAGAATGTGACGTTCACTCTGTACTACTTGGCCTACCACAAGCTGAGCTTAGGCTTTTATGCTCTTTGCTTGCACGTGAAGGGTATGATCTAACTCTTGATTCTATTTGTTTTATGGGAACCTGCATCTACTGTCCTCATCTTCCAATTACTTATAATACTTTTTGGTATTGCAGTTTATCAGACAATGCTTATGCTCTTGTCGGTGAGGTTTTAAAGAAGTTGGTGGCTATTGCTCCAACTTATTGCCATTTATTTATCAGAGAGTTAGCAACTTCAGTGGAAAACCTTTCTAGATCTGCCATTGGTGAATTGCAAGTATTTGGAGAAGCAGAAAAGGCACTGCTTAGCTCAACTTCCAATGATGGTACTGCAATCCTGAGGGTTCTACAAGCACTAAGCTCTCTTGTTGCATGCTTGCAAGAGAAGGAGAAAGATCCTGAAGGAAAAGATCAGACTGATACTCAAACTCAGGTGCGGGGGATAAATTCAGTTTTGGATCCCTTATGGTTGGAGTTGAGCACTTGCATAAGCAAGATAGAGAGCTACTCAGATACTGCTCCTGATTTATTCCCTGCATCCAGAAGCTTGTCACCCGCAACAGCAAGTGCAGTATCCCCACTTCCTGCGGGTACCCAGAATGTGTTGCCATATATTGAATCGTTCTTTGTAACATGTGAGAAGTTAGATCCTTTACAAGCAGGAGCCAGTAATGACCTCTCTGCTGCTGGGACTTCTGACACTGAAGAGGCCACAACTTCCTCTGGACAGCAGAGGACAACTTCAGTTTCCAATGCAAAAGGTGATGAGAAAAATGCTGCATTTGTGAAGTTCTCAGAAAAGCATAGGAAGCTGTTGAATGCTTTTATAAGACAAAACCCTGGGCTGCTCGAAAAGTCGTTCTCTCTGATGCTGAAGGTGCCGCGTTTTATCGACTTCGACAACAAGCGGTCTCACTTCAGATCAAAAATAAAGCACCAGCATGACCATCATCATAGTCCATTGAGAATTTCAGTCAGAAGGGCTTACATTCTCGAAGATTCATATAACCAGCTGCGCATGCGTTCCACCCAAGATCTAAAGGGAGGTTGACTGTTCATTTCCAGGGAGAGGAAGGAATTGATGCTGGTGGACTTACAAGGGAATGGTATCAGTTGTTGTCAAGGGTTATTTTTGACAAGGGGGCACTACTTTTCACAACAGTTGGTAATGAGTCAACATTTCAGCCAAATCCCAACTCTGTTTACCAGACAGAACATCTTTCATACTTCAAGTTTGTAGGCCGAGTGGTGTGTTTCTTTCTCTGTTGCAACTATCGTAACTGGGTCTCTTGTATCTATTTGATTGCTAATTGCTAAGTCATCTCATGATGATGGGCTTTATAATAATATTCTTTCATTGGGTGCAGGTTGGGAAAGCTCTGTTCGACGGGCAGCTTCTTGATGTTCACTTTACTCGATCATTCTATAAGCATATCTTAGGGGTCAAAGTGACCTATCATGACATTGAGGCTATAGATCCTGATTACTTCAAAATTTGAAATGGATGCTTGAGGTACGCAATAAGTCTTATGCTTACTACCCGCAAGCTTTTCTTGTGTTCCTAATTTTTTTGACGGAATACTTAATTTATCTAATAATTATCTCATGCTGATTTGATTTTTTAACTATTTCTTCTTTTCTGTAGAATGACATTAGTGATGTGCTAGACCTAACTTTCAGCATGGACGCCGACGAGGAGAAGCTGATATTATATGAGAGGGCTGAGGTAATGCCAATTACCAATTGCATTAGATGTTTTGTTGGTCAATGATTTTGCTCAAAATATATTGGTAATGATGTCATAAACACACAACGATGGTGAAATGCAGGTCACTGATTATGAACTGATTCCTGGTGGCGAAATATTCGTGTGACCGAGGAGAACAAGCATGAATATGTGGATCTTGTTGCTGAGCATCGGTTGACAACTGCTATTCGTCCCCAGATTAATGCATTTTTGGAAGGTTTTAATGAGTTGATCTCACGGGAGTTGATATCTATTTTCAATGACAAGGAGCTGGAGTTGTTGATTAGCGGGCTTCCAGACATCGACTGTGAGTTCATCTTTTCTTCTTTATGCATGTTTAGGGTTTCAGTTGTTTTTGTTAAAGACTTGTTATACTGATTCCACTTCAAAAAATATCAGTGGATGACATGAGAGCGAATACCGAGTATTCTGGCTACAGCTCTGCTTCACCCATTATCCAATGGTTTTGGGAGGTGGCTCAAGGTTTTAGCAAGGAGGATAAAGCTCGTCTCTTGCAGTTTGTGACTGGCACCTCAAAGGTACTGGTTGCTTTATAATCTCTATGCATCCTAGGATTTTGTTATAACACAAATCTTTTATGATAAATAAAGGTTTATTGCTCTGTGCAACCACCAGCACACACACACACACACACACACATCTTGTGTAGTTTAGGTTCTGATATGCATTATTTACAACCTTGTGAAGGTACCTTTGGAAGGTTTTAGCGCACTCCAGGGAATTTCAGGCTCGCAGAGGTTTCAGATTCACAAGGCCTATGGCAGCCATGATCACCTGCCTTCTGCTCATACATGGTACTCCAACCAGCTGTTTCACTTTGTTTCTTCTTTCATTTTCTCAATTTTCTCAATTTTCCCTAGTTTCCTTTTTCCTTTCTTGTCTTATTCGTTTTCAAGGATGAAATTAAACCAGATTCTATTGTTTCTTTACTGAATGCAGTTTCAACCAGTTGGACCTACCTGAGTATCCCTCTAAACAGCATTTAGAGGAGAGACTGCTGCTGGCTATTCATGAAGCCAATGAAGGATTTGGTTTTGGTTGATACCCCAGGAGGTTCAGGGTTAGGAGAACAAATGGTAGGGACCCTGAAGATAGGGCACATTCGTGTAGATAATAGTGTTGTTAAAAAAGGAAGCTGGAGAAAATTGTGAAATGAGAGAGAGAGAGAGAGAGAGCCAGTGTTGGATAGATAAAAATATTTTAATGTTTATTTTACTGTACAGTAATTTTATTTTACTTTTGGAAGAATTACAATATTGATGCTAATGGTGAAAATTGTTGAGGCAGTTTTTGTAATTTGCCTATGCAACTACTCCATGGCCTTCTGTTCTTTTTCACCTTGTGTTTCTAAACTTTCTATATGGTAGTTAAGTTTGAAGGTAGTGGTGTCAGTGCTATCAAGGAACGAGTCTGCTCCACGGTTTAGTTGCTTTCGACCGTGAAAATTAATAGAAACCCTGTATATGATGGACAAATGCAATCAATTAACTTGTTTAACTAACTGACTACCTGTTCACGTAACTTTAAAAGTGAAAATTAAAAACAAAAAAATCAAAACCACTTCGGGTGTTTGGGGTATCATTTTTTTTTTTTTGGGGTAAACGGGTGGGCATCTTTGTGCATGCAATTCAATCGTGTTCTCATCATTTGTGCATCTCTTTCTATCTATGAATAGTACGTACTGCTATCTCATTGTAACCTAGATCCACTATCCACTATGCCTCATTGTAACCTAGATCCACTATGCTCGCTATCACTCTCTGGATAACAAACAAAACAATTGGGATGAATCAATGACTAGGGTTTAGGGCTATTGTTGGTTTGTGGGACCAACCTGTATGAGACATATATATCTAGCAACTGTATTGTCCTGCATTGTCTATATGCACCCTATGGATCTGTTAGTTTTTAGATTGTGTTGGTAATTTGTTTTCATTAGAGTTGGTCAGTGATCATTTATAAGCATTGGTTTTAATGAACAAAGGAAAGAATTTTAATAGATTTTTATCATATAAATGAAGTTTGGGTAGTAGTTGGTTTAATGAGAATTGTACACGTGTCAGACAAAAATTTAAATTTTGTTTTTGCTTAGATTAAAAACTTTCAAAAGGGACTTATCATGAGAAGGAATAGACAAGGCAGGGTTTTGCTGTTGTGGTTGCAGACTCTGCAATGCTGGTTCTTATGCCTCCTCTCGCTGAGCAGTGCCTACTTTCTTACTAGCCCTAAGTAAAGTACTGCCACTACTACACTAGTACTTTGTATCATCAGGAGTAGGAGTTAGAGTAGGAGTAATATTGTAGTACGTACTATCCCTATCAATGGTGTTTTATGGTATGCATTTTACTTATGTTTGCTCAAACACCAACATACTTTCAATAATTTGAATTTTCATATTGCCCATTAAGGAGGAACATTATCTAAGCTTACCTTTTAACTAAGAACGATTTTATGGGGATCATGGGTTTTTTGAGGGGACCATGATTTTATTAGGCCAACTTCCCTATACTTATAAGGGGTGTCCTAAAGATAGAAAAAATAAAATTTACCCTTTACTCTAACTTAAATTAAATCTAACCTATATATAAATATCTAAATGAATCATTAATGAAAATCAAAAACAAAAACACCGGAAATTTTTAGGTTTTTGGAAAAAAAAAAACTCTTCTCTTCTTCTTCTCTCTTTCCTTGAAGTTCCTTGTTCAATTGAAAAAGCCATCACTTTTAATTGGTTTTTGACCGAGAAAATTGAGCAGAAATCATCAAAATATGGCTTAAATGGAAGTTAGAGTGGCATGTTCGGTTAGGAATTGTTTAACAAAAAACCTAGTTCGCTAACCGAACAATCTGAAACCAAGAACACGAAGAACACTTCGGTTATCACGAATTAATTTTTTCGTAACCGAACTCCGCAAAAAAATAATTTTAACCGAACTCCTCTTTGAAAACCAATATATTGTGTTCGATTGGTTCGGTTAATTAGAAATTTTTTCCTTTAACCGAACACTTGTATTAGAACAACAAATGCTGAGTTCGGCAGGTTCGTAAAAAAAAATGCTAACCGAACAACTCTGAAAATCAATATGTTGAGTTCGGTTGGTTCGCAAAAAAAAAAAAATCTAACCAAACTCTACTATGCAAACACATATGTTGAGTTCGGTTTATTTGAGATTTTTTTCTCCTAACCGAACTTCACTCTGATATTGAGTTCGGTTTAGTCGAAAATTGATGTTGGAAACCGAACGTTACTCTATATACTCTAGAATAAAAGTTCGGTTACCTGTCCTGAAACCTGTTAGCCGAACTCATCAAAACCTCCATTAAAAGCGAGTTCGGCTACCTGCGTCTTAGGAAAAAGTAGCCGAAACTACACTTTCAAATAAGTTCGGCTACCTGTTCTTCAGATCTTGTAGCCGAACTTGTTTGACTTAACCCAATTCAAGCTATAAAATTTCTTATTTTCAGAAATTTTTTGGCCAATTCAAGCAACAAAAAACTAAATTTGAAGTATGCTTGGGTGGTTTGAAGGTTCGGATTCAAAAGATAAAAAAATAATTGAGTTTTTTCAACTTTTATAATCTCCTTCTTCTTCCCTTTCAATAGCTTAATTTTAAGAAAAATAATATTGATTTTATCTTACACTAATCACTAATTAACCAAATTTAATTACACTAACTAATGATTACACTAACTAATCATTACACAAACTTAATTAGGAAGGGTAATTTTGGTATTAACATGAATATTTGGATAAGGGGTGTCTTCACTTTACTTCTAAATGTCTTACTAAAAATAGAACCATGGTCCCCCAAAAAAACCATGGTCCCCAAAAAATCGTTCTTAACTAAACATGAAGAAAAACCCTGCTTGTTCGATCTTATAAACAATTAGCATCCCACTATTAGATATAAACAAGCCCTAATATAATGTGTTCATGATTTGGGAGTTGGGACTATTGTCTGATTGGTTATCTGTTGGCACTAATCAAACGTATAATAATACGAAAAAGATGTACAGACCGTGAAAAAAACCGTAAAAAAATAACCGTTCAACAAAGCTCTCTCAAAAGCCTACCACCTGCTGTCCTCCGCGGGGTCCACAAAAAAAAAACAACAATTGTGAGACAAAATCTAAATATGGTTTTGGTGTGGTTTGCATACAGTGTGTGTGCAGAATCATCCATAATAATAATAATAATTATACCTCGTTAGGATCATACTCTTTTCTTTTTTCAATGAAAAAGAATAAATATACAGAGAAAAAAATAAGAAAAATATTAACCCCCACCACACAGAAAAGAAAAGAAAAGCTGGATTAGGAAATTCACAATGTCCTCCCAATGAAAAAAGATTTGAGTAGTAGAGTACCCAGTAAAGATATCCTCCTGCAAACACCACAAGTATATAGCTTGCTTAACAGCTATCAGCAGATCCTTTTGATTCCTGGTCTTACCTCCATGCACCCTCACATTTCTTTCTTTCCACAGCTCCCATATAGTAGCACCGAATGAATAGTTTCTTTCTGTTGAAATTTGAGATTCTCCAACCTGTCAGGTGAGTAAGAAGACATTCTGACATAACCCATTTTAAATGCCATGCTGAGAAAAGAAATCCCACAGATCCTCGCCCATTCGCAATTCAAGAACAAGTGATCACTTGTTTGCACTTCTTTCTTATTACACAACAAACATAACTTTGAACTCAAATCGAATATATTTTTCCCGTCCCGCGAAAAGTTTTTTTTCTTTCATTTTACCTAAAAATATGCTAAATTACAAAAGTGAAAGACTCGTGGGATAGAGGTAGTATATAAGAATAATTTTGAATCCTATATCCAATAAGAGTAGTTTCATTTGTTTTGTTTTGGTTTGGTAGTGATTATCGAAAGCAGTGACTAAATACAACCCTCTTAAAATTAAATACAACCCTTAAATAAATACTAAACTCTCCTTTACCATCTACTCTTTTTCACTATGTTCTAATCTTGCCTTAGCTTTTGATAATCCGAATTCTGATTCTTCGGTAGACTTATTTAATTCAACCACTGAAACTAATTTCAAATTAATCTCGATCGATGTTTCAATTAAGGGATGCAATTAGGTTATTTTGTTACAATAGAAGATCATTGCCTTATATTTTTTTGCTAAAGATTTAAAGTCTAAATTATTATTTATTTTTTTGCTAAGAAAAAGAATATCATTAAACTAAAGAACATACAGTTATTGTGACAGGAAGGTTGGAATGGAACCCAACCATTCACCCCGCACTCTCAAGTTGTTACAGAGCTTAACTGCGATATCAACCATCAAATTTAAATTTATTCTTAAAATTTCTACTCTAGAAAAGGAAAAGATGTTCAAAATCATAGTACAATCCTCCAAAATTGAGTCATTGTACCAGAACAACTGGTTATTATTATAATTAAAAGAATCTACTACTAATTTCGCGTCGCTGATGAAGTAGACCTTGCTATTGTTTCTTTCTTTCGCCCAAATACCAGCTTCCAGCAAGCCCAAGCATTCAGCTTCTTCAGCATTCCTCGCTACCCCTGGAATGACTTTGTAGCCGATATAATTACATGCAATTTCATTCATAATCAAACCAATTCCCGACTTATTAGTATTACTGTCAAACGAGGCATCACTGTAAACAATAAAACAATCCTCCGACAACGAAGATATTACGAATTTTAAATAATTTCCCACTGATGAAAGGATCACATGAGTATTTATATCAGGTTTCGATCAAAGAAAAGAATCAGTATCATTCACTAGCTTAAGAGCTAACCTCGCAGCAGTGTTGTGATTTTAGATTCATGCCCTGAAAAATGAAGGATATCTATCCTTCCATATACTCCAGGCAATAGAGAAAACCGCTACTGCCTTGTCCTTTAAGACATTAGAAATTAACCACTTCCCAACCCATTCTTTCAAGTTCAAAGTAAAATACCTAACTTGTGTGACTAGGTTATAATAGAGTTAAAGACCAAACTACCCGAGCAAAAGGACAGTGAAGAATAAAGTGTTCACTGATTCTCCCTTTTCTGCAATCCTCTTAAACTGAAGAAATCGAAGCTCGAGAATGCATGCATAAATAGAAGCTCTAGAAGCTTCACCTGGGTTTCAGGACTCACAGTTCCACACATAGTGCAATTCACATCATGACTGAAGTTAAATCTACAAATAACAGTTTTTGCGGGCAAAATGTTCTCATAACATTTCCAAATGAAAATCCGAACTTTGGGAAGCATAGGGAGCTTCCAAAGAGATTTATAGATGTGATTAGCATTTTTCGGATTACGCATATGCTCAAATTGGCTAGACACGACTTTATAGGCAGTCTTGACAATAAATTGGCCATTTTTAGAAAATGGCCAAATAAGTCTGTCATGTCCCGAAAGGGGGATTCTAGTTCCCTGAATGTGTTGAGCATTCTGAGGAGTAAAATAGTAATTCACTAAATCAAGATTTCAGCTATTAGTATCCTTACCAATCAAATCAGATGCTAAGAGATTAGGATTTGGGTAGGCAACACATAAAGGCTGGACACAATCAGGTATCCAATTGTTTCTAAAAGCCAAAATGATATTGCCATCCCTCAATTTCCAAACAACATGATGCAAAATAAAATCCAAACCTCTGCAAATGTTTCTCCATGCCCAAAAGCAGTCTCTACTTATTGTGTAATGGAGCGGAGTGCATTATTAAAATATTTACATTTCAAAATCCTAAACTGTAGTTCATTCTGATAGTAATTAAATTCTAGGCAGTTTTTGCAAGTAAAGCTAGATTGGAAAGGATCCGCTCATTCAATTTTTTTTGTCTTCCCCTAAATCTCTCCTTGCTATATAAATTTTCTCTTCTTTCTCACTCTAGCAACTGAAACATCCAAGGATCTACACATAATCTAGATATCTAAAACTTTCAAATGCATATAGTCAAATGATAATCGTTTTCGAGTTGAAACTTGGAAGTTTTAGAAGACCACCTCTAGTTTTCAGAATGATATCATTTTAAATTTCAAGATGCTAGATTACGCAGTTTATTTTAAATTCTAGTTCTTCTTTCTTGTATAAATCTCCATCTTCTTCATTTAAAATCTACCCCAAATAAAGTCAATTCTCGCCGAACTCTAACTAAAGTAAGGGAAAGGTTTCAATATCGAGTTAAACATTTGAATCTCATTTATCTACGAGAGATTTGATTGAGCTTGATGCTTGGATAATAAGTTCTTTATTGTGGGTGTGGATGCAAAATTTTATAGGTGAAATTAGAGGATTTGGTGGAATTACGTTTCCCTCGGTATATTTGGTTGCCCAAATCCCTCGGAATCATTTTTCCTACGGAAATCACTTTTCCAGCAAATTCTCCTTATGGAACCCGATACCCCCCCTAAGATTTTCCGGTCCACTTATCAAGGGATTCATGGGCCACTTTTTTATCCTAAAATTCTATAAATACATACAACTTTAAGATTATGAATGCTAGGTATTTTATTTGAGTTACCAAACACACGAGGGATTACATGAATCTCGAGATTTCTAACCCCATGGGATTATAAATTCCTTGAAACTGTGAATTTTTACAACCCAACCCACCATTAACAAATTAAATGATGATGGTGATGCAATTTGATCCGATGGCTTAAGATTTAATTGAGTGGTTTTTGGTTATTAAGGTCTTGTTTACCCACGATTAATAGAGTTAATTATATTCTATGGGGGTTGTATTTAAATTCAGTATGGGCTGTATTTAGTCACTCCATTACCGAATTAGTAGAAATTAATGTACATATATACAATTCAACATGAAATAAAAATAATATTTTTTTCACGAGAAAACAATCGAAGGGCTCATAACAAGATTTAATTAGTTTGGCTTTTGGCGGGACTAAATTTGGTTTATGACTCGATCGAGTTTTTTTTTTTTTGAAAATAACCAAGATATATTACTGAAAGAAATACTAATCTACAGATTCAGACCCATTTGGTACTAACTCAGGTTGAGTTGTCCGCCTGTTGTCTGAATCTGTGTGATTAGCCATTTCTTGGAAAGATACACAAGTAGCATTCATATTACATACTTCATAAGCTTTGACAGTATCTAAAGCTATTGTTGGAAATAAAAAAGATGGTGTTTCGGCGAAAAAAAGTAGATTGTTGTGTAGATTTTCTTCCTTCCTTATCTAGCATATCTGCCACTTTGTTAGCTTTGCGATCTACATATTGAAAGCCTCCAAAACCGGATAGAGTTTGAGCTATCTTCTTAACTTCATTTAGGATTGCCTCACATTGCCACTTGATTGAGTTTGGTTTGCCTTGCAAATATTTGATGGTGTTCTGGTTGTCACCTTCAATGGCCAAATTAGTCAGATTGTTTGTAGCGGCCCATGTTGTTGTCTGTAGCAGCGAGCTACAGCCTTCACTTTTTCTCGCCGATTCTCGACTCCGCAAATTCCCATTGCTGCACCTTTGAAAGTTCCTGTCCAATTGCGCAAGACAAAACCAAAACCTGCATTAGTGTTTGCAGATAACCATGAGGCATCACAGTTTAATTTATAGAAATTAGTAGCAGGGAAAGTCCAACAGATTTGAACATAAGTTTTAGTGATGCTCTGTGAAAGATTTTTGTAAACATTTTTGTAAACTCGATCGAGCTTGGAGGCATGAAAAGGTACACATTTTTGTAAACATGGCCAACAATTATTAAACTCATGATAGCAAAATGGTTTGACACATAAAATAATGTAAAAGATTGCTCGTTTTCGACCACGCTACAATTGTTTTTCGTTTGATGGAACTTTTGCATACGGAAATCACGTATTAAACATCTCATACAGATTAAACATCTCATATAAGAATGGAACTTTTGCTTACGGAAATCACGTATTATCAAAGGCATCAAAGGAAGATCGGTCTCATATATATTCAACACAACTCGATTATATTTAGGTTTTGTTGTAAATCTTCATTCCAATAGGGCAATGATACGACTTGTATTTTATTTTCTCAATTTCTTCATCTATATATTCCCTCACAAGGTGTTAACGGAAATAGTAGAGGTCTTATAACTATGTGGGACAATCTCAATTTGGAGTTGCTAGATAAAAGATGGGTTTTAACTCCATCTCACTTTTTTTCGATTCAAAAGTAATGATTTTAAGTTTGTTTTGACAAATGCTTATTCTCTTCGTGAGTATAACTTGAGAGATACATTCTGGAATGATCTTTCTGATATTAGAAACTGGTCTTCTGAAGCTTGGTGTTCGGTGGGGGATTTAAATGCTATCAGAAGTGATGTTGAGAGGGACAAACCAGGGGGAGATATAAGGAATATGAACTTTTTGAATGATTTCATTGTTGAGCAGATGATTTGACTTACCATTGAATGGTGGTTCTTTTACTTAGAGCAATAAACAATATAATCCTCTTTTTTGCAGATTATATACAATTATGGTATGTACTTCATTTTGTCGAAGTTTTGTCTTGAAGTATCCATCTATCTCACTATACCAAGCTCTTGGTGCTTGCTTGAGGCCATATAATGCTTTCTTCAACTTGTATATCTTGTCTTCTTCTCCTTTAATTACAAAACCTTGTGGTTGTTCTACATAGACCTATTCTTAGATTTCTTCGTTCAAAAACGTCGATTTAACATCAAGTTGATATAGTAACCAACCTATTTGGGTAGCCATAGCAATCACGACTCTAATGGTGTCAATACGAGAAACCAGTGGAAAAGTCTCATTGTAGTCGATGCCGGGTTGTTGTGAGTATCCCTTTGCCACCAACCTTGCTTTATGCCTTTGAACCGATCCATACATATTGTACTTCACCTTGTAGATACACTTCACACCAATAAATTCTTTGTCACTTGGCCTTGCTACTTTCTCCGATGTATCGTTCTCATAATAACATCAATCTCTTCTTCAATGAATTTTATCCACACGGGTTGTTTTGGTGTTTCTTCAAAAATTTCCGGCTCAACCGTAAAATAGTTACATCTTTCATATGCTTCACTCAACCTATGCATCTTCTTTGGTGCCGATGATGGTGATGTTGATGCACTCGTACTTGGAGACTCACTTGGAGATGCTCTAAACCTTTGAAAAAACGAGGGTACCCAAATATACCTGAATCTATTACTTTTCAACCTATAAGTTCTTTCTATGAAAGTGATTGTCTATGGACTGAGTCGAGACCATACAACTAATCGGTTCACACTTCGTGTGACCGTCTATGGATACGAGATAGAGACAATACAACAACGAAGTATGTTTACTTGATAAGAGGTTCGGGCTTAACCAAACACAATAGGATTACTATCAAGTAAATAGGAATTAACATTTGTATATTTTACTTCTAATTATAATAAAAACAATTATAATTGCGGAAATAGAAAAGTAAAAGACACACCAAGAGTTTGTTAACGAGGAAACCGCAAATGCAGAAAAACCCCGGGACCTTGTCCAGAATTGAATACTCTCAGGATTAAGCCGCTATACAAAATCAAACCAACCTCGTATAGTTGAGACCAAATAACTAAACCTATAGTTCACCTAGTTCCGTCTGTATTCCCACGCCTCCAACTTATAAATAAGTCACGTACTTGGAACAATTGCTTTGGTTCATATTCCAAACAGTTAAGGAACAACAAATCTGTTTGGTAGCAACTCTTTTCAACCAAGTGATGTGAGTTCGACAAAAGGCTCTTCCGTTTATCTCAATAAACTCCTTTGTTAGGTCCTTATATCTATCTACTAACAATTACCGAAGTAAACGTCTAGATTTTGCAATCAATACTTTTAATTACAAAGAAACGCAGTGATGCCGATCTACTAAACTAATCATTCCAATCTACCACAAGGATAAACTGATTATAGTTGGATCCTCTTTAACCGAAACAAGTATTGTGCACACCAAAGATTATGAACCCAAATCAGAAATCTTCAAAGTCTTCTTTGTCTTCAAATCTTCTTAGATCTTCAATAAACACCTGCACACAATCAACTTGAATCTCTTGTGATCAATCACGCACTGAACGGAGTCTGTTAACAATGGATTATCACAAGACGTCTTTAGATCTACAAACAATCTAAAGATCCCCATCGAAACTTCGATCTAGTTTGAGTGAATCTTATATCAGAAGAGAAGATTCTCAAGCATAAACAAACTAGGTGCAATCAAAGTTCAACAACCGTTAGTCAATCAAATCAATCGAAAACTAATAATAAACCACAATTATCTAGTTTCCCACCAACAGTACTAATAGAGATTCTCAATCCCAAAGAAGTCTTTAAACTGAGCGGCAATAAGAGATTTCGCCTAATTAAGTTACTTTCCTCTCTGAATAGGCGGCTCCACCAGTAACAACACAACTAGGTAGTTTTACTGGTCTGAGGATTAGTTTGCTAGAAATGCAAACTTTGGTATTTATAGACCAAGGAAGTTTAGACAAAGAAGGAATTTCCAAAATCGAAAATATTCTCAAGATATGCAATGTATTCCAAATTCGGCTTCCATAATTCCTGGAAATGCTTTGTCCAAACATTGACCGAAAATCTCTTAGAAAATCTCCAAGCACATTACCAATTTTCATTTTCCAATAAAATTAAAAATCTTAGTTAAAAGATTCTCAACTTATTTTTCGATCCGGGATTTTTCCTTTAGCTATTAAGGAATATCTTTGAACAATAAAAGATAAGCGTTCTCGCACATGTTCAAAGTATGTCGACATCTTTACTTTGTAAGTCCTCTTTCATACTTACAATCTTGAAACCGATTTGCCACACTTCCAAACGAGTTTAGAATTTGTTCATCTGACTTTCAAGAACTATGTGATTGATTAAGAACACTCAATCACAAATCATGGGTTTCACGGTTCTACCAAAACAAGTTTCGGTTCTACCTCCATGTGAGTACTGTGCATAATCACACTAGTTTTCCAAAAATTCGGTTGACTAGGTACTAGGATTGGTTCCCCACATACTTATGGTAACTACTTGTATTTGCTGCAGATGTCCATAGGATCGGTTCCCCTTTCACTAAAAACTTGTTGCACATGTTCATAGGATCGGGTCCCCCATCTACAAAAAACGTGTTGCACCTCTTACAAGGATCGATTCCCCTCTTGTGATCGGTTGCACCTCTTCATAGGATCGGTTCCCCTTTGCCTAGAGTTGGTCATACCAATAACACTAAATCGATCATACCATCTCAGGTGATTACTTAAGATCGGTTTCACTAATAAAAGTCATACCAATACAAAATCCAGGCCTTGTGAATAGTTTTACCAAGAACATAAACAAGTCATGAGCGGTTATACTAATCACACATATTGGTAGTTCAAAAGATATGCAATGAATAACACTATCAATAAGCCTAGCGATTTCCCTTTCGATTCACGAAACAAGTTCATGAATTTACTTCCTTTAAACTAATGTAAAACATTGTTTCCTAGGATGAAATCTTCACCTCATACCCATACATAATCATAATAGCATTCAAACGATTATGTCGATGTCTTATATACGAAGTTCAAAAGATAAGCGTTATACTTCGTAGTGTATTCCTTAATACTACGTCTAACTAGAGTGTAATCATTCATGCTTCGCAGTTATGTTTTCAATATGCACGACTTGAAAGATACGTTAGGGAATGAAAAATTTCAAGTCAAATATCACTAACCTCAAGTGGAAGGATGATGTTGTCGTTGTAGGTCCTTACTTCTTCACTTCTTCAAGTCTTCGCAATACTTGTAATGTCTCATATCCTAATACTTTCAAGCTAACCTATACGAAGTTGACTCTAGTACATAATCAAGAGACTCTTTAAATGAGTTTTGGTTCACTAAAATATGACAACCAAACTTGACATACCAACGCTTGGTGGGTTCAACCGAGCTATGCTCTAACAACCTTGCTGAATTTTCTTCACCTTCTTTATCTTCATTTGTTGTTGAAATTTCTTGGTCATCATCAGCTATAATGGTTCTCTTCTCAATTTTACCTTCTTCCCAATTCCATGAAGCACCTTCATCAAAAAACACATCATGACTTGTGTTCACTTTGTTGTTCTTCAAGATAAACAACCTATAACCTTTTGATTGGAGGCTATCACTTGATGCATCAAGTTTTGTTTACTTCACCTTTGGAATTTTAGAATAACACACACTACCAAAAACTTAGAGATGCCTTACAGATGGTTTTCTTCCGCTCCATGCTTCAAAAGGAGTTTCATCCCATATGGCTTTTTTTGAACATGTATTCATCAAGCAGACACTGGTATTAACGGCTTCTGCCCAAAACTCCTTGGGCATACGCTTCTCATGAAGCATGGACTTCGTCATCTCCATCACGGTTTGGTTCTTTCTTTCGGAAACACCATTTTGTTTATGCGTATAAACCCACGGTTAGTTGCCTTTCCAAGCCTCAATCTTCACAAAATTTATCAAACTCTTTGTTGTTGTATTCTTTGCCTCTATCACTTCTCAAAACTTTGATGTAGTGACCACTTGTGCCAATTCCACAATATATAACATATCTCTAATATATTTTTCTCCTTTGATAGTTTGCACGCAAATTGTACCTTTTCCGTTAGCTTTAACCATGTTTCCTTCCCCCATCTTCACTTGATAATTTAGGGATGTATCCATATCCACAAACAAGCTTTTTTCACCGGACATATGAGTAGTACAGCCACTATCTACAAACCATAATTCACTTTTAGAAGTTACCATGGCACTTTGACAAGCATAAAACAAGCTTTGTTTATCTTCTTTCTCTCCGTATCTACCGTCTTGTTGATCATCTTTGTATTCACAACCCTTCTCCAAATGTCCATACTTTTTGCAATGACGACATTGAGTTTTCCTTTGTTCCAACAATTCTTCTCCAATATGACTATTTTTGTTGAAAAAATTATATTTTGGTGCTTGTGAAGAATCACTCTTTTTGTAGCTGTTGGAGCTTGCTCATCCTTTGTTCCATTTTCCGTTTCTTTTATAACTTGTTGTTGTTTCACTCTTGTACTCATTTTTCTTCATTGCTGAAATTTTTTGAGTTCAGGTTCATTTTTTTATTGAAATACACTTTCAATTGACTTCCCGGAGTGCCTTGACACCCTTTGTTCATACACCTTCAAAGAATCCCATAATTCTTGTGACTTTAATGTTGAGAAATCCTTTGTCTCCTCTAAAACCCCACAATGGGTTCAACTTTTTCCGATAAGCAAATCAAAATCTTCTCACAAATTCTCATTTCTTCTATCTTCTCACCACACATCTTCATTTGATTAACAATTTCAACAACCCTTGATGAAAATAATTTTATCTTAAGATTTTCAAAATCTCTTTTATAAGAATATAATTTTAATTGCCTTACCTTCTTTTTACCTCCATACTCTTGTTGAAGGATATCCCAAGCTTCTTTAGCCTTGGATGAATGAATCACTCTATATAAAGTATTGTCTCCAACTCTTTCTTGAATGTACATGGAAGCTTTAGCATTCTTTTTTCTACTCTCCTTGAGTGAATCCTTTTGGGGTTTTTCTAGATTTGATGTATCTTCAATTTCTTCATAACCATCTTGAACAATCTCCTAGAGATCTTGAGATATGAACAAGGTCTTCATCTTCATGGCCCAAAAATCATAATTTTCTCCATGAAATAGTGGTATTGAAGCCCTGATACCAATTGTTGGATTTTTTGATTAATTGATATGAAGAATTGAAGATAATTAATAATGGTAAGGTCGAAACTCTTAGTCCTTCTGACTCGCTTCTTGATAACTAAATGTTTTCACTTCCTTTATCTCTTTATTACATAGTCAATATAAGACCCAAGACATGAGAACATGTGGAACACACTCTACCATATACTAACTGATCTAACACTACTTTACTTACTTACACTCTTATTACATCATTGAACTTCACATTAACTAATACCGCTCAAAATGAGCAAAGAGTTGATTTGCTTGTTAAACTAAATAATGTTAAGATCAATAGAGTTAAAATGGCTCATCAGAGAGCTAAAGTTAAAGGATTTCAGGAGGGTGATAAAAACATTAAATACTTTCACAGGATTGCTAATGCTAAGAAATAAGAAAACTGCTGGAGATAATAGGTGTGGATGTTTTCAACCAAGAGGCGATAAAGTTGGAGATTCAACAGTTTTGTTCTAAACTCTTTATAGCTACAAGTTCAATTGCCCCTTCTTTTGAGAATATAGAGTTCAAAAGAATTGATAATACGCAAAAGTGCTGATTAGAGAGATGTTAATGCAATCTATAAAAATGTGTGGTGCTAACAAAGCGCCAGGGCAAAATGGTCATAATTTAGATATCTATAAGGCATGCTGGAGTACTTTGAAGACTGATGTTATAGATGCTATCTGTTAGAGCATAGCTCGGTTGAACCCACTAAGCGTTGGTATGTCAAGTTTGGTTATCATATTTTAGTAAACCAAAACTCATTTAAAGAGTCGCTTGATTATGTACTAGAGTCAACTTCGTATAGGTTAGCTTGAAAGTATTAGGATATATGAGACATTACAAGTATTACGAAGACTTGAAGAAGTGAAGAAGTAAGGAGCTACAATGGCAACATCATCCTTCCACTCGAGGTTAGTGATATTTGACTTGAACTGTTTCATCCCCCAACGTATCTTTCAAGTCGTGCATATTGAAAACATAACTGCGAAGCATGAATGATTACACTCTAGTTAGACGTAGTATTAAGGAATACAATACGAAATATAACGCTTACCTTTTGAACTTCGTATATAAGACATCGACATAATCATTTAAATGCTATTGTGATTATGTATGGGTATGAGGTGAAGATTTCATCCTAGGAAACAATGTTTTACATTCGTTTAAAGGAAGTAAATTCATGAACTTGTTTTTTGAATCGAAAGGGAAATCACTAGGCTTATTGGTATTGTTATTCATTGCATATCTTTTGAACTACCAATATGTGTGATTAGTATAACCGCTCATGACTTGTTTATGTTCTTGATAAAACTATTCAAAAGGCCTGACTTTTGTATTGGTATGACTTTTATTAGTGAAACCGATCTTAAGTAATCACCTGAGATGGTATGATCGATTGAGTGTTATTGGTGTGACCAACTCTAGGCAAAGGGGAACCGATCCTAGTAAGAGGTGCAACCGATCACAAGAATGGAATCGATCCTTGTAAGAGGTGCAACACATTTCTAGATATTGGGAACCGATCCTATGAACATGTGCAACAAGTTTTTAGACATTGGGAACCTATCCTATGGACATGTGCAACAAATACAAGTTAGATACCATATATATGTGGGAAACGATCCTCGTACCTAGTCAACCGAATTTTGGAAAGCTAGCGTGACTAAATCCAGTACTCACATGGAGGTAGAACCGAAACTTGTTTTGGTAGAACCGTGAAACCCATGATTGGTGATTGAGTGTTCTTAATCAATCACATAGTTCTTGGAAGTCAGATGAACCAATTCTAAACTTGTTTGGAAGTGGGCAAATCGATTCCAAGATAGTAAATATGAAAGATGATTTACTAAGTTAAGATGTCGACATACTTTGAACATGTGCAGTAACGCTTATCTTTTATTGTTCAAAGATATTCCTTAATAGCTAAAGGAAAAAAAAATCCCGGATCGAAAAAATAAGTTGAGAATCTTTTAATTAAGGTTTTTAATTTTATTTTTGGAAAATGAAAATTAGTAATGTGCATTTACTAGTTGGAGATTTTCTAAGAGATTTTTGGTCAATGTTTGGACAAAGCATTTCCAGGAATTATGGAAACCGATTTTGGAATATATTGCATATCTTGAGAATATTTTTGGTTTTGGAAATTTCTTGGTGTCTAAACTTCCTTGGTCTATAAATATCTAAGTTTGCATTTCGAGCAAACTAATCCTCAGAGCCAGCAAAACTACCTAGTTGTGTTGTTACTGGTGGAGCCGCCTATTCAGAGAGGAAAGTAACCTATTTAGGCGAAATCTCTTACGGGCGCTCAGTTTAAAGACTTCTTTGGAATTGAGAAGCTCTATTAGTACCGTTGGTGGGAAACTAGATAATTGAGGTTTATTATTAGTTTTCGATTGATTAGATTGACTAATGGTTGTTGAACTTTGATTGCACCTAGTTTGTTTATGCTTGAGAATCTTCTCTTCTGATATAAGATTCACTCAAACTAGATCGAAGTTTCGATGGGGATCTTTAGACTGTTTGTAGATCTAAAGACGTATTGTGATAATCCATTGTTAACAGACTATGTTATGTGCATGATTGATCACAAGAGATTCAAGTTGATTGTGTGCAGGTGTTTATTGAAGATCTAAGAAGATTTGAGGACAAAGAAGACTTTGAAGATTTCTGATTTGGGTTCATAATCTTTGGTGTGCACAATACTTGTTTCGGTTAAAGAGGATCCAACTATAATTGGTTTATTCTTGTGGTAGATTGGATTGATTAGTTGAGTATATCGGCATCAATACAATTCTTAATGATTCAAAGTATTGATTGCAAAATCTAGACAATTACTTTGGTAGTTGTTATTAGATAGATCTAAGGACCTGACAAAGGAGTTTATTGGGATAAACGGAAGAGCCTTTTGTCGAACTCACATCACTTGGTTGAAAATAGTTGTTACCAAACAGATTTGTTGTTCCTTTACTGTTTGGAATACAACCAAAGGAATTGTTCCAAGTACTAACTTATTACAAGTTGGAGGCGTGGGAATATAGACGGAACTAGGTGAACTATATGTTTAGTTGCTTGGTCTCAACTATATGAAGTTGGTTTGATTTTGTATAGCGGCTTAATCATGAGAGTATTCAATTCTGGATAAGGTCCTAGGGTTTTTCTGCATTTGCGGTTTCCTCGTTAACAAAATCTTGCTGTGTCTTTTACTTTTCTATTTCCTCAATTATAATTAATTTTATTATAATTATAAGTAAATTACACAAACGTTAATTCCTATTTACTTGATAGTAATCCTATTGTGTTTGGTTAAGTCCAAACCTTTATCAAGTAAACATACTTCGTTGTTGTATTGTCTCGATCTCGTATCCATAGACGATCACACGAAGTGTGAACCGATTAGTTGTATCGTCTCGACTCAGTCCATAGACAATCACTTTCGGAGAAAGGACTTATAGGTGTAAAAGTTTTAGATTGAGGTATATTTGGGTACACTCGACTTTTCAATTGGTATCAGAGCAGGCTTACACGAAAGGATCTAACAGTCTGTGTTTGGTGCGATCCAACCTATAATAAATTGAATATATGTCTGATTAAGTTAACGTTATGCAAGAGTATGAATACTCAAAAGTTGAAGATGTTACCACTTCGTTAACTCATGATCCAGGAGTTGCGAAAACATTTATGTCGTTCTCTGATGGAAAAGAAGATGTTGATAAAGAGTTGGTAAAATTCTTAAAGCCTATAAAATCTCTGTCATCAAAGGTGCTGATATTAAAGACAGAGTCAAATCTTCTTAAACAGGAAATCAGAGATAAAGACATTCAACTAAATAGTCTAGCCAAAGAGAATATGGATCTCACTGTCAAATTAGAAGCTCTTGGTAAAACTCTTACTCAAGAAAAAGAGGCACGTCCTATGACTCTGACTAATGATGTTGTTGTGATTTCTTCTGATATTGAGGAAACTAAAAGTCCTTGCTCGACTTTTACAGATTGTGATAAAATCGGTTTAGTCACATCTGAAACAGATCAAGATGATGGTAGTTTGCCTAACTACATCAAGTCAGAAGAGGATGAAAAACCAGCTTCTAGATCTACTGATGATCAGACGAAATCTTGTCCAAAGGAAACTTTGAACCGATTCCGTGAACGTGATCTTAAGGAAGACAACTTTCAGTCACTTGACATGAAACTTATACTTCTTCAAAATACGGTGGTAAAAATATTGAAAGAAGTTTCTTTTCTTAAAAAACGAAAAGATCATTCCTCAATAGAAGGACAGATTATACCACTACCCGATAAGATCAACTCAAAAGGATCAGAGGAAAGAGTTGATAATTTCTTCTGGAAAAAGGTTCCTCCTCACCCATATCGAAACAATCCTTTTTTTGATGAAGAATGACTCCAGAAGAAAGGAAAAGAGAGAATCTCTGCCAAATGAAACAATCAGGAATTTCCAATAACTATTTCAGATAATCATACTGATGTGCACCATAAGGAAATCCTTAGAATGAGAAAATCTTATGAAAATCTCATTGATAGAATTAAGAGAGATTTATCGATCTCTGAAAATTTTCACATCGGTATATCTTCTCCACATGATCATATCTCTAGAGTTAGAAAAGATCATTATTCTGGGAGAAAATATTTTGGGCAGAAATTCCCAAGGAGAAACATGAACTATGGTTCTGATACTCGCTGTAAGCTAGAAAAAGCTTACTCCGATACAACTTAGTTGTATCGAAATTGTGTACTCTCATCCCCTCCGTGCTCTTAATTATGGATGAGAAAAGCACAATAAAACGAGAGCACACTTGTTTTGTGTAGTTGCTTATCGGAAAAATCTGTTACATTTATGGATTACTGCGAATCCATGTCTGTCTAAAAAGTGTTCATGTTTATCATGATCTTCCAAAAATAGGTTTTATTTAGAATTTTCGAATTTTAATAAACCTCCCAGCATGAGAATTTCAGACAAAGAAAACATAATATATTTCTGTAATATTTTCAGAATTTCCTGATATTTCTGGTCCAAGAGTTGTCTCTTCTTAAAGGGAAACTATCTTTTGCCTGTATTATTGAAACCTTGATCAATCCTTATTTATATAACCGAGCATTCCTCCAATAATTCGCAGTATCACAAAGGCTAATAAGGAGGAAGCTCAAAAGGTTAAAGATTGTCAAGGAATCAATACAGAGAGGAAGAAGAAAAACATATCAAATATCATGTCTGATTATGATTATGATAGTTCAGTTGGATCACAAGATGAGTCATGTCTGTTGGCCTACAACCTACAAGATCCAACCAAAACCAAGTGGATTCGTTCTATAGTATGATTGACTATATCCAAGGTTTTGAGGAACTAAGAACCAATATCATAATAACGGTTCGAAATCAAGATTGGCTCAAAGATAAAATTGAGGAAACAAAAGCTGATATTGCTGATATGAAGGTTCAAGTTGAAAAACATGAGAAACAAGAAGTGGTTGCAGACAAGTCTCTTGAGACATACTTCAAAAGTTTGAACACTGAAGAAACCTTAGTGAACAACAAGAGCACCACTAGAGATTGAGTTATATGCTGTAATACTTAATCCAGAAAAATAGACATCAATTTTTGATTTCTTTCAATGATTGTATTAGGTCTATTATGAATAAAACTATCTTTTTATGAATAAAATTATTTGGTTTATAATTTTTCGTGATAGTTTTTGATTTACATAGTCTGTACTTGAATGTTTTATCTTATTGCTATGTATGTTTATAGGATGTTTGATTTCGGTTTTCTGACCTTAATATTCGATCTCATATGTTGTGAACCCTTATGATTTGGGTGACTTTAAGTTCTAGCCCATGTTGGTAGGCTTTATCAAAGGATCATGAGGGGTTCTGATTGAAACAATATGTGAAAAAGTCACAATATGTTGAATCGTTTGGTTTAGCATAAAAGCATATGTGTTTCAGGGTTTTCAACTTTTGCTTGCAATAGTTAAAAACCGGTTTTCAACCTTTCTCTGGTAAAGGTTGGTTGTTGTTATTCTTTTGTTTTGCAAAAGGATGGCAACATAATGATATTTCGGTATCAATTCTCCCTGGAAGAAGATGCAAACATATTGGAGAAGAGGATGCGAAATTTGAGGTAACGACTATGTTAGTTAATCGTTTTCCTGTTTAAGAAAAGCTGAGTTTATTACGTATATTTATTGCTTTTGCTTAACAAAATTTCGGTACAATTGATGTTTTATTCCATTATTTGTGTATGGATGTGTGTGTGATTCAATTATTTTCGGTTAAGAAAAACTATTGTTATCTTACTTTATTGTTTGGTATCAATCGTTTAGGCTTACAAAATTTCGATGCAATTGCGGTGCTTTAATGTCTATGTTGTTTCAATTACTTCCGGTTGAGGTGAATAATTATGCAAGTTGATTTATTTGGTTTGTATGAATTGTTTATGGCTTAACGAAAGAAAAGGTTTTCGGGATGAATTGTTTAGTCCAATTCGATTCCGGATAAGAGAAACTAAGTTGTCTTAGTTAGATTTATCAAAGTGGAGGTTTCGTTTATTCAAGTCTAATCGAATGCCTTAACAAGAAATGCTAGTTAACTAACCTAGTTCTTGTCTTGTTTAAAAGTAAAGGGTCTAAGTTATATGGATAATTGATGAGTGCCAAATAGTGCATATTTATACACCTTTTTATTGGCATTTTACTCATCTTTTGTGCTCATAAATCAGATATTATCCCAAATTCTGTGTTTCATTTGTTTTCAAGAATAAATATTTGTATTAATTAATTTTGTGTTTTTAGGTAATAAATAAAGCTCGGAGAAATTGAGGAGCCAAAAGAGCGAAGACTCAGAGGCAAGCATCTATGGAGCAGATAGCCAAAGCCCGCGCACGAATCAGTTGCAACCCAACAAGGAAGACATGGGCTAGAGCTACCCACGACCCGGATCCGAGCCCATCCACTCCAAGCCGTTGAGATCACACATGGCTACATCATACGGTCGCTGCCTCCACGCGCATCGAGTTCGCGCTCCCGTGCAACACCAAATCGCCCCAACTCTACCTCAGCCGTTCAGATCTTACCTGCTACATCCTATGCTCGCTGAGGCCTTCTCCATCAATCTTCGATGCACCCGCTCAACACTGAATCACCCATAACCCTATGCCCTATTCGATCAACTCATTTCTCCTTCATTCTTTCTCTTTCTTCCTCTTCTCCCTCACCATGACAGAAAGGTAGCTCGCTTCTCCCATACCCCCTTCTCCATCTCCGGCCCACCACTTCACCACCTCCATCATCACCTCTCGACACAACAACAACCCCAACAGTCCGCATCACGTCTCTAGGTTTAGTTTTCTCTCACTTAGCTTCTACCCTAGAAGCTAACTTAGAGAAAACTAAAACTAGGGTTTCACCAACTGTGGAAGCATGGAGCGATTGATTAGAAGAGAGAGTGGGTTGAGCGACGTGGGTGAGAATATTTTGATTTTAATTTCTATTTTAAAAGTAAATTAGGGTTTAAAGTTTTGGGTATTATTGCATGTATAAATAGAGGGGATAGAAGTCTGTTTTGGGTATGCCTGGATTAGCCGGAGCTTGCAATTAGGTTTAGTTTGTAGTTTAATAATTTCATTTGATGTTCTAATTAGTTTTGTTAGGGTTTCACCAAACCCTAACTCCATATTATGTTTTTAACTCGTTGAACTTTCTTGAGTGCTTAAAACTATAATTATGTCTTCAATTAGAGCATCCAATACTTTTCTCTCACAATGGATGCCTTGTATCCATTGTAGTTAGGTTACATCTGTTTTGAGATTGCCACACTCATACTTTAGGCACAATTGCTAATTCCTTTGACTAGTTGTACTTAATTAGACAACTAGTGCTCTGGGTTAGCACTTTAGCCGATTAATTGAAGCATTACATGGAGAAACTCCTTAGATAGGAGGTAGACTTGACACCATGCCCTTATCACCACAGACAAGAACCTCAACTTAGTCAACTCATAGTAGGAGTTAGTGGTGGAAATCAAGACCTTAACATCCCTTTTGTCACCTGTTCTATACCTTAGTTTAGAGTCACTTCATTACAAACTCAAATGTATCGGCAACAAAACCACAATATTGTTCTGTCACTTTTGAAATCGCTTTAGGAAGCCATAAGATCACTTTAAGCACACCCATTTCTCTGTGGGATCGACCCGTACTTGCCGCGTCTCCGATGGTACGCCGTGCACTTGCGGTTTATAACAAGTAGGCTAAAATATAAACCCCTTTCCAGGCCCGCCCAAGTTTTTGGCGCCGTCGCCGGGGACTTGGCGTGTGCCTCGCTGATTATTGGCCTTGCTTAACTGATTTCCCTTTCTCCCTGTATATACCCATCTTTTATTGTTATTTTCAACCCTGTGTTAGTGTAACTTAGCTTCTATTTCTATAACTTAGCATCTTGTATAACTTAGCATCTTATTTCTATTTTCACCCTGTTTTAGTATAACTTAACCCTGCATTAGTATAAATCAACTGAAGTTTGGCTTTTTCTGCATCTTAAATTTTTGCATCTGTCATTTGCATCTGTCATTTGCATCTTTGCATCTAGTGCATATTTCCCTGCATCTTGTCTTGCATTGTTAGTATAACTTAGTATAACTTAGTCACCATCTCACTTCAGCTGAGCTCAAGTCTGCCTGACTTGAGCTGTCACCACCCAGCTTCATTGTGACTTTCAATTACTCAGTGCTAAACCCTCTTCTAGGTTAGCTGACTTTGTAAGTGGTTTGTTAAGCAAGTCTGAGTACTAAACTTCTGTGTTGAGTAACAGGTGCCTAACAAAGAACAGCCAACCCAAGGAAACCAAGGAAAAGCCCAACTTGAGGTATTTGTTTGTCTTCTTGACTCTTGAGCTGCTTGAGCAACCCGAGGGAAAGACAAGGAGCCGAGCAATACAAACATTGTGGCTGAACCGGTTGGTCACTCTCAATTCCTTTTACACTCTATATATGCATGCTAGGGTGTGAATCCGTGACTGTTGAGCCTGTTGACTGACCTGTGAACCATCTATACCTGAGTTGCATATTGCATGATAACCTGATAGCCAAATTGATTGATGCTCTGCCTTGAATGTTGTCCTTGTATGCTTCCCGAGCTTCGCTCATTAACCAATACGAAACCCCCGCAACATCCGGCATCAATTTGCATGCTCTGCCCCCTGTTACCTTGTACATGCTCTATTCTCGTTGACAAGAGGATTGAAAATCAGTGCATCTCGTGTAATTTCAATAGGCGGCACTTGCTAAGCCATCACCCCCGTCAACCCCGTGCCTTTGCATTTCTTGTCTTTGTTAAGCCCGCAAGTCCAATGTAATGCCCCATTGTGTGTTCTGTGACCATAGTGCCATCAGCCCGAGTTAAACTCCAGCCCCGAAGCCGGGAGTTGAGCTATAACTTAGTTAACCAAGTTGGCTGCAAACCCCACCCGAGCCACAACCTTGAATTTCCACGATCTGTGACTCACAAGCATGCTAGTGAGAACATTATTACATTGCACCGAACCGCACCGTTGAGCCGATCCGATTGACCACGAATGCATGCTTGAACCCCGCAAAACCCCGAACTTTTGCTAGCTAAGAAAGCTATAACTCGAGCATGACACCTGGAACCATGTTAGGTTAGCATTTATCTGTGACCTTGCATGCTAAACTAGTTTAGCCAGCCTACCTTGCATGTTAAACCCGTGAATGTGTGAGTCGTTGAGCCAGATCACTTGCCAAACTCCTTGCGTGCTCAGTCCCTGTTCAATTTGGTAAGCTCACTCCCTGTGCAAGCCCCGATACGTGTGTGTTTAGCCATCACTTGGAAAGCCAGATTAGTTTGAAATCTCACCAAGTCAACTGGAATAGTTGACATAAACCGAGCTTGTTGAATGACACATGCATAACCCCGTGGAGTGAGATGTGTGCATAATTCTAGTGGCTGAAAACCGAGTGAGTTGTGTGCATAATTGTGCATGACATGACACAGTGTCTTTGTGTAAATTCTTAATCCGAGTTGAGCTCTTTCTTTTGTCTTTGTCTTGTTACTCATTGGTGATTGCTCTGTGTTTGTACCCAAACTCGTGCACACAACTGAACCCAAACATTGGCTGTAAAATAAACCAGCCCACTTAAACCAAGCTGCTGGGTTGTGCACTTTCAACTGAAGCCCATCCACTAGACACACCCAAACTGGGCTGTGCAATAGACTAAGCCCACCTAAGCTGCTCTGCTGCTGGGCTGCTCACAATCAACTCACTTCTGGGCTGTGCACAAAACCGAGCCCAACTCAACCTAATCTGGGCTATACATTTTCAACCTAATCAGAACATTAACTTTTTACCCAACCGCCTGCCGTACTTCCCCAACAAACCAAAAGCCCGATAAACCAATTCCCACATACACCAAATGAAACCCAATAAACCAAACCGAGCCCACTATAACCGGGTTTTGAGTTCAATTTGAGTGCTAAATCATGTCGGGATTTTTGTCTGCAATCGGGGATACAAACAAATCAATTAGAGAACTTGCTTACGGCATGATTCATGTTACGAACCCCCATATCATAGTGATTTTAGGGAGTACTATGAGCCTTCTCGGGGCCACGACCTTGAATACTCATACCCTAACCATCATGAGCACATGTATCGATCACCACGGTGGGGAGATGAACAATTTTATACTCCCCCGACTCCTTGTTTACAATCACTAATGGAAACGCTCATGGAGCAAAATGCTAGGCTTGAACCCGAATGCAACACATGACCATCCATATAGCAACATGTCTGAATTTCCCTTCTCTAGTGAACCTCATGCTCAACCATACAATGAATATCCATATGAGGAATGCATACCCACTAGTGAAGACTCTCCTTCAATAGAACAACTCACTATGATTCTTCAAAGGAACTGATTGAGTTACAAAATGAAGATTGGAAGGAAACTTATGATAGGATGTTTGTTATCTCGATAATTTTGAAAATAGTGTTTCTACTCCTACTCATGCAATTAACACCTAATATGAACCTAATCTAGAGGTAAATGAGTACACTAGAAATGCTACAATTTTGAATAGGGAAACGCATTTTTGCTATGATGATGAATATGATATGTTAGAAGAGCATGTGCATACCGAAAATATGATAGAATCTTTAGGTTCGAGACATTAAGTGTCTCTTCAGAACCCTATGAATGATGCCTCTTCTAATATTCATACATGTGATATTAACTCGAGCTTGGTTTTGTGAAATTCTTCGAAATGTGAGCATGCTACACAACTTGTTTGTGACTTAGGAAAGGATGAATCTTCTGTAGACACTAATATTCTTATGGACCATGATATTATTTTTGTGTCCGATTCCCCCAGCCATGTCACAATATGTTGCCTCCTCTGATGAGTATGACATGGAAAGTGATGAATTGTTCTATGCTGGTGAACATGATTTACCTTCTTCTGACCTTAGGAAAGTATGTAATGGTGCAAATGATCTTATGCATGAAAACAACTTAGATGTACCTACTTTCTCTCCTAAGTCACAAATTGAAACTCCTCCACCAAACCTACGTGTAGTTTGTAACAAAATTGCAAAACCAACTTTTCTAAAAATGCCTAACTTAGGCCTAGAGCTTTGTGCTTCCCAAGTCCTCTTGGACTATTTTGCATCAAAGTATAACACTCTTAAGGAGCCACAGTTGGAATGTGTATGTCACTTTCATTATTAGTAAAACTCATTTTGAGTTAGACCTTTTGCATGATGTACCGTTAAAATTGCAAGATTTTGTGCTCCCAAACACACCCGTTCACAAGTTTAGGTTTGGGGGAAACTCATTCACATATGCGTCTTACTTGCACTCTCATATTATATTTGTGTAAGACTCTTGATGTTTGTACATATTTTCTATTGGGTTGACCCTCAACTCTTTAGATTGTTGGTATATGGTGAATTTTTGTATATAATCCGAGGGACTTGTTAAATTTTTCTTTCTTGAATCGGTTGAGTCTTCTTGTACATATATTGTGCTAATCCGATATGATCTCCGCCGAGAATGTTGGATTCTAGCCTTGACTAGTGAAGCTCTAACCTTGCTCCCGCCGACATCCTAATCTCTTCCCTTTTCTCTTTTCAGCATAGTTCTCATGGTATGTGACTGTTTAAATTTTTCCTATCTGTTGACACATTGAGGACAATGTTTGATTAGGTTTGGGGGTGCATTTGCATATAGAGTTTTTAGTCTTTTTAATCTTTTACTTTCAAAAAAAAAAAAAGAACTCTTTTTTGTAAAAACCTCCAACTTTTAGAGATTTTAGAGTCACTAGCATGCTTCTAGCTATGTTTACATAGAGAATCGACCAAAATAACAGAACTTGGAAGTACCTGAGAACACAATCGGGTTTCTTAGTTGATTAGAGCGTTAAAGTTGGATTTAACCATCTGGGGCGAATTAGGTCTTTGTTTAGATATTCGGTAGTAGAATTGTGATCACCCATAGTGGAGACTACCCATTTTACATCAAGTGAGGCACCAACCTTCAATTTTTTGCAACTTTCTAGAAAAGTCATGTAGAGTGTGTGTCACCGTACGTAAATTCCGGGTAGGAATGGTGAGCTACCCAACTTCGCACCATTTTCCGCACTACTTTTGATCTCTTGAGTGCTAGTTTTTGTCAATCATGAGGTGACGTCTAAAGATGAAAACTCCTTTTAAATATCGATTTGCGCTAGCATCACTCTCTCTCAATCAACGGATCCATAGAAACACATCATCGTCGGCAAAGCGGAGCAAGATCGAATATTGAAAGAAAAGTTGATATAGTACAAGGTTTATGTGCAACAAAGAAAAAGAAAAGAAAATAGGATGAGAATTAATGAAGTTTGTGAAAAATTGAGTTTTATTGTTTTATTGTAAGTTAAAAAAAAAAAAAAAAAAAAAATTTCAAGTTTTTGTAAAGTTCAGAAATTCGTCATCAACAGTGGAAGACCGAAGATTGAAGACGTTTCTATGATTTCTTATGAGAGAGTGATATTAATTACCGATCGGGTGAGAAGGTAAGTGAGTACTCCCACCCTTGCTAATGGTTGATTTCCTTCCTTAGAGATCATCGAAAACGATTCTTTTGTCCACACTTCGTGGAGTCTCCGTTTTATTTTGGAAGGTTATCCTTCTTACCTACAACGTGTGCATGATTTCTCTCTTTATTCCCGCTGCACACATGAGACTAGCATGCGAAACTCTATGTCCTCATAGCTCCTTGGATGCTTGAGACTCTTTTACACTCGAAGTTGGAGAAGGTTTTGTGGGTACACCTCTGTAAAACCCTCACGAGACTACAACTCGTCCACTAGGGACACCTAGGGTTTAAAGGCTTAGTGCATACGCTAAATGCATTCGAGAGACTGCGAGGGGTATAGTTAGGATTTCATAAATTTTCCCATTTCACTTGAGGACAAGTAAAATTCGGGTTTGGGGGTATTTGATGAGTGCCAAATAGTGCATATTTATACACCTTTTTATTGGCATTTTACTCATCTTTTGTGCTCATAAATCGAGATATTATCCCAAATTCTCGTGTTTCATTTGTTTTCAAGAATAAATATTTGTATTAATTAATTTTGTGTTTTTAGGTAATAAATAAAGCTCGGAGAAATTGAGGAGCCAAAAGAGCGAAGACTCGAGAGGCAAGCATCTATGGAGCAGAGATAGCCAAAGCTCGCGCGCGAATCGCTTGCAACCCAACAAGGAAGACATGGGCTAGAGCTACACACGACCCGGATCCGAGCCCGTCCACTCCAAGCCGTTGAGATCACACATGGCTACATCATACGGTCAGCAGCGCCTCCACGCGCATCGAAGTTCGTGCTCCGTGCAACACCAAATCGCCCAACTCTACCTCGGACGTTCGGATCTTACCCGCTATATCCTATGCTCGCCGAGGCCTTCTCCATCAATCTTGATGCACCCGCTCAACACCGAATCACCCATAACCCTATGCCCTATTCGATCAACTCATTTCTCCTTCATTCTTTCTCTTTCTTCCTCTTCTCCCTCACCGCGACAGAGCAGAGCTCTGCTCTCCCATACCCCCTTCTCCATTTCCAGCCACCACTTCACCACCTCCATCATCACCTCTCGACACAACAACAACCCCAACAAATAGCATCACGTCTCTAGGTTTAGTTTTCTCTCACTTAGCTTCTACCCTAGAAGCTAACTTAGAGAAAACTAAAACTAGGGTTTCACCAACTGTGGAAGCATGGAGCGATTGACAGAAGAGAGAGTGGGTTGAGCGACGTGGGTGAGAATATTTTGATTTTAATTTCTATTTTAAAAGTAAATTAGGGTTTAAAGTTTTGGGTATTCTTGCATGTATAAATAGAGGGGATAGAAGCTGTTTTTGGGTATGCCTGGATTAGCCAGAGCAGCAATTAGGTTTAGTTTGTAGTTTAATAATTTCATTTGATGTTCTAATTAGTTTTGTTAGGGTTTCACTGAAACCCTAACTCCATATTATGTTTTTAACTCTGTTGAACTTTCTTGAGTGCTTAAAACTATAATTATGTCTTCAATTAGAGCATCCAATACTTTTTCTCTCACAATGGATGCCTTGTATCCATTGTAGTTAGGTTACATCTGTTTTGAGATTGCCACAAACTCATACTTTAGGCACAATTGCTAATTCCATTGACTAGTTGTACTTAATTAGACAACTAGTGCTCTGGGTTAGCACTTTAGGCGATTAATTGAAGCATTACATGGAGAAACTCCTTAGATAGGAGGTAGACTTGACACCACTGCCCTTATCGGTCACATGACAAGAACCTCAACTTAGTTGAACTCATAGTAGGAGTTAGTGGTGGAAATCAAGACCTTAACATCCCTTTTGTCACTGTTCTATACCTTAGTTTAGAGTCACTTCATTACAAACTCAGCCGTATCGGCAACAAAACCACAATATTGTTCTGTCACTTTTGAAATCAGTTTAGGAAGCCATAAGATCACTTTAAGCACACCCATTTCTCTGTGGGATCGACCCGTACTTGCCGCGTCTCCGATAGACGCCGTGCACTTACGGTTTATAACAAGTAGGCTAAAATATAAACCCCTTTCCAGGCCTGCCAATAATTAGAACCTGATGAGAAAAATAGAGTTATCTTTATTTTGGTCTTATCGAACAACCGATTGTATTTGTACAATCGGTTCAGCAAAGGAACTAAGGTGCTTAGTCGATTTTTGGTTTTCTAAACTATTATGGAAAATTGCTTCGGGCAATTGTTTCCTTGGTAACATATCAAAACAAAATTACTTTGTAGTTTCGGTTTTGATATTAGTTATCAAAAATGGTGTGTGGAACCCTCGTGCTTAACTCTATAGGTTGCAAGTCTTGTGAGATTTGTAAGATCCTTTCGGTTTGTCCTTTATTTGCTCGTACCTTTGTTATTTTGTGACAAAAAGGGGGGAGAAATATATGGAGAAAACAAGTGATACTGGTATTGATTTTTATTGATTGGTATCACTAAGGGAAAGGACATTGGTGCTTAAACGTTTATCTAACGAAAGAGTAAAGTATAGACTAAGGGGGAGTAGCATATCATATGATACTTGTAGTTATATGGACTACAAAGGAATAACAAAGACATGCGGATTGATAAAATCTACATATCTTACCTTTAGGGGGAGTATTAGCTTTGTTATTATAATGTCAACAACGGCATTTATGGATTGAATGTATACATGTTATTGTTCTGTTGAATTCGGGAATCAAGCGTATGTGTAATGAATTCTTGTAATTTGTTTATCCATATGATGTAAGAGTTTTGTCACTAAATTTGACAAAGGGGTAGATTTTTAGAGCATAGCTCGGTTGAACCCACCAAGAGTTGGTATGTCAAGTTTGGTTGTCATATTTTAGTGAACCAAAACTCATTTAAAGAGTCGCTTGATTATGTACTAGAGTCAACTTCGTATAGGTTAGCTTGAAAGTATTAGGATATGAGATATTACCAGTATTACGAAGACATGAAGAAGTGAAGAAGTAAGGAGCTACAACGACAACATCATCCTTCCACCTGAGGTTAGTGATATTTGACTTGAACTGTTTCATTCCCTAATGTATCTATCAAGTCGTGCATATTGAAAACATAACTGCGAAGCATGAATGATTACACTCTAGTTAGACGTAGTATTAAGGAATATAATACGAAGTATAACACTTATCTTTTGAAATTCGTATATAAGACATCGAAATGATTGTTTAAATGCTATTGTGATTATGTATGGGTATGAGGTGAAGATTTCACCCTAGGAAACAATGTTTTACATTCGTTTAAAGGAAGTAAATTCATGAACTTGTTTTGTGAATCGAAAGGGAAATCTCTAGGCTTATTGGTATTGTTATTCATTGCATATCTTTTGAACTACCAATATGTGTGATTAGTATAACCGCTCATGACTTGTTTATGTTCTTGGTAAAACTATTCACAATGCCTGACTTTTGTATTGGTATGACTTTTATTAGTGAAATCGATCTAAAGTAATCACCTGAGATGGTATGATTGGTTTAGTGTTATTGGTATGACCAACTCTAGGCAAAGGGGAACCGATCCTAGTAAGAGGTGCAACCGATCACAAGAGGGGAATCGATCCTTGTAAGAGGTGCAACACGTTTCTAGATATTGGGAACCGATCCTATGAACATGTGTAACACGTTTTTAGACATTGGGAACCGATCCTATGGACATGTGCAACAAATACAAGTTAGATACCATATATATGTGGGAACCGATACTAGTACCTAGTCAACCGAATTTTTGGAAAGCTAGTGTGACTAAATCCAGTACTCACATGGAGGTAGAACCGAAACTTGTTTTGGTAGAACCGTGAAACCCATGATTGGTGATTGAGTGTTCTTAATCAATCACATAGTTCTTGGAAGTCTGATGAACCAATTCTAAACTTGTTTGGAAGTGTGGCAAATCGATTCCAAAATAGTAAATATGAAAGATGATTTACTAAGTTAAGATGTCGACATACTTTGAAAATGTGCAGTAACACTTATCTTTTATTGTTCAAAGATATTCCTTAATAGCTAAAGGAAAAAAATCCTGGATCGAAAAATAAGTTGAGAATCTTTTAATTAAGGTTTTTAATTTTATTTTTGGAAAATGAAAATTAGTAATGTGCATTTACTAGTTGGAGATTTTCCAAGAGATTTTCGGTCAATGTTTGGACAAAGCATTTCCAGGAATTATGGAAATCGATTTTGGAATATATTGCATATCTTGAGAATATTTTCGGTTTTGGAAATTCCTTGGTCTATAAATATCTCTAGATGGGGAAAACGATTTGCTGGTTTTTACGGAATTGAAGAGTCGACCGTGTGGAGACTCCTTGAACCAAGCGAAATGTTGAACCTGACACAGATGCACTTCAAGAAGGGAGTGCTTTAAGTTCGAGAGATCAATGTGTAAGACTCCGTCCTAAACCAAGAACAATGGCCGTTCCAGAGTCAATTCGGTCACAAGAGAGGATGGGTTGATCTGTAGGAGGGAAGTTGAGAAAATGCGTGAGATCAATGGCGATATGAGATTGTAGATGTGTTGTGAATTCAGCGTAAGAACGCTCTGAATGATTGAATTTTGCTCAATTGAGAGTGATTTCTCTGAGTTCGTGTAGACGAAAGATTGTCTGTATGAACTTTGATGAGAAATTGCTCGTTTTGCGAATGTTCGAGTGTTCGAATCTTGTTCTTTCAATCGGATTCGAGACATTTTATAATGCCGGAGTTGAAAACACCATGATCCCATGAAGTGTGACATTTCTTTGGAATCAGAGAGTGGGGAAGTGGTAAATCGTGTTAAAACCAGTTGCTCATCGTGCGGAGACTTGGTTAATTTTCCACACACTACTTTACTGACTCTTCCAACTGATTGCACGACTTACTCACATTCTCATCGTGGGTGAACACACGTGCCGTAGATCGCCAGACCAAAACCCTAGTTAATATCCACCCATGTGACACGATTGATATCCCGTGATTGTGGAGTCGATTCTTGTGACTTTGTGGGACGATGAGTCCATGTATTGTTGAATTGAACATGTTTTGCAAATGTTCTAAAATTCATGAATCAAATATGTTTGCTTGAGACGAGGTATTATTATGTTGATTACCTAAGACGAGCAAACCGTTGTTCTTGAATTGTCGAATAATATTGATAGTTGAACCAATATTCTTGAATCGAGCAAATATTGCTAGTCTGAGGAATATTGTTAATTTGATCAAATATTGTTCATTTGATGAATTGTTGGTAGCAGGACCAAAATAAATATTAATTCAAGATACTTGATCTTTGGGTCGAGTAAAATAAATAAAAACGTTGATCATGAAATCAACATAAAATTATCGAGTATTTGAATCGCACTCGGAATCATGTTTCTACTGAGCTTTGGATTCAAAACCCTAATTTTATCGAAATGATGATTTATTGCAAATCAATCTACAGAGTGAATCGGGGGCCAAGCTACATGGGATGACGAGTCCACCATGTACGCCTTGGATGCTCGATTGAGCAAAATACCAAAGTCTCTTAGAGGACCGATTGGTGAAATAATGATTAAATTCTGGTTTAATCATTTATTGAAATAATGCTCGTGTGAGCGACAAATAATAAAAACCTGGTCATGAACTGAGGGACCAACCAAGAGGTCATGGGGCCGGCTCTTGGTGTCCGTGGGACCAATGGATGGTCGTTCAAGCAAACTCTTAATTGTTTGGAAGAAGTTTGAACCTAATATGAGCAATTGAGCAAATTAGGTTAAAATCATTAAAACATGCGGGACCGGATGTTTGCAGGCCTTAGAGCCACCCTTGGTCGGTTAAGGGGATGTGCTCGTGTCACCATAGTGTCCGTGTCTCAGTCCTGAGAGTTTCAGTATTTTCCGATGCGCATTTGAGTAACATTTTGAGAAAATATGCAGAATCCAGGGTTTTTGCTCAAACTAGGAAAAATACATGAGATGATGAAAAATAATAAATGAAACAGGGAATTGCAAGGTGTGGACCAGGCCACGGCTAGGGCATGGCCGGCCATCTAACAAGCACGGTCCCACACTTTCCCAGTTTTATGTGATTTTTTGTATTTTCTCTGATTTGAGGGAAATTCCATGAAACTGGAGAGTTTTGCTGAAATTAGGGAATTTCCATGAGATGAGAGAGATAAAATAATAATAAAATAGGGAATGGTGGAGTGTGGGACCGACAATGGGCACGGTCCCAGAGCACTCTTCCCAATTTTATGTAATTTTCATGATTTTAGGAATTTTTCATAAAATCAGAGAGATTTGTTAAAACCAAGGTATTTTGTTGAAATCAGGGAGTTTTCATGGAATCAGGAAACTAAAACAACAAACAATAATAAAATAATAGGCATGTGGGACCTGCTTAGGCATGACCACTGCCGCTAGAGCCCGGTCCCACGAGTTTTCCTAATTTTATAATATTTTTCATGATTTTAGAGAAAATTCATAAAATTAGGGATTTTTCATGGTTTTAGGGAAAATTCATGAAATCAGGGAATTTTCATAATTTGAGAGAAATAATATAACAATGGGATGTGAGGTGTGGGACCGTCCATGGCTAGGGCATGGCCGGCCGGCTGGTGCTCGGTCCCGTGACACCTTTCCCTAATTTTATTATTTCTTTGATAAAATCATGAGATTAGAGAATTTCCTTCAAACGAAGGAGATTTGCTCGAACGAGAGAATTTTCACGAGATCAGGGAAAAATAATAAAATATGACAAAATATAAAATTGGGCACGGGACTGGTCACGCCATGACCGGCCAGCCGATGAGCCCAGTCCCCTGGCGCCTTTGCTAATATTTTATTATTATTATTATTTTTCCTTCCTATTTTGCATAGGTTCATCGTTCATTCATATTTTTGAAATGCTCGTTTGCGCATTCAAATGCCGATCCGTGCATTATTTGCTAAGTACACTTGCACCATTTTAGTCGTGGCTTATTCGATGCTCAGATGCCTGTCTCGTTGAATATTTATCACTAACCCGTGGAATTCTGCTGGGAAGAACCACGAATTGAAGTAACGAAATATAATGAAGAATCGTAGAATATTGCTGGATATTCAGGCGATTAGAGATAATTAACTGATGGCTCTATACTAGCAGGGCTTCCTATCTAGGAGCATTAATTATCTGAGGGTTGATCAATATGAACTTGGTGGAGTGTAATATTCCTCTTATATAGTCAGGGAAACATGGTTGCATCCTGAAGACGTTATTGCTCTATACTAGTAGACATGCTGTCTAGGAACCGTCCAATCTTGCGATTCTATACAGTATGAGATGTGTCGTGGTCTCAGCTGGGAGACTACACATCTACATCTTCTCTGAGAGACTTTCTCGATCAGAGGTTTTATGGCATGAGCTTTCACGCTTAGAGACATGAGTCTCAATACTCATCCTATTGCCGATCCTAGTAATTATCAAATTCGTATTCATGAGATGTGTCGTGGCCTCACTGGGAGACTACAAATCTACATATACTCTGAGAGACAGCCTTCTCAATCAGAGATTTATGGCATGAGATTTCATGCTTTAATGAGAAACATGGGCCTCAATACTTATCCGATTGCCGGATCCGGAGTATAGTTTTACAATTTTACCCTTTGTCGAAAATCCACCATCTATAATATCAAAGTTTGTATTTCGAGCAAACTAATCCTCAGAGCCAGCAAAACTACCTAATTGTGTTGTTACTGGTGGAGCCGCCTATTCAGATAGGAAAATAACCTAATTAGGCGAAATCTCTTACGATCGCTCAGTTGGGATTGAGAAGCTCTATTAGTACCGTTGGTGGGAAACTAGATAATTGCGGTTTATTATTAGTTTTCGATTGATTTGATTGACTAACGGTTGTTGAACTTTGATTGCACCTAGTTTATTTATGCTTGAGAATATTCTCTTCGATATAAGATTCACTCAAACTAGATCGAAGTTTCGACGGGGATCTTTAGACTGTTTGTAGATCTAAAGACGTCTTGTGATAATCCATTGTTAACAGACTCCGTTCTGGGCGTGATTGATCACAAGAGATTCAAGTTGATTGTGTGCATGTGTTTATTGAAGATCTAAGAATATTTGAAGATAAAGAAGACTTTGAAGATTTCTGATTTGGGTTCATAATCTTTGGTGTGCACAATACTTGTTTCGGTTAAAGAGGATCCAACTATAATCAGTTTATCCTTGTGGTAGATTGGATTGATTAGTTGACTAGATCGGCATCAATACAATTCTTTGTGATTCAAAGTATTGATTGCAAAATCTAGACAATAACTTTGGTAGTTGTTATTAGATAAATCTAAGGACCTGACAAAGGAGTTTATTGGGATAAACGGAAGAGCCTTTTGTCAAACTCACATCACTTGGTTGAAAAGAGTTGTTATCAAACAGATTTGTTGTTCCTTAACTGTTTGGAATACGAACCAAAGGAATTGTTCCAAGTACGTGACTTATTACAAGTTGGAGGCGTGGGAATACAGACGGAACTAGGTGAACTATAGGTTGAGTTGCTTGGTCTCAACTATACGAAGTTGGTTTGATTTTATATAGCGGCTTAATCCTGAGAGTATTCAATTCTGGACAAGGTCCCGGGGTTTTTCTGTATTTGCGGTTTCCTCGTTAACAAAATCTTGATGTGTCTTTTACTTTTCTATTTCCGCAATTATAATTGTTTTTATTATAATTAGAAGTAAACTACACAAACGTTAATTCCTATTTACTTGATAGTAATCCTATTGTATTTGGTTAAGTCCGAACCTTTATCAAGTAAACATACTTCGTTGTTGTATTGTCTCGATCTCGTATCCATAGACGATCACACGAAGTGTGAACCGATTAGTTGTATTGTCTCGACCCAGTCCATAGATAATCACTTTCAGAGAAAGGACTTATAGGTGGAAAAGTTTTAGATTGAGGTATATTTGGGTACCCTCGTTTCACTATCAATGAATTCGTTTGCAAAGGTAAGCTTTATTAGAGGTTAAATATATGTTTTGTAAAGCTAATTCCTAAGATGGAGGATTCAACCTCCCCAAAGAACTTTAGACCTTTGAGTCATATCAACAGTTTTTATAACATTGTTTCTGAGTTACTTGCTGGGAGACTGAAAGTTGTGATATTAACTTTCTCTATTTTCTATTTTGAGAAAAATGGCTTTATAGAAAAGTAGATTTCTTGGATTCACTGGTGTTTTAGAGTTGCCCAATTCTCCATTTTGGTTAATGGTGAGGCTACTTATAGAATAAAGCCATCAAAAGGTATCAGATAAGGTGATCCCTTGTCCCCTTTTCATTTTCTTTTGATGGTGGAAGTTCTTTCTATCTTGATTAATGAAGCAGTGGCAAAAGAGAGATTAAGTGGATTTCAAGTAGCTGAGGTAGTACTTATGTTTCCCACTTACAATTTGTTGATGACACAATTATCTTTATAAATGCTTCTAAAGTAGAGGTAAGGAGGTTACTTATTATTATGTTGCTTTTTGAAGTGCTAACTGCCTTTAAATTGAACTTGGAAAATAGTTATGTGACTAGTATAGGAGCTGATGAGTTTGCGCAGAAGTTGGCTTTGGAGTTGGGTTGTAATATTGATTCTCTTCCTATTACTTATTTAGGGATGCCTATTGGTGATACTAAGAGAAATGTGGTCATTTGGGAGGTGGTTATTCAAATAATGTAGAAGAAACTTGCTCCTTGGAAGAGAAAATTCCTTAATAAGGCTGGTAGAGTAACTTTGATCAAGAGTTCATTGGAAAGCATAACAATTTATTCTTATCTCTTTACTATATATGCATAATGCATGTTTCTGTAGAGAAGACGCTTAACACAATAATGAAGAAGTTTTTGTGGGGTGAAGATGAGAATAATAAGAAAATTAGTTGGGTGTCATGGAAGAAAGTGTGTAGACCAAAGAGTAAAGTAGGCTTGGGTATTAAAAACATCAGATTGGTTAACAGGTCATTGTTGGCTAAATGACATGATAGGGTTTGCAAAGAAAAGACAACATGGTGGAGGAAGATTATTTGTGAAAAAACTAAAGCTAATATGGAGTATTTGATTCCTTTACAGGTGAATGAGACTGTGGGTAGGGATATGTGGTATGAAATCTTAAAAGAAAAGAATGATTTTTATGAATCTGTCACTTTACAGGTTAAGAATGGGAGAAGCATAAAATTCTGGCATGATTGGTGGATGGGAAAGTTTTCATTCAAAGAGAAATATCCTAGACTGTATAGAATAAGAAGACAGAAGAATGTTGTTATAGTTGATATGATGAACCCTCATTGGATTTTTTTTTTTATCTACAAGAGAGTTTTACCAAACTGATAAGGAATGTAGCTTTAACTCATAATGATGATGATATCATTGAAGGTGAAGGCACAACAAAAGCCTTTTTTCATTAAAATGTCGGTAGTTGATGAAGATTGGGATTGTCAAAATTCATCGGAGAGCAAGTTTGCTCCTACGAAGGTATGATTCATTATGTGGCCATCTTTGCATTATTCTATACCAACTAGAGATATGCTGCAACAAAGAGGTGTTGTGATTTCTTCAAACTCTTGTCTGTTTTGTGATGCTGCAGAGACAATGAACCACCTTTTCTTAAATTGCAGTTGGGCTAAACATCTCTGTGATCATTTTATTTATTCTCTTCAAGTTGTGTGAGTTTGAGCATAGCTCGGTTGAACCCACCAAGCGTTGGTATGTCAAGTTTGGTTGTCATATTTTAGTATCAAAACTCATCTAGAGTCACTTGATTAAATACTAGAGTCAACTTCGTTTAGGTTAGACTAGAAAGTCTAGGAATGTTGAGACATACAAGTATTACTCCAAAGACCTGATGAAGAATGTGAAGAAGTAACGACTACAACGACGACATCATCCTTCCTCTTGAGGTTAGTAATATTGACTTGATCTTGTTTCCATTCCTAACATATCTTTCAAGTAGGATTATATTTAAAACTGAACATGCGAAGATGTATATAAATAATACTCTAGTGCTTAGACTTGGTCATGACATTATGATCAAAGTGTCAAGGAATTTATTGAACTACGAAGTATAAACGCTTATCTTTTGGAACTTCGTAAAGACGACATCGACATAATCTTTCTATAAATTTGTTTGATTATGTGTGCATGATATAGGTATGATTTCACCCTAGGAAACAATATTTTATAACATTTGCTTAAAGGAAGTACATATATGAACTTGTTTCATAATCGAAAGGAAATCATGATTAGTCAGGTTCTTTATTGAATATCGTTTGAATGACCAATATAAGATGACAAGGTAGAACCTATTTTAACTTGTTGAGATTTATGGTATAACTGGTCATACCCTATATAATATAGCTAGTTGAAATCGGTAACAAGTTACATTGGAAATCAAGGTGTAACCTATCACAAGATATATTGGAATGCGAGTTGTAACCGATCACAAGTTACTTTGGGATCCAAGGTATAACCGATCAAAAAATGAATTTGGAAGTCAGATGTAATCGGTCACAAGCTACCTTTGGGAAGCAAGGTAAAACCGATCACAAGCTACTTCGGGAAGAAAGGTGTAACCGGTCACAATCTACTTTGTGGAGCAAGGTGTAACAGATTCCACCTATATTTGGAATCATGTTATAACCAGTCACAACATATTTTGGAGTGACGGTATAATCGGTTCCATGAGTAAAACCAAGTTTCCATGATTCATATATTTCTTCATGATGTGTGTGAATTAGGGTTTTGGGGTTGCTAATATGAGAAGCTTCTATATGTTGACATTATTTGAACATGTACATAACTCTTATCATTAATTGTTCAAAGATATTCCTTGATACTCAAGGTAATCCAATGTCCGAAAAAGTGAAAAGCATTTAATTATGATTTTCATCATACATGTTTTAATTACCAGCAATTAAAGCATATCCTCTGGAAAATATTATTAGTTAATGTGCTAGACTAATATTAAAAGTTTTCAATGAGAGTTTTCGGAAATATGGTTTGGCATTTAAGTGGAAATAGGAAAACTAAAATTAGGTACTTTAATTATAATATCCTGAGAACATTTTAGGGTTTGGAATTTCCTTGTTGTCCAAACATCATTGGTGTATAAATACTTGAATTTGCATTTCTTGCAAACTATCCTAAGAGCCAGGCAAACTTCATTCTTGTTGTTTCTGGTGGAGCCGTCTATCTGGAGAGGAAAGTACCCTAATTAGGAGAAATCTCTTACGATCGCATGTTTAAAGACTTCCGTGGGATCTAGAAGCTCTACGAGTACTATTGGTGGGAAACTAGATAATTGCATTGTTATTATAGTTTTCTAATATTGATTTGATTGACTAACAATTGTTGAAACTTTGATTTCACCTAGTTTGTTTATTCTTGAGAACCTTCTCTTATGATATAAGGCTCACTCAAACTAGATCAAAGTATTGACGGGATCTTTAAAACCATTTTTGGATCTAAAGACATTTTGTGATAATCCATGGTTAACAGACTCCGTTCTGTGTGTGATTGATCACAAGAGGTTTCAAGTGGTGTTGTGGAGGTTATTGAAGACAAACGAAGATTTGAAGACAATGAAGTTTTTCTTATTAGTTTTCGTATCTTGTGAATTGTGTGCACAAACCTTGATTGGCTGGGATCTAACTAGATTCATGTTTATCTTTGATAGACTAGATTGATTAGTTGCGCAAGATCGAAATCACCTTATAGTTTCTCTTTGAGATCTATATTGATTGATTGCGAATCTGGAGTTTGATTTTTTCGGTAGTCAAAGTTCGGATTGATCTAACCAGACAAAGGAGTTTATTAGATTAAACAGAAGAGCCTTCGTCAACGACTCATAATATCTTATTACCAAGATTGAGTAGAGTGGTTACCAAACATATTTATCCTTTACTGTTTGGAATAGGATCTAAAGGATTGGTGATTCATGTGCGTGACTCTAGAAGTCGAAGGCGCAGGGATACTAAACTAAGTACCTAGGGGTAGTTTACTTGGTCTCAACTGTACGAAGTTGGTACTAGATTTTGTATAGCGTCTTAATTCTGAGAGTATTCAAAACTGGACAAGGTCCCGGGGTTTTTCTGCATTTGCGGTTTCATCGTTAACAAATCTTCTTGTGCCACCGCATTATAATTGTTTTATTATAATTAAAGTAAATTGCACTTGTACGTTAATTCCGTAACACTTGATATTGATCCTATAGAGTTTCGGTTATTACGTTAATTGTTTTATTATAATTCAAGTGATCCCTTTGATCGAATTTTATTGGTAAATAAAATTGTCGTTCACTCGGACTTGTGAAGATTGATTTAAGAAAGCACTGAGACTATGGATTCCACCATTGACCAATATTAGTGATTCAATTAATAACGATAATTATGCAACTCAAACGTTTAATTTGATTCTAAAAATATTGCCTAGATAAGTAGATTTTCAAAAGATTAGCTATTAATCGAAGCATGGGACATCAAAACTCTAGGCTAAGCATGCTCCATCAATAGATAACATAGCTAATTAATCAAAATCTTATAATTAATTATGGTTCAGTGCAAATAATCATAAAGAAATTACAATAATTAATTAATAAGAAAATACCACTTTATTATTGAACAAGGCTTCATCTGTAATCCCAAATAGATGGTTTTAGTTCTTCGTTATTACAAAGAAAAACTAGAGAGAAAAAGAAAGAAAAATCCTAAATCCGGTTACTGGCTCACCGGCTCACCGGCTTCCCCCTGTTATTTTTGTCCGCTTCACTTTATATAGAGAAATCTCTCTAGAATTGATAATCCAAAGATGTCGACACTTTCCCTTTTATATATGGTATTAGGAGATCCAATTGGTTGTGGAAATGAAAGAAATCTTCCACTTAAGGAAACCAAAGCAGGACTTGCCCATATGTTCGTGACCCCATACGTGAGCCATCTCGATAATTAAGTCCATGCATATTCCTCTTTAATTGCTCTTTGTATGTATATAATATCTCCACCAATAGAAATTCGCCACGTAATCAACATCACATAAATTTACCCAATTAATATGTGCCACATCGTTCTCTCCAACACATTTCTTCTGCTAACACCATTAGTTATACTAGACAACTTTCCTTGTTTGGTGAAAACGTGGTCTGACATTAATTCTTAATGGAACAAAAAATTCATGCACCTTTTCTTCCTCCAACTCTCACATTATATCGAGGCTATTTAATTTCCAAACAATTATTTTATGCATCTGCTAACAGAGCACTTCACCGGACCACCATCTTTCAACTCCAGCCGATCGAGTTCGTTGGGTTTATTAATTTCCAGGTCTAATGCCATGACCCATTTATATATATAACCCATATATTTTCCGCACAAGCCCCGTTTAAAGGGTTTTCCTCGTCAGAGACCATTTTATTCATGTACCTATAAAGCATAATAAATACTGAAATTAGTACAAAAAATAGGTACTAACAAAATAGAAAATCGAGATCAAAATAGACACATAAATGCGTCTATCAAATACCCCCAAACTTATTATTTGCTAGTCCTCGAGCAAATCAAATCTATAAAATAAAATCCTAACTTACCTGTCAGCAGTATCGTCGATTGCATTTAGCGTATGCAATAAGCCTTTAAACCCTGGGTGGCCCTAGTGGCCGAGTTATAGTCTCGGGAGGGTTTACTAGAGATATACCCACAAAACCTTTACACTCCAGACCCTAGCTATCTATGCAGAACCTTGGAAGGCACTAAAGAATCTCCTTGGTTGGCATACTTATTGACTACAGGAGGAAGTACCCTGATGCGAAATTCCAATTGTTGTACACGAGTTTGCACTCAAGCATACTAAAATTCATATATAAGTCACAGAGCTCTACTCAGATAGTCGCACTATGGACATCAATATCCGGAGTCAACAAATCACATGGATAGATTATGAGATGGATATAGAAAAACGTAGATGGTTTTGATGTTAACTAAGGTGAACGGTGTTTCTCATATCTTTCCGAAGGCCACTGCCAAAATGAACCTATCCTAATGGACAGAGATACTAGTATGACTAATACCAACACAACTGGCATATACAAGGAAACCAGTGGTCGATAATCCTAACTCCAGGTCAACACAACTGGCATATACAAGGGTTCCAGTGGTCGACTTTATTGAATTTATTCCGGTTGGTCTGATGGTCTGGTCTCAATTTTTTTTTTCTTTTTTTTTTTTCAATTTTTTTTGGGTATCTCAATCACTCTATTTCACCCTAGCAGTGGTAACAAATTGATTCGTGAGACCCACCTAATCACTTAGAGAAACATGTTTTAAAAAGAAAACAAAAATAAAAATAGAAGTGAGAAGGACTCAACGAGATATGGCGAAACTACCATGTTATTTCTAACACTCGAGCTCTGTGCTTTTATGAATAGACTCTTTAGATGTTTCCATCTAATCATATTGGTTCCTAAATTCCTACAACCAAGATGCATCCATCCACTTATATTAGTTAGTGCTAACCTTAATAAGCATAAGTTTCTAGGCTCTGGAGTTTATTTATATTGCAACTAAAAAGTTTCTCCCATACCCCCAAACTTAAATCTAACATTGTCCTCAATGTTATAAAGATGAAATTAAAAACATGAACAAGGAGAAAATGTTACCATTTGAAGCAAAAGAGTTAAGGAAAGATATTACCGTGTTGCATGAGCATGGGTTACCTCCAAAGAAGTGCTAAGTTTTACGTCTCCAGCCAGACATAAGAAAGGATTAATCACCTCGAATCATATAACAATAGCCGGAACAACTGTGGGTCATCTACATCAAAAAGTGTTATCACAAACAAAAGGAAGCCGCAACAGACCAAGAATAAACATAACACACCCTTGCCTAGTTTCCTTTTTAAGACAATTACATCTAGTTGTGGTTCAGGTTCAGGTTCAATAAAGGGGTCTAAATAAAATATTTTCATGGGCTGCACATCCTCATAAGTAAGATCCGAAATATCAGGTTCTAAGGTCTGAAAAATTTTAGAAGCACATAATAATAACCTGAATAATTGAGGATCCTCATAGTCAATCATATTTGACTCAAACAGATGACTGCAATGAAAGTGGTGGTCATTCTTAAGCAAATGTGTCGTTTCTGTTTTCCTAAAATAATTAGGTTTAGTCTCAGAACTTAATAACTGACACATTTTGAACTCATATGTTCCCACATTTGGAAGAAAAATATTTGGTGGGAAAACAAAGTCAATCTGGGTATCATAGCCCTGGATAAACCACATCAACCAAAGGATGGGTTTCTAACAACCAACTTCCTTATGGACATCACTAGGTTCGGGAAAATGTGTATGAAGATAATCTTGTAAAATGGTTGAGGCACATATGTCAAGTCCCAATTGAGGGACCTTTCTAAGAGTTAAAGCACATGGAGAATGATAATCACCCCCAAACTTAGAGTTTTCAGTGTCTCTAGAAAGACTAGTCACAACTTCCCTAATTTCAAGGTCATCGATTCCCCGAAAATGGTCAATTGATTCTTCTAAGTCAGGTTCATCCTCACTCATCTCTACGAGTTCATTTTCTTTGTCTAAGACTAATGTTTCTAAATCGCTAGACTCTAAAACAGTATTCATATAATAAACTCGTTCCTCTAAACTATCGTTGGCTTCGTAATCATAAGGAAATACTACATCGTCTAAAACGGGAGTGTCTCTAGTCAAATCCTCGTCCTTTTGAATAGGTGAATAATTATTAAAATTATTTGGATTTGAACTAGAAACATTATCATTATTAAGTTCAATTGGAGTAACAAATTCCTGATCACTATGCCTACTTATTTCAAATTCTTCATCAACACTATCCTCATCATAATCATCATTATAATAACATGAAAATGGTTGAACCTCATCTAAACAAGTAGTGTTACCAATTTTATCCTCGTCATCTTGATTATGCAAATAACTATCCTCATTTTCAAGGGTATTATTGGAAACATTGTATTGGAAATTAAGATTATTTCGAGCAATTATTTCGTTCGTCTCAGCTATCAGCTGAAGGGATTCCTCTATAGAAAGTTTTCTTTCGTCATAAACTAAGTTATTCATCTCAGCTATCTTACGTGTCGACTCCTCTAATATCCTGAGGGACTTTTCTAAAGGATAAATATAAGAATTTTGCTCGTATGACCGGTGCGTCTGTGGATAGTAATTGGGCTCATCATGGTATGATCCATAACCTTGAAAAGGTTGATGTTCCCAACCACTATTCACAGTATGGTCATAAAAAGAATAATGTCCATTTTGATCAGTCGGATAATCATTGTATTGGCTATTGTAATACCAGTTCGACATTCTATTACAGGGGTGTGAGTTGTCACACAAAATAAAACCCACTGACAGGGAATTCGTGGGTGGATAAAGTCTTACCTCCCGTACCAGACGGGCGATGAACCGTTGAAGTCGACTCATGCCACCGACTCCGATGTCAGTGTACGAACCCAAGGGGCCGAGACAATATCGTAACTGTCGTCCTTCCCTGCAAACAGTTTATATTTAATTTTTTATCCCTTCCTTAGGGTTTTTAAAAATAATGTCCAAGTCCAAGAAAAAGTGTCCAAAAATAAAAAGAAAAATTATAACAATGAAACCCTATTTACAGTTTCTAAAAATAAAAAAAAATAAAGTCCAAATAAAATAAATATGTACAAAATCTTCTTCACTCCTTGGACTCCTATTTTCTTTCCTTCTTTGGCGATGCTTTCCTTTTATAGAACTTTTTCTTTCCTTGTAGCTTCGCTCCAAATCTGAAAAGAATCAAAAAATACCAAAGGCATAAAAGAGAACAAAAAATAATAAAAATAAAAATAAACCTAAAACAAATCTAAATACAAGTCCGCGTCGGCGGCACCAAAAATTGATCGAACTTTATATAGTGGTAAATAAAGTTGTCGTTCACTCGGACTTGTGAAGATTGATTTAAGATTTAAGATTTAAGATTTAAGAAAGCACTGAGACTATGGATTCCACCATTGACCAATATTAGTGATTCAATTAATAACGATAATTATGCAACTCAAACGTTTAATTTGATTCTAAAAATATTGCCTAGATAAGTAGATTTTCAAAAGATTAGCTATTAATCGAAAGCATGGGACATCAAAATTCTAGGCTAAGCATGCTCCATCAATAGATAACATAGCTAATTAATCAAAATCTTATAATTAATTATGGTTCAGTGCAAATAATCATAAAGAAATTGCAATAATTAATTAACAAGAAAATACCACTTTATTAATGAACAAGGCTTCATCTGTAATCCCAGCGTATGGTTTTAGTTCTTCATTATTACAAAGAAAAGCTAGAGAGAAAAAGAAAGAAAAATCATAAATCCGGTTACTGGCTCACCGGCTTCCCCCTGTTATTTTTGTCCGCTTCACTTTATATAGAGAAATCTCTCTAGAATTGATAATCCAAAGATGTCGACACTTTTCCTTTTATATATGGTATTAGGAGATCCAATTGGTTGTGGAAATGAAAGAAATCTTCCACTTAAGGAAACCAAAGCGGGACTTGCCCATATGTTCATGACCCCATACGTGAGCCATCTCGATAATTAAGTCCATGCATATTCCTCTTTAATTGCTCTTTGTATGTATATAATATCTCCACCAATAGAAATTCGCCACGTAATCAACATCACATAAATTTACCCAATTAATATGTGCCACATCGTTCTCTCCAACACATTTCTTCTGCTAACACCATTAGTTATACTAGACAACTTTCCTTGTTTGGTGAAAACGTGGTCTGACATTAATTCTTAATGGAACAAGATTCGTGCACATTTTCTTCCTCCAACTCTCACATTATACCGAGGTATTTAATATCCAAACAATTGTTTTATGCATCTGCTAACAGAATACTTCACCGGACCACCATCTTTCAACTCCAGCCGATCGAGTCCGTTGGGTTTATTAATTTCCAGGTCTAATGCCATGACCCATTTATATATACAACCCATATATTTTCCGCACAAGCCCCGTTTAAACGGCTTTCCTCGCCAGAGACCATTTTATTCATGTACCTATAAAACATAATAAATACTGAAATTAGTACAAAAAATAGGTACTAACAAAATAGAAAATCGAGATCAAAATAGACACATAAATGTGTCTATCACCCTTCGTTGTCGTATCGTCTCGATATTGAATCGATAGTCAATCACACATGTGATCTTGTTGTTGTATTGTCTCGATCTCGTATCCATACATGATCACACGAAGTGTGTACCGAAGTTGTTGTATTGTCTCGACCCTGTCCATAGTCGATCACACTTGGTAAAGGACTTGTAGGTTGATAAATAAAATATTGCGGTGTATTTGGTTACCCTCATCTTTTCAATTGGTATCAGAGCAGGCAAACACGAAAAGATCTAATAATATGTGTTTGGTGCGATCCAACATATAAGATTTGAATCAAATGACTGATTCAGATAAAGTACTATCAAGTCTAAGTATTCTACAATCCAATTTGTGTGATGTAGAAGAGAGTTTTTCGGTACTACTTAAAATGATAAAAGAAAGGAATGAACAAAACCAGTCATATGTTGAAGACATCATCGATATCTTGGTTGATAGAGGACTGGTCAAGGAACCCTTGGAACTTCGTAAAAAGAAGTCTCATCAAAGTTCAACTATGACATCTGGTCATTTAAAACCGAACAAGAAGGAATAATATACAGAACCTCTTTTAAAAGGTAGTGAAGTCTTGAATTAGAAAATTTGTTGTGCAAAAATTCTGATTAAACAAACAATTGTTTAGAAACTTTACAAAACCTCATGATACTGAACCTAAGAAACAAATTAAAAGTTTTGTTCATTGTAAGGAACCTGTTGAAAAATGTCTAAGAGCTTTTGCACTCAAAACCACTTCTTATTTTCAATGGTTTCTAGACAGTGGTTGAAGTAGACATATGACAGGAGATCTCTCTTGGTTATAAAGACAGAAGACTATAAAGGAGGATCTGTAACTTTCGGGGATGGAAGCAGCTTCCTTATCAACAAAAATGGAACCATCAAACTACCAAGTATTCCCGAAATTCATGATGTTGTTTATGTCAAAGGTATGAAAACTAATCTTCTTTCAGTAAGTCAAATATGTGATAAAGGTCATAAGGTTATATTCAATATGGGAGGATGTGATATTGAAGATAAGTCCGGAAAGATAATCTTTCGAGGACGGAGAAGTATGAATAACTGTTATCTTCTTGTTTTTTTTTTGGTAAGTCCAAAATTGTATTAATAGATAACAAAATGTACAAGTAGTTTACAAGAAAAGAGGTTCAAAGACCCCAAAAACTTACAAACTATTTAAAACGATAATAAGCAACATTAGGATATTCAATCGACCCTAAAAAATAAGGTCTTTCATCATAATTCATGCCCTCTCCATAATCTAACAAACAACCTCTCTTTGCCATAGAATCAGCAGCAAAATTGTCTTCCCTATAAGTGTGTTGAAACCGAATGGTCTCATAACTCTCACAAATCTCCCACCACCGCTGCTTAAGGAACCAAGGAACTGTAGAAGTTGTCAACGCAGATATTGCTCTAATAGAATCAGAACGAATAAGCATATTAGCAACTCCCCATTTAGACGCCCACTCGAGACCAACAATTATACCCATTAATTCTGCCAAGTAATTGTTAGTAACACCAAGTCCAAAACTCATTGCTCCTAACAGATACAATCAACATCTCTAACAACCACACTAACACCTCCTCTACCCGGATTCCCTCTAACCGCACCATCACAGCATAATTGAAGTTCATCCCTATTCAGAGGTGTCCAAAAACACTCTACAGGTTCAATCAGTTTTACCCTTCTATGCTTCACACGGAAAAAGTACAAAATAGTCAAATCCGAAAGAGAATTATGCATGCAACTCTTGATCCGTGCTGAATACTCATAAACTGAATGGAAGATACGTTGCTTCAGGAAAGAAAAGCTAGCTGTTTTGTTCTCAAAAACACCACGGTTCCTTGCATTCCACAGTTCAAAACGTATAACTAGATTAGATATCAACCACAAGTCTTATGATTCGACTCCTACCTTTTGCTGCATTATAAGAAGTTGTTAAGAGTTGATGAGGTTGTAAATTAAAAACAGTTGAAATCCAATCCCAAACCTGAACCGAGAAACTACAGCTCCAAATCAAATTTTCTAAGGATTCCTCTGCAGCTTTACACAAAGGGCATTTACTAGCTAAATTTATATTAAATCTGCTCTTTATCTTGTCCATTGTTGCGCACACGCCCCACACATGATCTTCTAGTTCTGAGCAGCTAATGAAGGATGGACTGAACTACGCCAAAGAAGTTGAGCACCCTCCATGACAGCATACTTCTTTCGAATTAACTCCCTTGCTGTTTTGACCGTGAATCTCCCCTGCAAATCAGGCATCCAAACACGCTGGTCCTTACCTCCCTGAGATGTTGGTAAGTTTTGAAAATCCACTCCCGCCAGAATGAGTTTGTCTATTTGTGCGTTAGGAACTGACCACACACCATTATTTAATACGTCACTGACCAAAACCTTAGCATCCAGGCTGTAATCAAGAGACTGTTATCTTCTTGGTATACAATCTAATATGTACTATAACCTGACCAAAGTAGAGTCAACTCATTTATGGCATGAACGATTTGGTCATATTAACTACCGAATGCTTGGTAAGCTCATTAATCGTGAAATTGTTAGAGGTGTTCCCAAAATAAATATTAAATTTGAAGGTGTATGTGGTGCTTGTCAAAAGGGTAAGCAAGGAAAAGTTCCTCACAAACTTTCTCGAGATATAGCCACTCGTGCTCCTCTCGATCTTATTAATATGGATCTTTTCGGTCCTATCCAACAAGCTACTGTTGGTGGTAAGAAATATGCTTTAGTAATGGTAGATGCCTATACAAGGTTCACTTGGGTTGTTTTTCTAAAACATAAAAATGACACACTTGAGGAATTTATGATTATTGTGAATATGATTCAAAATGAGCAAGGTCACAAACTTAAGAAAGTAAGAAGCGATCGTGGTACAGAGTTCAAAGATACAAAAATCTGTGAATACTACAATAAACTTGGAATATATCATTAATTCTCTGATCCCATTACACCTCATGCAAATGGTGTTGCTGAAAGAAAGAATAGAAATATTCAAGAAATGGCTAGAGTAATGCTTCACAACAAAAACCTACCGCTAACATTCTGGGGGGAAGCAGTCTTCACAGCTTGTATCTCATAAATAAAGTTTATCTAAGATCAAAAACTCTAAATACCCCTTATGAATTATGGTATGGTAGAAAACCCAATCTAAGTTATGTAAGGGTTTACGGAAGCAAATGCTATATACTTAAGGACAGAGAACATAGATGGAAGTTTGATTCCTAAAGTGATGAATGAATTTTTCTTGGTTATGCATCTGATAGCCGTGCCTTCAGAGTATATATCTTAGAACCAAAGTCATGATGGAATCATTTAATGTGGTTATTAATGACATCAGTGATTTTCGTCAAGATAACCATATTGCTGCTGAAATACCTCATTCGAAAACTGTTAACAAAGAAAAGCTAAATGAGGAGGAACTGGAAATCGTTCCTACCACTTATGATGTAGATGATAAAGATGACACTGACAGTGTTGTTGAGTTACCCATTGATGCATAAATTTAGACTCACAAACCTGTAAAGTGGGTACATCTTAGACACTCTGCAGATGATATCATCGGAGATTCCAATGCCAAAGTTATGACTCAAAGGAAACTCCAGAATGTCTTTCACTATACATTTTTTATTTCATCAATAAAGCCCTAAAATATAAAAGAGGTTCTTAATGATCCTGCTTGGGTAAACTCAATGCATGAGGAACTCAATCAGTTCGAACGACAAGGAGTTTGGGAACGTGTTCCAAAACCAGAAGGCATCAACATCGTAGGAACAAATTGATCTTCAATAAAAAATCAGATGAATATGGAACTATTGTTCAAAACAAAGCCATACTTATTGCTCAAGGATACTCACAAATAGAAGGTATTGTATTCGATGAAAATTTTGCTCATGTAGCTCATTTAGAATCAATTAGACTTTTACTTGCTTATGCTTGCAATCTTAAGATTAAACTTTTTCAAATGGATATTAAATATGCATTTCTTAATGGAGATTTAAAGGAAGAAGTCTTTGTTTCTCAACCTAAAGGATTTGAAGATCCCTCTTTTCCTGACCATGTACTTAAGATCAAAAAGGCACTATATGGTCTAAAACAAGCTCCAAGAGCTTGGTATGATAAGTTAACATCCTTTTTGCTTCAAAAAGGATTCTCTAGCTAGAGGTGGTGCTGATAAGACTCTTTTCACCAAATGGAATGGAAAGAATGTACTTGTTGCACAACTCTATGTGGACGATATCATCTATGGATCCACCTCCAAGAGCCTCACTGACGAATTTCTAAATCTTATGAGTGGATAATTCGAGATGAGTAATGTTGGAGAACTATCATACTTCCTAGGTTTGCAAATTCAACAACAAAAAGACAATATTCTTCTATCCCAAGAAAAATATGCCAGAAATTTGATCGAAAAATTCGATCTAAAGATGCAACTTCTATGGAAACTCCAATGCCAATTACTGGTAAACTTCAGTCTGATCCTAGTGAAAAGTCTGTTGATCATAAGCTGTATCGATCCATGATAGGAAGTCCGTTGTATTTAACTACAACAAGACCAGATATTGCTTTTAGTGTAGGATGTTATGCTAGATTTCAAGCAAATCCAAAAGAATCACATCTAAAGTCTGTTAAAGGAACCATAAGATATGTCAGAGGTACCATGGACTATGGTCTGTCATATTCAATGGACACTGATAACAGTCTAATTGCCTACTTAGATGCTGATTGGGCAGGGTGTGTAAAAGATAAAAAAAAAAGTACATTTGGTGGTTATTTCTATGTTGGTCAAGATCTTGTAGTTTGGCACAGTAAGAAACAAAACTCGCAGTCTCTCTCACATGTGAAGCAGAATACATAGTTGCGGGTACTTGTTGTACTCAACTCTTATGGATGAAACAAATGCTTATAGACTATGGCATACATATTCCAACTATGAGTATTTTCTGCGATAACTCAAGTGTTATTCTTCTAACAGAAAATCCAGTTGAACATTCTCGTACAAAACATATTGATATTAGATATCAATTTATTCGAGAACTATATGAGAATGGGGTTACCAAACTAGAGTATGTTCCTTATGAACGACAACTAGCTAATATTCTTACAAAACCATTAGACCGTGCAACCTTTGAGAATCTTAGAAAGTATATTGGTGTTGTCAAGGTACATTAGTACCTGCGCTTGTCGATTTAAACTTTTGCTATTGGCACACATTAGTTAAAACCGATTCAACCTTTCTCTGGTAAAGTTTTCTTTTGTTGTTGTTCTTTTGTTCTTGCAAGAGGATTACAACATACTGGGGGGAGAGTTCTTATTGAAATGGTGCTTAAACGATATATATTTCTGGGGAGAAGTGGCTGCGGAAATTGAGGTAACGATTTTTATTGTTATTTAATCATTTTTCTTGTTTAAGAAAAGCTTGAGTTTATTGCATATATTTTGCTTTTGCTTAACAAAATTTAGGTACAATTGATATGTTCCATTATGTTGTATGGATTGATTATTATGATTAAATTGTTTCCGGTTAAGAAAAACTGTGTCAATTTATTTGGCTTATGATTTGGTATCTTCTTTTGTTTGGTATCAAGTGTTTTTGCTTAACGAAATTCGGTGCAATTGCGGTGTTTACATTGATTATATTTATTTCAATCGCTTCCGGTTAAAAAAAAACAATGACAAGTCAATTTCTTTTGGTTTATATTTATTATTTTTGGCTTAACAAAAATTACGGGATCATTTGTTTAGTCCACATGATTCCGGATAAGAGAAACTAAGTTAATTCTGATCTTAGTTGGACTTATCAATTGGAGGATTCGGTTATTCAAGTCTAATCGAATGCCTTGACAAGAAAAACTAGTTAACTAACATAGTGTTTGTCTTGTCTAAAGGGAAAGGTCTAAGTTAAATTCTGAAATAATTAGAGCCTGATGAGAGAAATAGATTCTAATCTCTATTTTGGTCTTGTCTAAACAAGCGGTTGTACATACACAATCGATTCGACAAAAGAATTAAGTATCTTAGTCGATTTGTCGGACTAAAGGAAAAATTGCTTCATGCAATTGTTTCCTTGATAACATATTGAAACTAAATTACTTTTGTAGTTTCGGTTTTAGTATTGGTTATCTAAAATGGTATGTGAAACCTTCGTGCTTAACTCTTATAGGTTGTACAAGTCTTATAGATTTGTAAGATCCTTTCGGTTTGTCCTTTGTTTGCTCGTACGTTTGTCATTTTTTGTGACAAAAAGGGGGAGAAATATATGGAGTAAACAAATGATTTTTAATCACGAGGAAAAGACATTTGTTCTTAAGCGTTATATCTGACGAAAGAGTGAAGCATAGACTAAGGGGGGAGAAACATATCATAATGTTGTGTAGTATTTCATACTACAAAAGGGGAATAACAAAGATGTTCAGATTAAATATTTTCCTAGATTGCCTTTAGGGGGAGAAAAAACTTTTGTTATTAAAATGTTAACATCGGCATTTATTTATTGAATATATGCAGGTTATTGTGATGTTGAAACTTGGAATCAAGCGTATGAAGAATGAGTTATTTTGTAATTCGTTTAGCTTCATATGTAATAAGAGTTTTGTCACTAAAATTGACAAAGGGGGAGATTGTTAGAGCATACCTAGGTTGAACCCACCAAGCGTTGGTATGTCAAGTTTGGTTGCCATATATTAGTATATAAACCCATCTAGAGTCTCTTGATTAAATACTAGAGTCAACTTCATTTAGGTTAGACTAGAAAGTCTAGGAATGTTGAGACGTACAAGTATTAATCCGAAGACCTGAAGAAGTAACGACTACAATGACGACATCATCCTTCTTCTTGAGGTTAGTAATATTGATTTGATCTTGTTTCCATTCCTAACGTATAATTCAAGTCGGATTATATTAAAGGGTTGTTGATGGTGGATTTTCATTTAAGGTTAAAATTGTAAAAACTAGAAAATCATGCGCTGACATCTTGTAAAAGATAAAGCCATTAATAAGTGGATACTCCCTCACTTAATTCACCTAGAATGGAGAATGTGGCAACAATCCCATTTTGTGAATACACGAAATTCATCCAGGTTGGAGCATGTAGCAACAATCCCATATACCCTGTGAATTTCTAGCATTATTAAATAATGCGTAATCAGCCTTGTATTTCCTGTACTCATTATCAGTGCTCATGACGACTGAGTGTTGCTCTTACAGAGCAACACAAACCTCCAAGCATTATAATGAAACCATGTACGAAATACCCGTACATGCTGACTCTCGGTGTGTTATACTAGCCCGATTGAGCCCCTCTCGGTGTGTTATACTAGCCCGATTGAGCATTCAGACTGATCGTATCAGTCCGGATATGATCACAAATCATCCAACTCCACAAGCATGATTGGATGACCCGCATCAATTCCATCACCCCCAAGCAGTATGGAATATCCACCGCCGAACCGACACGGACCCCGCATGGCCGGCCTCCCGCAGATTGGCCTAGCTTTCCAAAACGTCCAAACCGAGAGCGTATGGGGGAAAACCCTAAATTAGGGTTTGCGGCATATTACATGTGTCGCAAAATGTCTCAACCGTCCATCTTCGCAGTATAGATGGAGGGTGTAGATGAAGATTCAAAGGGCCCAGAGCATGTCAACACAATCACCATGGGCTCGCCTACATACCCGACCAATCGGCCAGACCAACCATGGTTGGTTATCCTAATTCGTGCTCCCAAACAGAGCATGGTTACACGGCCGTGAAACCCAAATTAGGGTTTTGAGCATCACGAGCGTCCATCTTCTCCAAAGACGAATGGAGGGTCCAAGATTAGATTAAGCAGTCCTGGTCATACCAAAGATGACCACCGTGGGCCCATCTATCCCCTCACCCGATCGGCCAAGGCATATCATGCCCGGTTATTCCAAGACGCGTGCTCAAACTAGCGTGGTCACACCTCCCAAACCGCAAACTAATCTCGACCGCTCAACTTCGCCGGACGATTTGAGTGGTTCAGATCACGTTTTCATGGGATAGTCAGGTGTAGGCGTGAACACCAGCCTACCACTTACACGCCAGACCGACCAAGTTAGGTCATCTTGGAACGCGCGCCGGAAGTGAGCATGGTGCGCGGCTTTTTGCGGTACCAAATTCCTATTACAAAATCGATCTCCACCACTCCTCTTTGCCGGTCAAATTGAGTGTCCTAGATCGCACCTTCATGGAACAGTGAGATATGGACGTGTACACCGGTATGTTGTCTACATGCATGCCCGGTCGGTCGTTTCCAAAAACCTTCCCATGCTTGGTTTCGACCAAGCTGAAGAGTGATGCTTGCGCACCTCTTCTAAAACCCTAATTCATTAACGGTCGCAGATGAGTGTCTCAAAGATCATCTCGTCCGTCCAACTTCACCAGCTTGGTTATACAACCCTTGTCAGGAATTAATTGGTCAATGAGGCGTCACCACCCATCACTTTACCACACCATGATGCAAAGACTGCATAAAATACACATGATACTTCACAAGTATCAACTTCCCGAATAACGCAGTTATTCAATTCAAAGATTACATGCTACCTTTCGTGGATCCACGATCCACACATTCCGACATCAATCATGTCACAAATCGGGGGATACATACTGGGTATTGGTCCAAGGTTTACAATGCCGTGCAACGCGCCATCACAAGAACGTGTTAGGAAGTTATGGACGGTTAGCGATGACATGAGAAGTGGGCAAGACCGATCGTGTAGCATCGACACACAACTCCACTACTCCATCACTCCACTTCCTCCACTTCCCACGAGAGACGTGAATAAGGCTCAATGACTTGTATAAATAGGTTCTCCTCCCTATTTACACCAACAAGAGCAAGTCCGGACAAAAAACAGAAACCAAGTGTTAATACAAAACACCGAATCGATAGCTTGCATCCCGTAAGTTTCCGATTAAGATTTCACAAGTCATAAGCAAGCCAACACCTTCTTCGCTTCCCTCCCTAAGATCAACCCCATCTCCTTCACTTTGTGACCGAAACAAGTCTGGAACGGCCATTTCTTGGTTTAGGCCGGACTTGCACAGATTGATTTCCGAATCTACAAGCACTCACCGCGCAGTGCATTTGTTTAGGGGTTTAGATTCATTCCTCATCCACACAAATTACCAAATTACCAAAGTTTTCACCCATAAACAATTGGAATAGTTTTCACCCATAAACAATTGGCGATGTATCCTCACTCGGAGACCACAGGGTTCTGGGAGGTTGATCTCTCGATGTTACAAAAATTGAATTCTCAATTCTTTCCGCCTTTTCATCTCGCAATTACAAGATGGCCTGCAGCATCCTCACTCGGAGACACACCAAAGTGGATGCAAAAAGAGCACGTAATCATGGGAAGTGTAGCTAGAAGACTCGAGGCAACTCCATTGAAAGGATGTCTTGGGGTACAAACGTCTAAGCCAAGGAAAATGGAGCGCAGCCTTACTTGATCCTCGGAGATTTATATCTCAAGACCCTTGTCGAGACATTCAATCCGCACGCCTTTTGTGAATGATATAACAACACAATTACAAGAAGGGTGGGAACGCTCAATTCGATCACTCAATCTACTCAAACTCCCATCACTGCAAGAAACGCCGCGGATCTCTTCAGTCGGGTGTCACACCAACTTCCTTCATCAACGAGGAGATGCGAGAAGAGAGCACCATCCCCCATCACCATTGGGACTTGATGGAGCAGGAAGTTCTTGCTAAGACTCAAACGAATATGGCCGCAACTCAGAAAGAGGTACTCACTTTTCTTAAGACATTAACTGATCTATTTCCACAAGACCCGCAACAGCCCCTGGAGCCAACAAGGAATGCATTCAACGCACCAGAAAAGGTACTTCAACGGCGCGGACCTACATGGACTCGATCAAAGAAGCGACATCGATATGAGCGGTCCTGTCATGGAGACTCCTACACTGGGGACTGATCCTCACAACGATCCTCCTCAAGTTAATAGTTTCACTATGAACCAGAGGCCGGTGGATCGAGAAGCGTTTTCTCTAGCGGAAAGTTTATGCGAACTTTCACACCTCTCAAAGAATCAGCGCACGAAGACATTTTGCTGCAATCAACCAGAGGAAGGTCACAACTATCCCCTACATGTCACCGCACGCATCAAGGATTCAGAGTTCAAGATGGCCCTTACCGACACAGGAGTGTCTTCGAATGTGATTACTCTCAAGACTCTCAGGACATCCAAGGTTCTCCTAGGAAAGGTCGTACGGAATCCTACCACAATGACGGACTTCGAGGGAAACCAAACCAGCACATACGGGAGAAGCTCCACCGAAAGAATCAGACAAGTTCGTTGCATCCCACTCCCCACGTGGGTGTCAATTCAGGAAGAAGACCGGCTTGCATCATTGAGGGCTAGTACCCACGATGCATCTTTGCTGACGAAGCATTCTTCTCCATCATGTGAAGCCACGACCCACGTTCACACGAAGAGGGAACGAACTTTTGTGGCGAGTCGTGACTGTAAAGGGAAAACGGTATACCGACACTCGCCATTATCAATTAGCAGGGGAGACTGATACCTAGTCTCTCCACCCAATGGAATGCTACAACAAAGAACGAACCACAAAAACAAGTGCTAGATGCTCCACAACAGCCTGCACAGAGGGCACCAACTCCACAACTGATGAGATTGAAATCGTTGGGGAATCTCCTAGGCCTATCTCCATCAGCTCAAACTTGTGTACGGATAAGCGCACGAAGCTCGTGGAACTTATAAAAGAGTACCAGGACATATTCGCTTGGAGATATGAAGAAATGCCGGATTTAGATAAAAATTGGTCACCCATCATCTACATGTCATACCTGGATCCAAGTCGGTTAAACATTTGTAGTTCAGATCAGGTGCTGCATAGACTTCAGAGACTTGAACAGGGTGTCGCCCAAAAACGATCCTCCTTTACCTAACATCGACATGTTAGTAGATTCAACCAATGGACACGGTATGTTCTCCTCCATGGATGGATGTAGCGGCTACAACCGGATGAGGATGTACGAGCATGATGCAAGTAAGATAGCTTTTCGAACTCCTCTCGGAAATTTTTATTATACCATACCGCCATTTGGTTTAAAGAATACCGGCAACGTATCAACGCTCTATGACGGCAATCTTCCACTGGAGCCGTTACCTCAAGGGAGCAAATTCAAGAAGATAACGATGTCCACGCGTCATATCGAGCAAGATCCGGCGAGTCACTCTATCGACGACGTGGTCGAACAAGATCGGGCGAGTCACTTTATCGACAAAGGTACATGTCTATCATGCTATGTTGGAGAATCCGCGCTTTTGGTCATCCTCTGAGCCGTTGAACGCTCATCTACGATAACATATGCCCCGATAGAAAGAACCTGTGCATGCCGAATGAAGAGCCTCATAATGTTCGTAGGGGCATATATCTCACCAACAGCGATACAACCTTCATCCTTTTGCAAGCGCCTCCTCAAGCACCAAGAGGAAAACTACCGAGATACAACATCCTCGCGCGTCCGCCAACTCCAACTCCAAAGTACCACATGCACGACTCCCACAATGATGAAACAACGTCCAAGATATTCCATACCTAGCTCGACAACAACCACTACGAACAAACCATGTAAACCACGCTTGGGGATCGAGACTCAAAGATGAAGTTCCTTCACCGTCGCCAAGGACTTCTTCAACACGAGAAAGATAGTCACCAAGAATCATGGAATTCGCAAGGGTAAATCGAACTGAAGAGGAAGCCACTTCGCTCCCTCCAGCAGAAGCTTCTTCAATGGTATATTCAAGAGTCGCCTCAATGCTATCTTCGGGACCCTGTTCGTTTCAGAATCCTGCTTCAACACTCTCTCCAGATCCACCTCAACGCTCGCACTGTAAGCCACTTTAACATCCTCTCGAGTCGTTTCAACACTCAAGCTACATCAATAATCTGCGCTCCGGTCAAGTTATCTTTGATGTACTCATTGCTCAACATACGTCTCATCCATCCTTCATGAGGACCCAAATGGAGCATGAAAACCCACGAAGTCGATAGGAGGAGGGTTATCTTGTGAAACGGATATTTTCATATAGTTGAAAGGGCGCGATGAACAACTCATCATCAATGTTCGGCATATCTTTGAAGTCGACAACACCTCCCGACTTGGCACCAAAGATTATCTCCGTAAGACATCTCAACATGAGTTCTTTTCTTCATTCTACAATAAAATACATGAGTCAAGATTTGTATAAAAACGAGTGAGATGTGTAGTCACACACGACGTAACACACATTCACGTTGGAGTACACGAGGGCTGGTATTGGGTCCAAATACCGATATTGATCAAGTTTCAAGTCCGGTGTTGAGAAAATCACAAGTCCGGTATTGCTCAAGTTTCAAGTCCGGTATTGCTCAAGTTTCAAGTCTGGTGTTGATCAAGTCACAAGTCCGGTATTGCTCAAGTTTCAAGTCCGGTGTTGATCAAGTCACAAGTCCGGTATTGATCAAGTCACAAGTTCGGTATTGCTCAAGTTTCAACACTAGTGTTGATCAAGTCACAAGTCCGGTATTGATCAAGTCACAAGTCCGGTATTGCTCAAGTTTCAAGTCTGGTATTGATCAAAGTCACAAGGCTAGTATTCGAATAAAACAGGCGCGCGCAGCAGGGACGGTTTTTAGTCGAAACATAAGGTCGACGTTCAGTCAGGCACGTGGCGGTCCCACTTGATTCTAGCCCCATATTGGTCGAAGCAGACACAGCCGTCCCCAATCAAAGCTCTCTCTCCAGAAGAAGGCGTTTTAGCTCCAACACTTCAACGCTCTCCCGGGCCTGCTCCAGAAGCCGCTTCAACGCTTTCTATAGGACCCACATTTACATTTGAGCACACAAGGTTCATTTTTTAAAAAGCAAGCTTGCTCACATTGGGTCCCACGTTCGAGCAAAGCAAACAGCAAGGCCGGTGTTTCGTCAAAGCATCAAGTCCGGTGTTTAGTCAAGCTAGCTGGGTCAGTGTTTGGTCGAAGTAGCAAGATGACACTCGAGCAATTACATCAACCGTACGGTAAAAGTAGGCGCAGGACCTGGTCGACATTTGAAACATGTACACGGTGGTCCCGCGTTTGATCGAAGCATGCACATCTGCCCATGTTCGAATCAAGCATGATTACATCGGGTCCCACGTTCGATCAAGCGTGACGCAATGAGCCACGATTAACCAAAACAGAACATCAAGCCCACGTTCGATCAAGCAGTGCAGTGCCCCCACGAACGAAACAGCGTAATAGTCCATCGAAGCGTGCAAGACCAACATCATGCTAGGGGAACACTCGCCTCGGACGCCTCTTGAACGTGACATGCTCCAAGGACAGGATGACCCGTCTCTCCCGGGTAACATCTAACTTTGTCTCATAAGCTTTGTATTTAATCACACCATCTCATGCCTACCCCACAATGGTGTAACCATTACGTGCTAGGCAGGGGACTTAATGTTGATGGTGAATTTTCATTTAAGGTTAAAATTGTAAAAACTAGAAAATCATGCACTGACATCTTGTAAAAGATAAAGCCATTAATAAGTGTTGGATACTCCCTCACTTAATTCACCTAGAATGGAGCATGTGGCAACAATCCCATTATGTGAATACACGAAATTCATCCAGGTTGGAGCATGTAGCAACAATCCCATATACCCTGTGAATTTCTAGCATTATTAAATAATGCGTAATCAGCCTTGTATTTCCTGTACTCATTATCAGTGCGGCATGACGACTGAGTGTTGCTCCTACAGAGCAACACGAACCTCCAAGCATTATAATGAAACCATGTACGAAATACCCGTACTGGCTGACTCTCGGTGTGTTATACTAGCCCGATTGAGCCCCTCTCGGTGTGTTATACTAGCCCGATTGAGCATTCGACCGACCGATCGGTCCGGATATGATCACAGTCATCCAACTCCACAAGCATGATTGGATGACCCAGATCAATTCCATCACCCCCAAGCAGGTATGGAATATCCACTGCCGAACCGACGCGGACCCCGCATGGTCGGCCTCCCCAGAGATTGGCCTAGCTTGCCAAAACGTCCAAACCAGAGCGTATGGGCGGAAAACCCTAAATTAGGGTTTGCGGCATATTACATGTGTCGCAAAACAGTCTCAACCGTCCATCTTCGCAGGTATAGATGGAGGGTGTAGATGAAGATTCAAAGGGCCCAGAGCATGTCAACACAATCACCATGGGCCCGCCTACATACTTGACCAATCGGTCAGGACCAACCATGGTTGGTTATCCTAATTCGTGCGCCCAAACAGAGCATGGTTACACGGCCGTGAAACCCAAATTAGGGTTTTGAGCATCACGAGCGTCCACCTTCTCCAAAGACGAATGGAGGGTCCAAGATTAGATTAAGCAGTCCTGGCCATACCAAAGATGACCACCGTGGGCCCATCTATCCCCTCACCCGATCGGCCAAGGCATATCATGCCTGGTTATTCCAAGACGCGCGCTCAAACTAGCGTGGTCACACCTCCCAAACCGCAAACTAATCTCGACCGCTCAACTTCACGGACGATTTGAGTGGTTCGGATCACGTTTTCATGGGATAGTCAGTGTAGGCGTGAACACCACCTACCACTTACACGCTGCGGTCGCCAAGACCGACCAAGTTAGGTCATCTTGGAACGCGCGCCGGAAGTGAGCATGGTGCGCGGCTTTTTGCGGTACCAAATTCCTATTACAAAATCGATCTCCACCACTCCTCTTTGCCTGGTCAAATTAAGTGTCCTAGATCGCACCTTCATGGGACAAGTGAGATATGGACGTGTACACCGGTATGTTGTCTACACGCATGCCCTACGGTCCTTTCCAAAAACCTTCCCATGCTTGGTTTCGACCAATCAAGAGTGATGCTTGCGCACCTCTTCTAAAACCCTAATTCATTAACTGGTCGCAGATGAGTGTCTCAAAGATCATCTCGTCCGTCCAACTTCACCAAATTGGTTATACAACCCTTGTCGAGAATTAATTGGTCAATGAGGCGTCACCACCCATCACTTTACCACACCATGATGCAAAGACTCGCATAAAATACACATGATACTTCACAAGTATCAACTTCCCGAATAACGCAGTTTATTCAATTCAAAGATTACATGCTACCTTTCGTGGATCCACGATCCACACATTCCGCACATCAATCATGTCACAAACTCGGGGATACATACTTGGGGTATTGGTCTGGCGGTTTACAACGTGCGGCGTGCATCGCGCCATCACAAGAACGTGTTTGGAAGTTATGGACGGTTAGCGTTGACATGAGAAGTGGGCAAGACTGATCGTGTAGCATCGACACACAACTCCACTACTCCATCACTCCACTTCCTCCACTTCCCACGAGAGACGTGAATAAGGCTCAATGACTTGTATAAATAGGTTCTCCTCCCTATTTACACCAACAAGAGCAAGTCCGGACAAAAACAAAACCAAGTGTTAATACAAAACACCTAACCGATAGCTTGCATCCTGTAAGCCTGTTAAGATTTCTCACACAAGTCATAAGCAAGCCAACACCTTCTTCAACACCTTCCCTCCCTCCCTAAGATCAACCCCATCTCCTTCACTTTGTGACCGAAACAAGTCCGGAACGGCCATTTCTTGGTTTAGGCCGAACTTGCACATATTGATTTCCGAATCTACAAGCACTCACCGCGCAGTGCATTTGTTTAGGGGTTTAGATTCATTCCTCATCCACACACCCCAAATTACCAAATCCTGCAGGAATAGTTTTCACCCATAAACAATTGGCGACCACAGTGGGAGGTTGATCTCTCGGTTACAAAAATTGAATTCTCAATTCTTTAGTTTTCATCTCGCGATGTATCCTCACTCGGAGACCACAGTGGTTCGGGATATCATAGGAAGTATAGCTAGAATCTTTGGAGGATGTCTTGGCAAATCAAGCCAGTATCGCTGGAAGACAGAACGAGATATTCCGCCTTTTGAATGATATGACAACGCAATTACAAGAAGGGTCGGCGGGCATCTACTCAAACAAAGTGCAAGAAACGCTGGATCCTTAGTCGAGTCACACCTTTACCGGTGGAGATGCAAAAGAGCACGTAATCACGGGGGACTCAGGAGAGACGAACAACATAGTCCAGCCGACAACGAAGACTCGAGGCAACTCCATAGAGGAAAAAACTTATCCGGGGTGCCACAACGTCTACCGGATAAAGAAATGGAGCCTGCAGCTTACGGATCCCTCGCAAAGATTTATATCTCAAGACCCTTGTCGGGCTCCTAAGACTGCCCAATCCGCATCGACCTTTCAACTAAGTGAAGAAATGCTTGAGGAAGGAGAGATCAATCAAGGAACACGTGAGTACAGAGGATAGGAACTTTCAATTCGATCACTCAGCAGTGATATTACAACACCTCCCATCACTGCAGAGCCAGAACAGCCGCAAATCCCGGCATCTCATCAAGTGTAACACCTCTGGTAGTCACCGGAGCAACAACTTCCACTCCTTCATCAGGACGAGGAGCCGGAGGGACGAGAGGAGGACCATCACCCATTACCATTGCAGACTTGATGGAGAAGCAGGAAGTTCTTGCTAAGACTCAAACGAATATGGCCGCAACTCAGAAAGAGGTACTCACTTTTTTTAAGACATTAACTGATCTATTTCCACAAGACCCGCAACAGCCCCTGGAGCCAACAAGGAATGCATTCAACGCACCAGAAAAGGTACTTCAACGGCGCGGACCTACATGGACCTGATCAAAGAAGCGACATCAGATATGAGCGGTCCTGTCATGGAGACTCCTACACTGGGATCGATCCTCCTCCTCAAGTTAATAGTTTCACTATGAACTAGAGGCCGGTGGATCGAGAAGCGTTTTCTCTAGCGGAAAGTTTATGCGAACTTTCACACCTCTCAAAGAATCAGCGCACGAAGACATTTTGCTGCAATCAACCAGAGGAAGGTCACAACCATCCCCTACATGTCACCGCACGCATCAAGGATTCAGAGTTCAAGACGGCCCTTACCGACACAGGAGTTTCTTCGAATGTGATTACTCTCAAGACTCTCAGGACATCCAAGGTTCTCCTAGGAAAGGTCGTATGGAATCCTACCACAATGACGGACTTCGATGGAAACCAAACCAGCACATACGGGAGAAGCTCCACCGAAAGAATCAGACAAGTTCTTTGCATCCCACTCCCCACGTGGGTGTCAATTCAGGAAGAAGACCGGCTTGCATCATTGAGGGCTAGTACCCACGATGCATCTTTGCTGACGAAGCATTCTTCTCCATCATGTGAAGCCACGACCCACGTTCACACGAAAAGGGAACGAACTTTTGTGGCGAGTCGTGACCAGAAAGGGAAAACGGTATACCGACACTGCCATTATCAATTAGCGGGAGACTTACCCGCCTCTCCACCCAATGGAATGCTATAACAAAGAACGAACCACAAAAACAAGTGCTAGATGCTCCACAACAAATGCAAGAGGGCACCAACTCCACAACCGATGAGATTGAAATCGTTGGGAATCTCCTAGGCCTATCTCCATCACCAAACTTGTGTACGGATAAGCGCACGAAGCTCGTGGAACTTATAAAAGAGTACCAGGACATATTCGCTTGGAGATATGAAGAAATGCCGGATTTAGATAAAAATTGGTCACCCATCATCTACATGTCATACCTGGATCCAAGTCGGTTAAACATTTGTAGTTCGGATCGGAGTGCTTGCATAGACTTCGAGAGACTTGAACAGTGTGCTTTGCTCCAAAACGATCCTCCTTTACCTAACATCGACATGTTAGTAGATTCAACCAAATGGACACGGTATGTTCTCCTCCATGGATGGATGTAGCGGCTACAACCAGATGAGGATGGACGAGCATGATGCAAGTAAGATAGCTTTTCGAACTCCTCTCGGAAATTTTTATTATACCATACTGCCATTTGGTTTAAATAATACCGGTGCAACGTATCAACGCTCTATGACGGCAATCTTCCACTGGAGCCGTTACCTCAAGGGAGCAGCCTCAAGAAGATAACGATGTCCACGCGTCATATCGAGCAAGATCCGGCGAGTCACTCTATCGACGGTGGTCGAACAAGATCCGGGCGAGTCACTTTATCGAGAAAGGGTACATGTCTATCATGCTATGTTGGAGAATCCGCGCTTTTGGTCATCCTCCTGAGCCATTGAACGCTCATCTACGATAACATATGCCCCGATAGAAAGAACCGGGCATGCCGTAATGAAGAGCCTCATAATGTTCGTAGGGGGCATATATCTCACCAACAAAGCGATACAACCTTCATCCTTTTGCAAGCAGTTCCCTGAAGCACCAAGAGGAAAACTACCGAGATACAACATCCTGCGCGTCCGCCAACTCCAACTCCAGTACCACATGCACGACTCCCACAATGATGAAACAACGTCCAAGATATTCCATACCTAGCTCGACAACAACCACTACAAACAAACCATGTAAACCACGCTTGGGGATCGCGACTCGGCATGAAGTTCCTTCACCGTCACCAAGGACTTCTTCAACACGAAAGATAGTCGAGTCAAGAATCATGGAATTCGCAAGGGTAAATCGAATCAAGAGGAAGCCACTTCGCTCCCTCCCAGCAGGAAGGCCGCTTCAATGGTCTATTCAAGAGTCGCCTCAATGCTCTCTCCGGGACCCCGTTCGTTTCGAATCCTCGCTTCAACACTCTCTCCAGGATCCACCTCAACGTTCGCACTTTTAACATCCTCTCGAGTCGTTTCAACACTCAAGCTACATCAATAATCTGCGCTCCGGTCAAGTTATCTTTGATGTACTCATTGCTCAACATACGTCTCATCCATCCTTCATGAGGACCCAAAGGAGCATGAAAAACCCCAAGTCGATAGGAGGAGGGTTATCTTGTGAAACAGATATTTTCATATAGTTGAAAGGGCGCGGTGAACAACTCATCATCAATGTTCGGCATATCTTTGAAGGCGATAACACCTCCCGACTTGGCACCAAAGATTATCCCCGTAAGACATCTCAACATGAGTTCTTTTCTTCATTCTACAATAAAATACATGAGTCAAGACTTGTATAAAAACGCGTGAGATGTGTAGTCACACACGATGAACACACATTCACGTTGGAGTACACGAGGCTGGTATTGGGTCCAAATACCGATATTGATCAAGTTTCAAGTCCGGTGTTGAGAAAGTCACAAGTCCGGTATTGCTCAAGTTTCAAGTCCGGTATTTCTCAAGTTTCAAGTCCGGTGTTGATCAAGTCACAAGTCCGGTATTGCTCAAGTTTCAAGTCCGGTGTTGATCAAGTCACAAGTCCGGTATTGCTCAAGTCACAAGTTCGGTATTGCTCAAGTTTCAACACTAGTGTTGATCAAGTCACAAGTCCGGTATTGATCAAGTCACAAGTCCGGTATTGCTCAAGTTTCAAGTCCGTATTGATCAAAGTCACAAGGCTGGTATTCGAATAAAACAGCGCGCGAGCAGCAGGCCGGTTTTCAGCCGAAACACAAGGTCGACGTTCGATCGGGCACGTGGCGGTCCCACTTGATCCTAGCCCCATATTGGTCGAAGGCATTACCCATCCCCAATCAAAGATCTCTCTCCGGAAAGAAGGCGTTTTAGCTCCAACACTTCAACGCTCTCCCTGCCTCGCTCCAAGCCGCCTAACGCTTTCTATAGGACCCACATTTACATTTGAGCACACAAGGTTCATTTTTAAAAAAAAAGCAAGCTTGCTCACATTGGGTTCCACGTTCGAGCAAAGCAAACAGCAAGGCCGGTGTTTGGTCAAAGCATCAAGTCCGGTGTTTAGTCAAGCTAGCTGGGTCGGTGTTTGGTCGAAGTAGCAAGATGACACTCGAGCAATTACATCAACCGTACGGTAAAAGTAGGCGCATGACCTGGTCGACATTTGAAACATGTACACGGTGGTCCCGCGTTTGATCGAAGCATGCATATCTGCCCATGTTCGAATCAAGCATGATTACATCGGGTCCCACGTTCGATCAAGCGAGACGCTTGTGAGCCACGATTAACCAAAACATGCATATCAAGCCCATGTTCGATCAAGCGGTGCAAGAGCCCCACGAACGAAACAGGCGTAATGACCATCGAAGCGAGCAAGACCAACATCATGCTAGGGGAACACTCGCCCGGACGCCTCTTGAACGTGACATGCTCCAAGGCCGGGATGACCCGTCTCTCCCCGGTAACATCTAACTTTGTCTCATAAGCTTTGTATTTAACTGTCACCATCTCATGCCTACCCCACAATGGTGTAACCATTACGTGCTAGGCAGGGGACTTAATGTTGATGGTGAATTTTCATTTAAGGTTAAAATTGTAAAAACTAGAAAATCATGCGGCGACATCTTGTAAAAGATAAAGCCATTAATAAGTGTTGATACTCCTCACTTAATTCACCTAGAATGGAGCATGTGGCAACAATCCCATTATGTGAATACACGAAATTCATCCAGGTTGGAGCATGTAGCAACAATCCCATATACCTGTGAATTTCTAGCATTATTAAATAATGCGTAATCAGCCTTGTATTTCACTGTACTCATTATCGGTGCGGCATGACGATCGAGTGTTGCTCCTACGTAGCAACACGAACCTCCAAGCATTATAATGAAACCATGTACGAAATACCCGTACAGCCGACTCTCGGTGTGTTATACTAGCCCGATTGAGCCCCTCTCGGTGTGTTATACTAGCCCGATTGAGCATTCCTGACTGACCGTATCAGTCCGGGATATGATCATGATCATCCAACACCACAAGCATGATTGGATGACCCGGATCAATTCCATCACCCCCAAGCGGTATGGAATATCCACTGCCGAACCGACGCGGACCCCGCATGGTCGGCCTCCCCAGAGATTGGCCTAGCTTGCCAAAACGTCCAAACCAGAGCGTATGGGCGGAAAACCCTAAATTAGGGTTTGCGGCATATTACATGTGTCGCAATACAGTCTCAACCGTCCATCTTCGCAGGTATAAATGGAGGGTGTAGATGAAGATTCAAAGGGCCCAGAGCATGTCAACACAATCACCATGGGCCCGCCTACATACTTGACCAATCGGTCAGGACCAACCATGGTTGGTTATCCTAATTCGTGCGCCCAAACAGAGCATGGTTACACGGCCGTGAAACCCAAATTAGGGTTTTGAGCATCACGAGCGTCCATCTTCTCCAGCACGAATGGAGGATCCAAGATTAGATTAAGCGAGTCCGGGTCATACCAAAGATGACCACCGTAGGCCCATCTATCCCCTCACCCGATCGGCCAAGGCATATCATGCCTGGTTATTCCAAGACGCGCGCTCAAACTAGCGTGGTCACACCTCCCAAACCGCAAACTAATCTCGACCGCTCAACTTCGCCGGACGATTTGAGTGGTTCAGATCACGTTTTCATGAGATAGTCAGGTGTAGGCGTGAACACCAGCCTACCACTTACATGCCGGACCGGTCGGCCAAGACCGACCAAGTTCGGTCATCTTGGAACGCGCACCGGAAGTGAGCATGGTGCGCGGCTTTTGCGGTACCAAATTCCTATTACAAAATCGATCTCCACCACTCCTCTTTGTTTGGTCAAATTGAGTGGCCTAGATCGCACCTTCATGGGACAGTGAGATATGGACGTGTACACCGGTATGTTGTCTACACGCATGCCCTGGTCGGTCCTTTCCAAAACCTTCCCATGCTTGGTTTCGACCAAGTCAAGAGTGATGCTTGCACCTCTTCTAAAACCCTAATTCATTAACGGTCGCAGATGAGTGTCTCAAAGATCATCTCGTCCGTCCAACTTCACCAGCTTGGTTATACAACCCTGGTCAGGAATTAATTGGTCAATGAGGCGTCACCACCCATCACTTTACCACACCATGATGCAAGACCGCATAAAATACACATGATACTTCACAAGTATCAACTTCCTGAATAACGCGTTATTCAATTCAAGATTACATGCTACCTTTCGTGGATCCACGATCCACACATTCCGTACATCAATCATGTCACAAATCAGGGATACATACTGGGGTATTGGTCTGGCGGTTTACAGCGTGCAGCGTGCAACGCGCCATCACAAGAACGTGTTAGGAAGTTATGGACGGTTAGCGATGACAGGAGAAGTGGGCAAGACTGATCGTGTAGCATCGACACACAACTCCACTACTCCATCACTCCACTTCTTCCACTTCCCACGAGAGACGTGAATAAGGCTCAATGACTTGTATAAATAGGTTCTCCTCCCTATTTCCACCAACAAGAGCAAGTCCAGACAAAAAACAGAAACCAAGTGTTAATACAAAACACCGGAACTGATAGATTGCATCCTCGTAAGCCGGTTCGACTTTTACGTTACAAGTCATAAGCAAGCCAACACCTTCACAATCTCAACACCTTCTTCGCTTCCCTCCCTAAGATCAACCCCATCTCCTTCACTTTGTGACCGAAACAAGTCTGGAACGGCCATTTTTTTGGTTTAGGCCGGACTTGCACAGATTGATTTCCGAATCTACAAGCACTCACCGCGCAGTGCATTTGTTTAGGGGTTTAGATTCATTCCTCATCCACACACCCCAAATTACCAAATCCGGCAGGAATAGTTTTCACCCATAAACAAGGGTATATTAATTATATTCCCTTGGTTTTAATATCCAACAAATATACCCTTATACAACAATAAATATACCCCTATTATTTGAAAACCTTATCCATTTTAAAATAGATTACTTTAATACCCTCAATCATATAATATATTTCTTTATTTCAAAATACAACAAATTTTTTATCTACCACTTCACCTCCGCCGCCACCACCAAATATCCACCACCACCACCGCTAAACAACCACCACTTACCAATCGCCACCACCACTAATACTCCACCATCACCACCACCACCATCACCGCCACCGCCACTGCCACCACCAGTTTGCCACTGCCGCTGCCGCCAGTCCACCACCACCCGCCGCCCATCTACACCACCTGCCGCCGGTCCACCACCGCCCGTCACCAGACCACCACCACCAGTCCACCACCGTCGGTGGTGTCAACAACCGAAGTTGATCCCCAAAGCAAAAATCATGAAATAATAAAGAAAAAATTAATATGGCGTCAACAACTGAAGTTGATCCCATAATATGGTGTCAACAACCGAAGTTGATCCCCAAAACAAAACAAAAAAAAAATCATAAAAAAGGTAATATGGCGTCAACAACCGAAGTTGATCCCAAAATCTGGTGTCAACAACCGAAGTTGATCCCCAAAACAAAAATATGAAGAAAATAAAAAAGGGAGAACAAAAATAATATGCGTCAACAACCGAAGTTGATCCCAAAATCTGGTGTCAACAACCGAAGTTAATCCCCAACACAAAAATCAATAAATCATAAAAATAAAAAAAACAATATGGCGTCAACAACCGAAGTTGATCCGAAATCTAGTGTTAACAACCGAAGTTGATCCCATAAAATCATGTCAACAACCAAAGTTGATCCCAAAAAATGGTGTCAACAACCAAAGTTGACCCCAAAATCTAGTGTCAATAACCAAAGTTGATCACAAAAACTGATGTACTGAAATTAGCGAACCTGACGTGAATCGAACACGCATCTTTTGACTAGAGTCAGTTGTGATACCATTACACCATAGATTCATCTTGAGACATACATTATAGTTTGCAAGGATCAAGAACTAGAAAACTAACAACAAATGCGACACGAAAAAAAGAAAATTATCATCGCTTGTATACCTACAATAAACACCGATAACAATAAGAAAGAAGTCCATACATAGTGAAAAAGAATATATTTAATAAAGATGAGAAGCTCTATCCAACTGGTCACGATTTTTTTTTATCTATTATTTATCTAAACTCATATATAAGTTCGGACTAAATGATACAACATTGTTTACTACAAGTGGATGTTTACCCGTGGACTTATGGATATGAAAAAGAAGAATAGTCTGACAATATGTTATGGTGATACCATCGAGGTGTCGACAATGTACGTTCAAAGTATGCAGGCCCACTATATGCCAAAAACTTATGAACCAAAATACATATCATCAAGCATACGAGGATAAATATCACATGAATCATTCAAATCTAAAAATGATATAAACATAAGATTAAAAAATGATTCTAACTATAACCGTGGTTGGGAATTTTCCTCTCAACGGATTATCGCTTGGAACGAGTCCTAACACCAATCTACAGATCATTACAAGGCTTCATATTAAGAAAATTTGTTTGTCATGCTCATAGTATGTGATGCAGGGGCATCTCTCTTTTGAGTATGAAACAAGCATAAAAATGGGTGGAGTTAACTTACAAGTACCATTGTATATTTTGTACTTTCCCTGTAACAATCTGGATTGATCATCAGGCTGTACAAGAATTTCACCAATATATTAATATAGATAGTTAGGCCACACACAAAAAATAATTTTCAAAATAACATACACATAAAAAGTATATGATTCACACAATCATTTCCATCGAGGTGTCGACAATATATCAATGTGCAGTCCAAGTAAATCATGCCAAGAAGCTTCGTACCTGCAAGAGCATTCAAAATCTATGATATATAAGATGTGAACCATTTAGTAAGCAAGACAGTTTGTCATACATATTTTGAGTAGTACCTGTGTGTTTATGGGTGAAAACTACTCCTGCAGAATTTGGTAATTTGGGGTGTGGATGAGGAATGAATCTAAACCCTAAACAAATGTACTACACGATGAGTGCTTGTAGATTCGAGAGATCAATCTGTGCAAGTCCGGCCTAAACCAAGAAATGGCCGTTCTAGACTTGTTTCGGTCACAAAGTGAAGGAGATGGGGTTGATCTTAGGGAGGGAAGCGAAGAAGGTGTTGAGATTGTGAAGGTGTTGGCTTGCTTATGACTTGTAACAGAAAGGTGAGCAGGCTTGCGGTTGATGCAAGCAGGCTCTGGGTGTTTGAATACGATTTTTGTATTAACACTTGATTTTCTGTCTCGTCTGAACTTGTGTTGTTGTTTGAAATAGGGCGGAGAACCTATTTATACAAGTCATTGAGCCTCATTCACGTCTCTCGTGGGAAGTGGAGGAAGTGGAGTGATGGAGTAGTGGAGTTGTGCGTCGACCAGTCTTGCCCACTTCTCATGTTCATCTCTAACCGTCCATGACTTCCTAACACGTTCTTGTGATGGCGCGTTGCACGCTGCACGCTGTAAACCGCCATACCAATACCCAAGTATGTATCCCCCAGTTTGTGACATGATTGATGTCTGGAATGTGCGGATCGTGGATCCACGAAAGATAGCATGTAATGCTGAATTGAATAACTGCGTTATTCAGAAAGTCGATACTTGTGAAGTATCGTGTGTATTTTATGCAGGTACTGCATTGTGGTGTGGTAAAGTGATGGGTAATGACGCCTCACTAACCAAATAACTCCTGACCAGGGTTGTATAACCAAGCTGGTGAAGTTGAACGGATGAGATGATGTTTGAGACACTCATCTGCGACCGTTAATGAATACTAGGGTTTTTGAAGAGGTGCGCAAGCATCACTCTTCAGCTTGGTCGAAACCAAGCATGGGAAGGGCTTTGGAGAGGACCGACCGGTCATGCATGTTGATGGCATGCCGGTGTACACGTCCATGTCTCACTTTCCCAAGAAGGCGCGATCTAGGCCACTCAAATTGACCGGCACAGTTGAGTGGTTGAGATCGGTTTGCGGCAGAAATTTCTTACCGCAAAGGAGTTGATAACCGCGTGATATTCCCGCACGCGTTCCAAGACAACCGTCCTTGGTCGGTCTTGGTCGATCACTCCAGCGTGTAGGTGGTAGGTTGATGTTCACACCTATACCTGATTATCCCATGAAAACGTGATCTAAGCCATTCAAATCATCCGGTGAAGTTGAGCGGTCGAGATCAATTTGCAATTTGGAAAGTGTAACCACGCATGTTTGGGCGGGCGTTTTGGATTAGCCGGGCATGATATGCCTTGGCCGACCGCATGAGGAGATAGATGGGCCCACGGTGATCATCTTTGGTATGACCGGACTGTTTAATCTAATCTGTGACCCTCCATTAAAATCGGAGAAGATGGACGCGCGTGATGGCTTGAAACCCTAATTTGGCTTTCAAAGCCGTGCGACACCTCTTGTTTGGGTGACGATTTTGTCACGGCCAAACATTGTTGGTCTTGACCGACCGGTCAAGTGTGTAGGCGGTCTCACGGTGATCGTGTTGACATGCTCACGGGCCCTTTAAGTCTACATCTACACCCTCCATCTATACCTGCGAAGATGGATGGTTGAGACTATTTTGCGACACATGTAATATGCCGCAAACCCTTATTTAGGGTTTTCCGTCCAAAATGCTTGGTATGAACGTCTTTTTGGCAAGCAAAGGCCAATGGCCGACCATGCGGTCGGCCGTGGGTATTCCATACCGTGGGGGTGATGGAATTGATGCAGGGTCATCCAATCATGCTTACGGAGTTGGATGATCTGCGATCGAATCATATCCGGAGACTGATACAGACAAGTCCGGATGCTCAATCGGGCTAGTATAACACACCGAGAGGGGCTCAATCGGGCTAGTATAACACACCGAGAGGGGCTCAATCGGGCTAGTATAACACACCGAGAGGGCTCGGGCTAGTATAACACACCGAGAATCGGCACATGCGGGTATTTCGTACATGGTTTCATTATAGTGCTTGGAGGTTCGTGTTACTCTATATGAGTAACACTCATTCATCATGCCACACCGATAATGAGTACGGGAAATACAAGGCGATAAGAAATTCCACGTAATGGGACCGTTGCTACAAGTTCCATTCTTGGTGAATCAAGTGAGGGAGTATCCAACACTCATAGATGGATTTATCTTTTACAAGATGTCGCCGCATGATCTTTTATGGTTTTTACAAATTTAACCTTAAACAAAAATCCACCATCAACATTAAGTCCCTCGCTTAGCACATAATGGTTACACCATTGTGTGGTAGGCATGAGATGGTGACGATTAAAGATAAAACTTGTAAGGCAAAGTTAGATGTTACCCGGGAGGGACGGGTCATCCCGTCCTTGGAGTATGTCACGTTCAAAAGGCATATAGGAGAGCGTTTACCTAGTATGATGTCGGTCTTGCTTGCGCTTGATCGACCTTGATATGCCTCGCTTTGGTCGAGGGCTATTGCGCTGCTTCACTCGATCGTGGGGTTGTGCCTAATCGACGGATCTGCTGCACCGCTTCGTTTGTGGGGCTCACTGCGCCCGCTTGATCGAACGTGGGCTTGTTGTGTCCGCTTGATTGAACGTGAGTCTCACCCACATATGCCCGATCGAAATTTGTACCGAACTTGAAGCTTGTACCGGACTTTAAATCAATACCAAAGACTTGAAATTTATACCGGAGAACTTGAAATCAATACCGGACTTGAAACTTGTACAAACTTGTACCTGCCTTGAAACTTGTACCGGTCTTGAAACTTGTACCGGACTTGAAATCAACACCGGACTTGAAATTTGTACCGGACTAAAATTTGTACTGGGACTAAAATTTGTACCGGACTTGAATGGTGTTTGGACCGGCCATTGTGTGCTCGATGTGAGTTGTGTCTTGCCGTGTGTGACTACATCTCTCATGTGCTTTCATACAAGTTCTAACTCCCGCCTTTTATTTCATTGTGGAAGAAAAGAATCCCCGTTGAGATGTCTTCTGGAGATAATGCCGGTACCAAGTCGGAAGTGTTGGCGCTTCAAGGATATGCCGAACATTGATGATGAGTTGTTCACCGCGCCCTTCCAACTATATGAAAATATCCGTTCCACGAATATCCCTCCTCCTATCGACTTCGGGGTTTTTCATGCTCACTGGGTCCTCATGAAGGATGGATGAGACGTATGTTGAGCAATGAGTACATCAAAGATAACTTGACCGGAGCGCAGATTGTTGATGTAGCTTGAGTGTTGAAAACGACTTGAGAGGATGTTAAAGTGGTTTTAGTGCGAACGTTGAGGTGGATCCTGGAGAGGGTGTTGAAGTAGGATTATGAAGCGAAAAGGGGTCCCGGAGAGAGCATTGAGGCGGCTCTTGAATAGAACATTGAAGCGGCTTACGCTAGAGGGAGTGTTGAAGTGTTTCCCTCTTGATTCAATTTACCCTTGCGAATTCCATGTTTCTTGACCGACCACATCTCTCATGTTGAAGAATTCCTTGATCGACGGTGAAGGAACTTCATGCCGAGCCTCGATCCCCAAGTGTGGTTCGTTATCTTCTTGAGGATGCTCCCTTGAGGTATCGGCTCCAGTGGAAGATTACCGTCATAGAGCGTTGATACGTTGCACCGGTATTCCTTAAACCAAATGGTAGTATGGTATAATAAAATTTTCCGATAGGAGTTCGAAAAGATATCTTACTTGCATCATGCTCGTACATTCTTATCTCGGTTGTAGCCGCTGCATCCATCCATGGAGGAGAACATGCCGTGTCCGTTTGCATCTATTAACATGTCGATGTCGGGTAGAGGAGGATTGTTTTTTGAGCAGCACTGTTCAAGTTTCAAGTCTATGCAAAGACTCGATCTATCCATTTTCCTCGTGTCTGAATCGCAACCGTGATAAATGACCAATTTTCATCTAAATCCTAAGCATTTCTTCATATCTCCAAGCGAACATGTCCCGATACTCTTTGAGAAGTTCCACGATCTTCGTGCATTTATCCGAACACAAGGTTGAGTGATGGAGATAGGCCTAGGAGATTCCTCAACGATTTCAATCTCATCGGTTGTGGAGTTGGTGCCCTCTTGCAGCTGTTGTGGAGCATCTAGCACTTGTTGTTGTGGTCCGTTCTTGTCAAAGACATTCCATTGGGTGGAGAGACCGGGTAATCCCCGTTAATTGATAATGGCAGATATCGGTATACCGCTTTCCCTTCTCGGTCACGACTCGCCACAAAAAAGTGCGTTCCCTCTTCGTGTGAACGTGGGTCGGGATTTACGAGGATGGAGAAGAATGCTTCGTTAGCAAAGATGCATTGTGGGTTTTAGCTCTCAATGATGCAAGCCGGTCTTCTTCCCGAATTGACGCCCACGTGGGGAGTGGGATGCAACGAACTTGTCGATTCTTTCACGGAGCTCCTCCCGTATGCGCTGGTTTGGTTTCCCTTGAAGTCCGTCACCGTGGTAGGATTCCGTACGACCTTTCACGGGAGAACCTTGGATGTCCCGAGAGTCTTGATAGTAATCACATTCGAAGACGCTCCTGTAGATAAGGGCGTCTTGAACTCGAATCCTTGATGCGTGCGGTGACATGTAGGTCACGGTCGTGACCTTCCTCTCAGTTGATTGCAGCAAAACGTCTCCGCGCGCCGATTCTTCGAGAGGTGTGAAAGTTTGCATAAACTTTCCACTAGAGAAACCGCTTCCCCGATCCACCGCCTCCGGTTCATAATGAAACTATTGACTTGAGGAAGATCGTTGTGAGGATCGGTCCCAGTGTAGGAGCCTCCACGATAGGACCGCTCATATCTCGTGTCGCTTCTTTGATCGGAGTTCATGTAGGTCCGTGCCATTGAAGTACCTTCTCCGTGCATTGAATTCATTCCTTGTTGGCTCCGTGGGCTGTTGCGGGTCATGTGGAAATCGATCGAGTTAATGTCTTAAGAAAAGTGAGTACCTCTTTCCGAGTTGCGGCCATATCCGTTTGAGTCTTGACAAGAACTTCCTTTTTCCATCAAGTCCGCAATGGTAATGGGAGATGGTCCTCCTCTCGCCCCTCCGGTTCCTCGTCCGATGAAGGAGTGGAATTTGTTGCTCGGTGACTACCGAGGTGTTACACTTGATGAGATGCCGGGACTTGCAGTTGCTCCGGCTCTGGTGATGGGAGGTGTTGTAATATCACTGCCGAGTGATCGAATTGAACGTTCCCATCCTCTCTCGTACTCACGTGTTCCTTGATTGATCTCTCCTTCCTCAAGCATTTCTTCACGGCTTCGACAAGGGTCTTGAGATATAAATCTTCCAGCGAGGATCCGTAAGGCTGCAGGCTCCATTTATTTATTCGGTAGACGTTGTAGTACTCCGGACAAGTCCTCTCCTCTGTGAAGTTGCCTCGGTTCTTCATTGTTGACTGGACCATGTTGTTCATCTTTCCTGAGTCACCTGCGGTTACGCGCTCTTTTGCCTCTCCACCGTAAAGGTGTGACTCGACTAAGGATTCGACATTTCTTGCACTTTGCTTGAGTAGATGCCTGCCGATCCTTCTTGTAATTGTCTTTGCTATGTCATTCAAAAGGCGAAATGTCTCGCTCTGTCTTCCGGTGATACCGACTTGATTTTCCAATACATCCTCCAGCATTCTATCTACACTTCCCATGGTATCCGAACCGCCCGTGGTTTCTGATGAGGATGCATCGTGAGCCGAAAACCGAAGAATTGAGAATTCAATTATTTGCAACCGATAGATCAACCTCCCACTGTGGTCGCCAATTGTTTATGGGTGAAAACTACTCCCTGCAGAATTTGGTAATTTGGGGTGTGGATGAGGAATGAATCTAAACCCTAAACAAATGCACTTTGCGCGATGAGTGCTTGTAGATTCGAGAGATCAATGCATGCAAGTCCGGCTTAAACCAAGAAATGGCCGTTCCGGACTTGTTTCGGTCACAAAGTGAAGGAGATGGGGTTGATCTTAGGGAGGGAAGCGAAGAAGGTGTTGAGATTGTGAAGGTGTTGGCTTGCTTATGACTTGTAACGAGAAGGTGAGCGGGCTTGCGGTTGATGCAAGCGAGCTCTGGGTGCTTGAATACGATTTTTGTATTAACACTTGATTTTCTCGTCTCTGTCCGAACTTGTGTTGTTGTTTGAAATAGGGCGGAGAACCTATTTATACGAGTCATTGAGCCTCATTCACGTCTCTCGTGGGAAGTGGAGGAAGTGGAGTGATGGAGTAGTGGAGTTGTGCGTCGACCGTCTTGCCCACTTCTCCTGTTCATCTCTAACCGTCCATGACTTCCTAACACGTTCTTGTGATGGCGCGTTGCACGCCGCACGCTGTAAACCGCCCGACCAATACCCCAGTATGTATCCCCCGATTTGTGACATGATTGATGTATGGAATGTGCGGATCGTGGATCCACGAAAGATAGCATGTAATGCTTTGAATTGAATAACTGCGTTATTCGTAAAGTCGATACTTGTGAAGTATCGTGTGTATTTTATGCATGTCTGCATTGTGGTGTGGTAAAGTGATGGGTAATGATGCCTCACTAACCAAATAACTCCCGACCAGGGTTGTATAACCAAGTCATGAAGTTGAACGGATGAGATGATGTTTGAGACACTCATCTGCGGCCGTTAATGAATACTAGGGTTTTTGAAGAGGTGCGCAAGCATCACTCTTCAGCTTAGTCGAAACCAAGCATGGGAAGGGCTTTGGAGAGGACCGACCGGTCATGCATGTTGATGGCATGCCGGTGTACACGTCCATGTCTCACTTTCCCAAGAAGGCGCGATCTAGGCCACTCAAATTGACCTAAGCACGGTTGAGTGGTTGAGATCGGTTTGCGGCAAATTTCTTACCGCAAAGGAGTTGATAACCGCGTGATATTCCCGCACGCGTTCCAAGACAACCGTCCTTGGTCGGTCTTGGTCGATCACTCCGAGCGTTTATGTGGTAGGTTGATGTTCACACCTATACCCGATTATCCCATGAAAACGTGATCTAAGCCATTCAAATCATCCTAGTGAAGTTGAGCGGTCGAGATCAATTTGCAATTTGGGAAGTGTAACCACGCATGTTTTGGCGGGCGTTTTGGATTAGCCAGGGCATGATATGCCTTGGCCGAACGCATGAGGAGATAGATGGGCCCACGGTGATCATCTTTGGTATGACCGGACTGTTTAATCTAATCTGTGACCCTCCATTCGTACCGGAGAAGATTGACGCGCGTGATGGCTTGAAACCCTAATTTGGCTTTCAAAGCCGTGCGCCACCTCTTGTTTGGGTGACGATTTTGTCACGGCCAAACATTGTTGGTCTTGACCGATCGGTCAAGTGTGTAGGCGGTCTCACGGTGATCGTGTTGACATGCTCGGGGCCCTTTAAGTCTACATCTACACCCTCCATCTATACCTGCGAAGATGGATGGTTGAGACTATTTTGCGACACATGTAATATGCCGCAAACCCTTATTTAGGGTTTTCCGTCCAAAATGCTTGGTATGAACGTCTTTTGGCAAGCAAGGCCAATGGCCGACCATGCGGGTCGGCCGTGGGTATTCCATACCGCTTGGGGGTGATGGAATTGATCCGGGGTCATCCAATCATGCTTACGGAGTTGGATGATCTGCGATCGAATCATATCCCAGGAGATCGATACAGTCAAGTCCTGGATGCTCAATCGGGCTAGTATAACACACCGAGAGGGCTCGGGCTAGTATAACACACCGAGAATCGGCTTTGTACGGGTATTTCGTACATGGTTTCATTATAGTGCTTGGAGGTTCGTGTTACTCTATATGAGTAACACTCGGTCATCATGCCACACTTGATAATGAGTACGGGAAATACAAGGTCGATAAGAAATTCTGAGAATGGGACCGTTGCTACAAGTTCCATTCTTGGTGAATCAAGTGAGGGAGTATCCAACACTCATAGATGGCTTTATCTTTTACAAGATGTCAGCGCATGATCTTTTATGGTTTTTACAAATTTAACCTTAAACGAAAATCCACCATCAACACTGTGATATTCGGATAGATGATAGCCAGGAATACAGTCGATTGACAACACTGCAATAATAAAATATGTTCTTGTAATTATAACTAAATGGAACGCCTAAAAGAAAAAGAATAACATCAAACCTATATGTGCTACATCCAATATCTGCATGAAACCTCCACCACCACCACCATCACTACTGAAAAAAAGAGCCACCACCATCACCCGCAGTGCACTAAAAAATCCACCACCACAACAAAGAATAACATTCACCAACACCATTGTTGCAACATCTACCACAACCGCTGCAACAACACAAACACCACCACCCAAGACAAAACACCACCCACCACTAATATTATCCATATGAATTCAATCATGAAGTTTTTAAAAAGTTGAAATTAGTTTTCAGCAATTCTAGATCTGAAAATCAATCAATTAAACTTTTGATTGAGTTAAATTCAATAATGAAGTTTTTAAAAATCTAAAATTAGTTTTCAGCAATTCCAGATCTGAAAATCAATCAATTAAACTTTCGATTAAGTTTAAAGGACAATGATACACTTACCTGTTCAATTGTTTATGAAGATGAATTCTTTAAATTTTATTGATGTTGAATCTCATAAATTTTTCTCTTCGATTTGACGCTTGTTGATGATTCTGGTTAAATACCTATGATTTTGTGGTGGTGGCGGTGGAGTTTAGATAAAATTGAAATGGATGGTTGTTAATTGTGAAGGAGGAGATGGCAATGTTGGGTATGTAGATGGTGGTGGTGGTTGTGGCACTGGTGTTGGTTATGGTGGCGACCGAGATAGTGGTGGTAGCGATGGAGATGGTGGCGGAGGATTTCAATTTGGTTTCTCTAAATGTTTTCTCTGGATTGTTTAAATCGATAGATGGAGAAGAAGCACGAGAATCGAAGGTTAAAAGGGGAAGGGTAAATGGGGTTAGAAGAAAACTTGTTGATGGACCCAGATGGGCCTATAAATAAAAAATGGTATATTTATTGTATGATAAGGGCATTTGTGAAGCCCATCAAAACAAGGGACATTTATATAATTACCACTATATTAAAAATATAACATGTGAAGATGTATATAATTAATACTCTAGTGGTTAGGCCTGGTCATGCCATTATGATCAAAGTGTCAAGGAATTTATTGAATTACGAAGTATAAACGCATCTTTTGGAACTTCGTAAAGACGACATAAACATAATCTTTGTATATATTTGTTTGTTTATGTGTGCATGATATAGGTATGATTTCACCCTAGGAAACAATGTTTTATACCATTTGCTTAAAGGAAGTACATATTGAACTTGTTTCATAATCCAAAGGAAATCATGATTGGTCAGGTTCTTTATTGAATATCTTTTTAATGACTAATATAAGATGACAAGATATAACCTATTTTAACTTGTTGAGATCTATGGTATAACCGGTCATAGACTATATAATATATCTAGTTGGAATCGGTCACAAGTTACATTGGAAATAAGGGTGTAACCGATCACAAGTTATATTGGAATGCAAGTTGTAACCAGTCACAAGTTACATGGGGATCCAAGGTATAACCGGTCACAAGATGAATTGGGAAGTTAGTTTTAATCGGTCACAATCTACCCTTGGGAAGCAAGGTGTAACCGATCACAAGCTACTTCGGGAAGCAAGGTGTAACCGATCATAAGCTACTTTGTGGAGCAAGGTGTAACCGATTACAACCTATATTGGTAATCATGTTATAACCGGTCATAACATATTTTGAAGTTATGGTATAATCGGTTCCATGAGCAAAACCAAGTTTCCATGATTCACATATTTCTTCATGATGTGTGTGAATTAGGGTTTTGGGTTTGCTAATATGAGAAGCTTCTAGATGTCGACATTATTTGAACATGTACATAATTCTTATCATTATTTGTTCAAAGATATTCCTTGATACATGATAGGTGTAGAATACACCGTATTTTCTATATAGAGTTTATGCTTTCTTTGCTATTTTTCGTGTGAATTATGTATTTTACGCGTGCTTTTGAGTTTTATAGGTGCAATGGAGCCACACGGAGGAAAAGAAGCGGAAATCATCCCAATTGGAGCCAAAGGGTATAATTGTCACTTCAAAGCAATAGCGGATACTAACTGGAGCTGAGCCATGGTGAAGGGGTGCAAATTAAGATAGCCCTTATCTGATGAGTGGTGCCCAAAACCACTGTGGTTATCCCTTATCCTACCAGCTGGGGTGGATAAATCCAGTTCTTACATAATACCTAGAATTCGAGAGAAGAAATTTATTTCTTCTTCTTCATCGAGTTTACATGTCGAGGGGCGGCTCATCTGAATTTATCAGAGGAGAAGGAAAGTGAAAAATGGCACCAGTGCTTGAGAGAAGAAAGTTGAGATCGAAGTGAGAACCGAATCTGAGAAAGAGAGAAAGCAGCAGTTGCTGCCATTGAATTGAGACCAGATCGAGCTGTTGACTATGGCAATGAAGATGAGAAGATGAAATCAGGTATGGGTTTGCTGTGGTTTTGCTCAAGATCGATTGGGAAATGAGATTGTGAGCTGTTGAAACTCGAGTTGTAAATCGAGAGTTGAGATGGTTGTGTGGTAATTAGTTCTGAAATTAGGGATAAGGTGGTCTGATGCCATTGAGCTTTGAGGTTAGCCCAGAGGATCCTGGCTGAGCTGAGAAGATTAATGAAGGAGTTGAGAGTGTATGAAGAAGTTCAAATTGAGGACAGAATGGATGAGTTAGGGTTTTTGTGCAAGACCCTGCTGTTGTTGGAGCTTCAATGGAGTTGAGGGAAAACTCAGTTGAGATGCTGCTGTTGAGGTTAAGCCACAGATCAAGGGAGTATAGCTACATAGATGAATGCTTAGGACAGGTTGTTTGAGGAGATGATGAATATTGGAAATGGCCAGGCCTGAATTGACAGAGATTCATTTGTCCCGGTGATGTCTTTGTGAACTCAAGGAGGTGGCACGAGATAGATTGCAGTGAGGTTGGCGATCTTTGGGGCCGAGATGATGGCCGCTCGGGTTGAGCCGTGGTTACTTGTGATTGCTGCAGTTTTGATTGTGTTACAGGAAATAAGGAGCCGAGGGTCCGGTTTGAGTTGTCTTTGCTCCGGTGGAGTTCTTTGGTTCTCATGGATTCTAAGGATGTAAGCCCAGATTACGGGCAATTGCAGTTGTAAGCTTATATGTAGTAGCAGGCTTGAATAAGAATGATTGGTGGTCAGTATTGGTGCAAAGGGATTAAGCACAATGATGACACGAGAGAAACAATTGCAGTCAGAAGTCCGGTGATGTTTGTTACATTACGGTTGTGTAGGAAGCTAGAGAAAGAGTTATGTGGAGCTGCATTTGGTGTTGCAGGGAGTTTGTGCTGGTATGCGGGTCTGTAAGTTGTGCTGCAAGGGTCGCAATTTGTGGTGGCCGTAGCTAGTGAGTGGAGTCATTTGGTGCAGGTGTTGATGAGATGCAACCGATGTAGCGAGTGCATCCTAGTGGTGTTTGTGGCTACAGTCATGAAACTATGGCATGAGAATACGGGAAAAAGGCCGAACTGCATGTTGGGCTTATATTGTGTAAATGACGAGATTGCGGGTGGGCTGAAACTGAAGGTGGATTACAAGGCGAGATGGCTAGCACAGGATGAAGGAATGATGGCTTGAGTTGTTGGAGCTGGTAGCAAGTATAACTCAATTACGGGCATCTCGAGTTACGGGGGCTCAATGAAAGATTGCGAGGATGGCATGACAGGGAGCCGGCAATCTGTCTATGGAGCAAGTGCTTGTGAAGTGTTGCGAGGTGGAGAAATGGAGAGTTACAAACAGGCCATCATGGTCAGGGGTTTGAGTTTAGGCTTGCAATGATTCTTGCCAAGCCTAATCAGACTGAGTTAGCCCCAACTCAGAGCTTACTCAGGTCTGATTCCTGAATTGAGCAAACTGACCCACTTGATTCACCCTGACTCAGCTGATCCAGGTCTGACTCTGGTCTGATTCATCCTGACCGGGTCTGACTTGAGTTGACTCACTCGATCCTGACTCGGTTCGTTGACCCGCCGATCCGACCCGTTGACCCGGTGACCGGGCGGACTTTTGCCGGTCACCGGAGCTGTTTTCCGGCAACTTTCCGGTCAACTTCCGGCCACAATCCCAGACTTCCGGCGACCACTTTTGGTATATATATTTTCACATGGGTTTCTCACACATGGTTCATGGGCTTGGTGGACTTTTTGGTGATGGACTTTGAAGACCTAATGTTGGAAAGTGTGAAGGCTATAAGAAGAAGGAGTTTCTATTCTTTTAGTATCACGTATTTTCTACTGGAGTTTTGGAGGAGAGCGATTCTACTAGGGTTTGCTTCCATTTTATTTTACATGTTCTTCATTTTATTTTTGATAATAATTATGTTGAATCAAAATACTATGAGTAACTAAATACCTATTATTGGTTATGGGATAATAAGTGGATTTCACAAATAAGTTTTGATTCAATGAATTAGTTTTGTCTCAAGTTTATTGTTTATGATTCATTGTTAATATTGATATTTGATTTGATAGTTTGTTTGGTTGAGTCCTAATCAATCCGATCTACTTTCATATCTAGAGCTATATTAGGGTTTTCAATACGAAAACGTTGTCTATCCTCGATTTTGAGTAGCATAAATGTGGGTAGTGCTTGTAGTGATATATCCTACTAGTCACATATGAATCATAACTTGGGTTAAATCGAATTAGTGCTTTTACACATTTTGGTTGCCTTGATTAGTCTTATTCCGAGAAAACTTATTGCTTTTAGGGAGTTAAACTTAATTGTGCTTTTACACTTTAGGTTGCTTTCTAGGAAGAATTCACATATGCATCTTTTAATGTGGTTGTGATGAAATCAGGGAATTAGCGGGATACTCTTGCGATCAAGGTATCCTAGGACTTTTAGTAAATGAGAGATTAAAATTTCAATTCTAGTCATTGTTGATAATTCGAGTTTGTGAATGAAACTATCCCGTGACCAATACTTTCTCCTTATTGATAAATTTTATTATTACTTTGCTTTCAATTTATTTTTATTGCTTTGAAACATCAACATCCCCCTTGGTTACTAAGAAACTTAAAATTTGCATAACAACTTAAGCCTCTCTGTGGACACGAACTCTTTCTTATTGCATACTACTTTATTTTAGTGAAGCAAGAAAGTGAAATTATATTTGACCGGGTGACAACCGATCAAATTTTGGCGCCAATTCTTGGGAGGCATATGGCTTGTTATTATGTTTTTAGTTTCTTTTTACAATTTACGCTTTTATACTTGCTTTTCGTTTATTGTCTTGTTTCTCACTTGTTTGCGAGAATTGTTTTTCAGGTACTAATCCCCTGGCTTCCAAAGATTGGAATTATCAAAGGTGCGGGATAGCTACTCGAAGAGGCACAATACTCCAACCAAGGCAAGACACAACGGAAGAACAAGTCTTGGAAGTAGAACACGAAGCTCTTCATCAAGAAGAGGAAGAAGAGGTTCCATTCGTAGGAGAACCACTAATTGAAGAGGAAGAAGCAATGGGTGACAATGCAAACCGTACACTCAAGGATTTGGCTTCTCATAGGCTTGATGCACAACAATGGTGTATCCAAACAAACTCAACTTTCGAGATCAAGCCGGGGTTGCTTAGAGAGTTGCCAAAGTTTCATGGTATGGCGAATGAGGACCCAAACAAGCATCTCATGGAGTTCCATACCATTGTCAAGGCTATGCTTCCAGCGGAGACTGAAGTCGATGGTGCAATGATGAAAGTTTTTCCATTTTCTATGGTGGACAGCGCTAAGGATTGGTTGTATTGTTTGCCACCTGGGAGTGTCACTACATGGAACGGTTTGAAGAAACTCTTTCTAGAGGTATTTTCTGCGTCTAAGGCCACTCAAATTCGCAAAGAGATTTGTGGAATAAAGCAACATGTTGGAGAATCATTGTATGAATGTTGGGAGAGGTACAAGAGATTGGTGGCAAGCTGTCCACACCATCAAGTTAGTGATGCTATGATAATCCAAACTTCTCACGAAGGTCTCCAATCAAGTGATAGATATCTTCTAGACGCTGCGGGTGGTGGTGCACTAGTGAACAAGACGGTGGCCCAAGCTGCTTTAGAGTTGATTGAAAGCATGGCTGCGAACTCGCAACAATTCTACACAAGAGGTGAACCAATGGTAAGGCAGGTGCATGAAGTTAGTGATTCATCATCATCACACCGTGATCAAAGGATGGACAATATGGAGCAAATGATACAAAGGATGGCTGCGGTTATTTTACCTTCACATGGTGAAGAGATGGAGCAAGCTAGTGCGGTTTTTCCAAACCAACAAAGAAGGTATGATCCCTACTCCAACACCTACAATCCGGGATGGAGAGATCATCCAAATTTCAGCTATGCCAACAAGCAAGGTGCGGTCCAACAACCAAATTTCAATCGTTCGAGTGGATTTCAACCACAACAACAACAATTCCAACAACAACAGCAACAATTTCAACCGCAACAACAACAATTTCAACAACCACAACAATCGGTTCAAGGTTCCGATATCGATGCAAAGTTACATACAATGATGCAAGGTATTTCTACCATGTTCAAGGAGAGCCAACAAGAAACTAAGAGTGCTATCAAGGATTTGCGGACTCAAGTAGGCTCCATGGCGGTTGATATCAACAATTTGAAGGCACAAAATAGTGGGAGACTTCCTTCTCAACCTATCAACCCAAAAGAGGTGTTAATGCAATTACATTGAGAAGTGGTACACAACTTGTGCAACCCGAAGTTCTTGATTTGGGTGAAGAGGAAGCTCCAAAGGAGCCGGTTTTGGAAGAAAAGAGGGATGAAATTCCCCAAACACTCGAGGTACCAATTCCTAACTCTAAAACTCCGGTTTCTACTTATGTTCCTCCTATACCTTTTCCTCGCAGATTTGCAAGTTCAAAGAAGGCGGAACTAGAAAAGGAGATTTTAGACGTTCTTAGGAAGATTCATGTGAATATACCACTCCTTGATGCTATCAAGCAAGTTCCCAAGTATGCAAAAGTGTTGAAGGACTTGTGTACCAATAAACAAAGGCTCAAAGGTAATGAAGTGTTGAGTGTGGGGGAGAATGCTTCGGCAATCTTACAACACAAACTCCCACTTTGAAATGCAAAGACCCGGTAGCTTTGACATTCCCGTCACAATTGGTAACACCACTTTTAATAAAGCAATGTTGGATTTAGGTGCATCCGTTAATGTTATGCCTGCATCTATGTACAATTCACTTAATCTAGGTCCTTTGAAAAAGGCTGGAATTGTGTTGCAATTAGCCGATCGTTCTAATGTCTACCCAATGGGTATTGTCGAGGATGTTCTTGTGCGGGTTAATCAACTTGTATTCCCGGCTGACTTTTGTGTGTTAGAGATGGATGAAGGTTCACCGGACTCGTCTCTTCCATTGCTACTTGGGCGTCCCTTCATGAAAACGGCGAAAACCATTATTGATGTGGACAAGGGAACGTTGACTATGGAGTTCGATGGAGAAATAATACGTTTCAACATTTTCGAGACGATGAGATATCCTAGTGATGTCCACTCTTGTTTCTCCGTTGATGTTTTGGATACATTGGCTCAACAAGTGTTTGAATTGAATCATGATGATGCTTTGGAAACTGTTTTAACTACAACCATGGATGACGGTGTTGAGTGTGGTAACGAAGTTAAGGAAGCCCTTGGTGATCTCAACTCACTACAAGGATGTCCGGAAACTCACAATATCTCTTTTATTTCTTTACCACGCAAGTGATGAACAACTTTACCTTCTATTGTTAAATCTCCAAAGTTGGAATTGAAACCTCTTCCAAGTCACTTAAAGTACTTGTACTTGGGTGATAATGAAGAGTTACAGCGTGATTGTTTCTAACGAGCTTAGTGAATTACGGGAGCAAAAACTTCTACGGGTGTTAAGGAAGCACACGACGGCCATAGGATGGACAATCGCCGACATCAAGGGTATAAGCCCTGCCGTTTGTATGCATAAGATTCGTTTGGAGGACGATGCAAAGCCTACAAGGGACGCGCAACGTCATTTGAACCCTCCCATGATGGAAGTTGTGAAAAAGGAGATACTAAAGCTCTTGGAAGTGGGTGTTATCTACCCCATATCCGATAGCAAGTGGGTGAGCCGGTACAAGTTGTACCAAAGAAATCGGGGGTAACGGTGGTAGAGAATGATGAAAATGAACTTGTCCCAACTCGTGTGCAAACCGGTTGGAGGGTTTGTATTGATTATAGAAAGTTGAATGCCACTACTAGGAAGGATCATTTTCCTTTACCCTTTATTGATCAAATGCTTGAACGTTTAGCGGACATGCTTATTATTGCTTCCTTGATGGTTATTCGAGGTACAATCAGTTGTGATAGCACCGGAGGACCAAGAGAAAACTACTTTCACTTGTCCTTTCGGCACTTTTGCTTATAGAAGGATGCCTTTTGGCTTGTGCAATGCTCCAGCTACCTTTCAAAGGTGTATGGTAAGTATTTTCTCCGAGTATGTTGAAAACATCATTGAAGTGTTTATGGATGACTTTAGTGTCTTTGGTGATTCATTTGATCTATGTTTGAACAACTTGTCATTAATCCTTGAAAGATGTGTTGAAACAAATCTTGTGCTAAATTGGGAGAAGTGCCATTTCATGGTAACTCATGGCATAGTTTTAGGCCATATAATATCTTCTAAGGGCTTGGAAGTTGATAAAGCTAAGATAGACCTTATTCGTGCTCTAACCCCTCCCACTACGGTGAGGGAGATACGTTCTTTTCTTGGTCATGCGGGTTTCTATCGTAGATTTATCAAGGATTTTTCCAAGATAGCATCACCACTTTGCAATTTATTGCAAAAGGTGTGGTTTTTAACTTCGATGAGAAGTGTGTGGCGGCATTCAATCGTTTGAAAGAACTTTTGATTTCAGCCCCTATCATTAAACCACCGGATTGGAGCAAGCCGTTTGAGCTAATGTGTGATGCTAGTGACTACGCGGTTGGTGCGGTGCTTGGGCAACGTGAGGGGAAGATACCTCATGCTATTTACTATGCTTCTAGAACGTTAAATGAAGCCCAACAAAACTACACAACCACTGAAAAAGAGTTTTTAGCTATTGTATTTGCATTGGAGAAATTTCGCTCTTATCTAATTGGTACAAAAGTTGTTGTCTTTTTCGACCATGCAGCTCTTAGGTACTTACTAATGAAGAAAGAAGCGAAACCAAGGCTCATACGATGGATTCTACTTCTACAAGAGTTTGATATTGAAATCAAGGACAAGAAAGGAATTGAGAACACCGTTGCGGATCACTTGAGCCGTCTTCTTTGTGGACAAGGAAGCTATCCCATTGCGTGAAAGCTTCCCGGATGAGCAACTATTCTCAATTGCCTTTGGAGAACCATGGTACGCTGATATTGTGAATTACTTGGTAACTAAACAAATCCCGAAGAACTTGTCTCGTGCTGAGAGGGACAAACTTAAGAGGTTAGGGAACCGATACATATGGGATGATCCATACTTATGGAAACATGGCAGCGACCAAGTAATAAGAAGGTGCGTTCCCGAATCCGAGTTTAATTCTATCTTGTCATTTTGTCACTCCTATGCTTGCGGAGGACATTTTGGAAGTAAAAGAACCGCTTACAAGGTACTTGAAAGCGGTTTCTATTGGCCAACCTTGTTTAAGGATGCATATACATTTTGTACAACTTGTGATAGGTGCCAAAGAACAGGCAATCTAGGTGCCCGAAATCAAATGCCACAAACTTTTATTCAATTTATTGAAGTTTTTGATGTATGGGGTATAGATTTTATGGGTCCTTTTGTCAACTCGCATGGGAATTATTACATCTTACTTGCTGTTGATTATGTCTCTAAATGGGTGGAGGCTAAGGCCACCCCTACTAATGATTCCAAGGTTGTTTCAGATTTTGTGCAAACTAATATTTTTGCAAGGTTTGGAATTCCAAGAGCCATAATTAGCGATGGAGGTTCTCACTTCAACAACAGGTTTTTACAAAGCTTGTTAAAGAAGTACAATGTGTCGCACAAGGTTGCAACACCTTATCATCCTCAAACAAATGGACAAGCCGAGGTGTCTAATCGGGAGGTGAAATCCATACTTGAGAAGACGGTGAATCCAACAAGGAAAGATTGGAGCATGCGGTTAAATGATGCTTTGTGGGCATATAGAACCGCATACAAGACACCTATTGGGATGTCTCCCTTTAGGCTTGTGTATGGTAAACCTTGTCACTTACCCGTGGAGATTGAGCATAAGGCGTTTTGGGCGATTAAACAATGCAACATGGAGATGGATGGGGCTGGAAAGCAAAGGAAGTTGCAACTCCAAGAGCTAGAGGAGCTTCGCAATGATGCATTTGAAAGCTCTCGCATTTATAAGGAAAAAACGAAGGCCTTTCATGATACTATGATTTCTAGAAAACAATTTTGTGTTGGGCAGAAAGTGCTTTTGTTTAATACTCGCTTGCATTTGTTTCCGGGTAAATTAAGGTCACGATGGATCGGACCTTTTATTGTTACTAATGTGTTTTCTCATGGTGCAGTAGAAATTCGTAGCATTGCTACAGGCAAGGAACTTAAAGTTAACGGGCACCGTTTGAAACCATATTATGAGAATTTCATTTCCGAAGTGGTGGAAGGAGCTAATTTTGTGGATGCACTCCCTCTGGAGGAGTCATAGAAAGCAAGGAGATAGTCGGGCTGACGACTTTAAACCAAGCGCTAATTGGGAGGCAACCCAAAGGATGAGTATTTCTTGTCTTGTATTTATTTCTTTTCTTGTTTTTCGTTTTACTTTGTTTTTGCTGATTTCTTGCTAGGATTTCCCACCTTAACTTACTTTGGATGATTCAATTTTACATTGAGGACAATGTAAAGTTTAAGTGTGGGGGAGTGGTTTATGTTGTAAGTTTTTGCAATTTTTTCAACTTTTTTGTGAACTAGTGAATAAGAAAACTCCAACTTGTAGTTATTTAGAGTCACATAGTATACATGTCGCTAAGATTACATCGAGAATCTCACACTAGTGACTGAACTTAGAGATGACAGAGAACATGATCGGGTTTCTTAATTGTATGAGAGTTAAAGTTGGATTTAACCATGCCAGTGGCAAATAAGGTGAAGGCTGAATTCGGTATTAGAACAGTGATCCCCTATAGTGGAGACTACCCAAGTTACATAATGTGAGGCACCGACCTTCAATTCTTTGTACCTGTCTAAATTGTGCTTTTTGAGTGTGTGTCACCGTACGTAAATTCCGGGCAGAATGGTGAGCTGTCCAATTTCCCACCATAGAAGCACTATTTTGATCTCTTGAGTGCTATTTTTATCAACCATGTTGGTGACATCGAATTGCTAACTTACATTCCACTTGTGATCTTGTTCGCAGTTAGCACCATCCACCTTATCTCTCTCTACACCAACAGTCCATAGAAACACCATCATCATCAACAAGAGGAGCATCACGAATTCGAAGGAAAGTTGAATACATTCGAGGTTTACAAACAATGGTATAAAATGGGCAGATTTCAGATTTGAGTAAAGCAACAAAACAGGGAGCAGAATTTTTATAAGTTGAAGACTAATATACAAGAGCGGAAATTATTAAGGATGAGAATTCGAGAAGTTATGATATCAAGACATATAAGTTGTGAAGATTCAAGCGGTAAAGTACTTACACCATGGCATTGTACTTACATTTTTATTTATTTATTTTATTTTATTTGTATTTTACTTTCTCTTGTCTCAAAAAAAAAAAAAAAAAAAAAAAAAAAAAAAAAAAAAAAAAAAAAAAAAAAAAAAAAAAAAAAAAAAAAAAAAAAAAAAAAAAAAAAAAAAAAAAAAAAAAAAAATTGTTTGTATAGTTTGTTTTTATTTTTGTATTCTTTCAATAAAGCCTATGGAAAGAAGGAATATCTATAATGAAGTTTCAAGCGACAAGGAATTTGAGGGAAAGAGTCATATTGTCGAGATTCTAAGAAGTTCGAGAGTTATCATCAAGAGTTGAAGACCGAAGACGAAGATGAAGACACCGATAGAAGACCGAAGACGTTTCTATGGATCTTTGTGAGAGTGGTGCTAGCTGCACGCCGAACGGATAACGAGGTAAGTAAGCATATTCCCACCTTCGTTAAATGGTTGATTTCCTTTCGAAGAGATCGTTTAAAAATGGGTTTTCAAAAATATATAAAAGATGTGGGTTTTCAAAACTTTCGGAGGGTTAAGCCTTCCCACCATTCAACGTGTCGCAGGATTCTCTCTTCATTCCAACCTGGACACATGTGTGACCCATAAAGAGCTGTTTATTATTGAGAGCAATATCATAAAACCCTTTCTTGTGAGCGTAGTCGAGACTTTTGATCACTCCGAACCCGAATTTTTAGTCGAGAAGGGATGGTTACTTCTCTCTCAACTTTTAAGAATGAGATTGTGTTCATTTATGTGTCTAACTTCTTATGACTAGTGTGCGGGAATCTCTATGTCTTCTTAGCGCGTTGGATACTATCATTACGGAGAACTAGTAAGTTGGAAAATAGGTTTTGTGGGTATATCTCTAGTAAACCCTCACGAGACTATAACTCGTCCACTAGGGACACCTAGGGGTTTAAAGGCTTGTTATTTATGCTAAAAGTGACCGTAGCCTCGGCGACACGGAGTTGTTGTATTTTATTGTTTTGTTTGATTTGCTCGAGGACTAGCAAAGTCTAAGTGTGGGGGAATCTGATAGGTGTAGAATACACCGTATTTTCTATATAGAGTTTATGCTTTCTTTGCTATTTTTCGTGTGAATTATGTATTTTACGCGTGCTTTTGAGTTTTATAGGTGCAATGGAGCCACACGGAGGAAAAGAAGCGGAAATCATCCCAATTGGAGCCAAAGGGTATAATTGTCACTTCAAAGCAATAGCGGATACTAACTGGAGCTGAGCCATGGTGAAGGGGTGCAAATTAAGATAGCCCTTATCTGATGAGTGGTGCCCAAAACCACTGTGGTTATCCCTTATCCTACCAGCTGGGGTGGATAAATCCAGGTTCTTACATAATACCTAGAATTCAGAGAAGAAATTTATTTCTTCTTCTTCATCGAGTTTACGTCAGGTGAGGGCGGCTCATCCGAATTTATCGGAGGAGAAGGAAAGTGAAAAATGGCACCAAGTGCTTGAGAGAAGAAAGTTGAGATCAAGTGAGAACCGAATCGAGAAAGAGAGAGAAAGGCCGATTCTTTGCCATTGAATTGAGACCAGATCGAGTCGTTGACTATGGCAAAGTGAAGATGAGAAGATGAAATCAGGTATGGGTTTGCTGTGGTTTTGCTCAAGATCGATTGGGAAATGAGATTGTGAGTTGTTGAAACTCGAGTTGTAAATCGAGAGTTGAGATGGTTGTGTGGTAATTAGTTCAAATTAGGGATAAGGTGGTCTGATGCCATTGAGCTTTGAGGTTAGCCCAGAGGATCCTGGCTGAGCTGAGAAGATTAATGAAGGAGTTGAGAGTGTATGAAGAAGTTCAAATTGAGGACAGAATGGATGAGTTAGGGTTTTTGTGCAAGACCCTGCTGTTGTTGGAGCTTCAATGGAGTTGAGGGAAACTCGGTTGAGATCTTTGCTTTGTTGAGGTTAAGCCACAGATCAAGGGAGTATAGCTACATAGATGAATGCTTAGGACAGGTTGTTTGAGGAGATGATGAATATTGGAAATGGCCAGGCCTGAATTGACAGAGATTCTGTTGTCCTGGTGATGCTGTGAACTCAAGGAGGTGGCCTGAGATAGATTGCAGCTGAGGTTGGCCAGTGCTGGGGCCTGAGATGATGGCTGCTCAGGTTGAGCTGTGGTTACTTGTGATTGCTGCAGTTTTGATTGTGTTACAGGGAAATAAGGAGCTGAGGGTCTGGTTTGAGTTGTCTTCTCTGGTGGAGTTCTTTGGTTCTCATGGATTCTAAGGATGTAAGCCCAGATTACGGTGCAATTGCAGTTGTAAGCTTATATGTAGTAGCAGGCTTGAATAAGAATGATTGGTGGTCTGGTATTGGTGCAAAGGGATTAAGCACAATGATGACACGGAGAAACAATTGCGAGAGTGTAGTCCGTGATCTTTGGTTCTCACATTACGGTTGTGTAGGAAGCTAGAGAAAGAGTTATGTGGAGCTGCATTTGGTGTTGCAGGGAGTTTGTCTTTGGTATGCGGGGTCATGTAAGTTGTCTTTGCAAGGGTCGCAATTTGTGGTGGCTGTAGCTAGTGAGTGGAGCTGTTTCAGGTGCAGGTGTTGATGAGATGCAACTGATGTAGCAGGTGCAGCCTAGTGGTGTTTGTGGCTACAGGCTGATGAAACTATGGCATGAGAATACAGGGGCTGGAACTGGTACTGTTGGGCTTATATTGTGTAAATGACAGGATTGCAGGTGGAACTGAAACTGCAGCTGGATTACAAGGCAGAGATGGCTAGCACAGGATGAAGGAATGATGGCTTGAGTTGTTGGAGCTGGTAGCAAGTATAACTCAATTACAGGCATCTGAGTTACAGGGGCTCAATGAAAGATTGCAGGATGGCATGACAGGGGAGCTGGCAATCTGTCTATGGAGCAAGTGCTTGTGAAGTGTTGCAGGTGGAGAAATGGAGAGTTACAGCAGGGCCATCATGGCTGGGGTTTGAGTTTAGGCTTGCAATGATTCTTGCCAAGCCTAGTCAGACTGAGTTAGCCCCAACTCAGAGCTTACTCAGGTCTGATTCCTGAATTGAGCAAACTGACCCACTTGATTCACCCCGACTCGGTGATCCAGTCCGACTGTCCGATTCATCCTGACCGGGTCTGACTTGAGTTGACTCACCCGATCCTGACTCGGTTCGTTGACCCGCCGATCCGACCCGTTGACCCGGTGACCGGGCGGACTTTTGCCGGTCACCGAGCTGTTTTCCCAAGCAACTTTCCGGTCAACTTCCTACACAATCCCGGACTTCGGCGACCACTTTTGGTATATATATTTTCACATGGGTTTCTCACACATGGTTCATGGGCTTGGTGGACTTTTTGGTGATGGACTTTGAAGACCTAATGTTGGAAAGTGTGAAGGCTAAAAGAAGAAGGAGTTTCTATTCTTTTAGTATCACGTATTTTCTACTGGAGTTTTGGAGGAGAGCGATTCTACTAGGGTTTGCTTCCATTTTATTTTACATGTTCTTCATTTTATTTTTGATAATAATTATGTTGAATCAAAATACTATGAGTAACTAAATACCTATTATTGGTTATGGGATAATAAGTGGATTTCACAAATAAGTTTTGATTCAATGAATTAGTTTTGTCTCAAGTTTATTGTTTATGATTCATTGTTAATATTGATATTTGATTTGATAGTTTGTTTGGTTGAGTCCTAATCAATCCGATCTACTTTCATATCTAGAGCTATATTAGGTTTTCAATACGAAAACGTTGTCTATCCCCGATTTTGAGTAGCATAAATGTGGGTAGTGCTTGTAGTGATATATCCTACTAGTCACATATGAATCATAACTTGGGTTAAATCGAATTAGTGCTTTTACACATTTTGGTTGCCTTGATTAGTCTTATTCCGTAAAACTTATTGCTTTTAGGGAGTTAAACTTAATTGTGCTTTTACACTTTAGGTTGCTTTCTAGGAAGAATTCACATATGCATCTTTTAATGTGGTTGTGATGAAATCAGGGAATTAGCGGGATACTCTTGCGATCAAGGTATCCTAGGACTTTTAGTAAATGAGAGATTAAAATTTCAATTCTAGTCATTGTTGATAATTCGAGTTTGTGAATGAAACTATCCCGTGACCAATACTTTCTCCTTATTGATAAATTTTATTATTACTTTGCTTTCAATTTATTTTTATTGCTTTGAAACATCAACATCCCCCCTTGGTTACTAAGAAACTGAAAATTTGCATAACAACTTAAGCCTCTCTGTGGACACGAACTCTTTCTTATTGCATACTACTTTATTTTAGTGAAGCAAGAAAGTGAAATTATATTTGACCGGGTGACAACCGATCAATACACAAGGTGATCCCATGTCCGAAAAAGTGAAAAACATTTAATTATGATTCTCATCATATTTGTGTTAATTACCAACAATTAAAGCATATCCTCTGGAAAAATATTATTAGTTAATGTACTAGACTAATAATAAAAGTTTTCTATGAGAGTTTTCGGAAATATGGTTTGTCATTTAAGTGAAAATAGGAAAACCGAAATTAGGTACTTTAATGAGAATATCTTGAGAATATTTTCGGTTTTGGAATTTCCTTGTTGTCCAAACAACCTTGGTGTATAAATACTTGAGTTTGCATTTCTTGCAAACTATCCTAAGGGCCAGGCAAACTTCATTCTTGTTGTTTCTGGTGGAGTCGTCTATCTGGAGAGGAAATCCCTAATTAGGCGAAATCTCTTAAGACAACTTGTTTAAATACTTCTGTGGGATCAAGAAGCTCTACGAGTACCGTTGGTGGGAAACTAGATAATTGCATTGTTATTATAGTTTTCGATTATTAATTTTATTGACTAACGGTTGTTGAAACTTTGATTGCACCAAGTTTGTTTATTCTTGAGAACCTTCTCTTCTGATATAAAGCTCACTCAAACTAGATCAAAGTATTAAAGACATCCTTAAAACCATTTTCGGATCTAAAGACATCTTGTGATAATTTTTTTTTAATAGACTCTGTTCTGTGTGTGATTGATCACAAGAGGTTTCAAGTGGTGTTGTGCAGGTTATTGAAGACAACAAAGTTTTTCTTATTAGTTTTCATTGTGTGCATAAACCTTGATCGGCTGGGATCCAACAAGAATCGTTTTTATCTTTGATAGACTAGATTGATTAGTTATGTGAGATCTGCATCTCCTTATAGTTTCTCTTTAAGATCTATATTGATTGATTGCGAATCTAGAGTTTGATTATTTCGGTAGTCAAAGTTTGGATTGATCTAACCAGACAAAGGAGTTTATTATAACAGAAGAGCCTTTGTCAATGACTCGTAATATCTTATTTCCAAGATTGAATAGAGTGGTTACCAAATAGATTTATCATTTACCGTTTGGAATATGATCTACAGAATTGGTGATTCACGTGCGTGATTCTAGAAGTCGAAAGCGCAGGTATACTAAGGAAACTAAGTAGCTAGGGGTAGTTTACTTGGTCTCAACTATACGAAGTTGGTATTAGATTTTGTATAGCGGCTTAATTCTGAGAGTATTCAAAACTGGACAATGTCCCTGGGTTTTTCTGCATTTGCAGTTTCTTCGTTAACAAAATATTGTTGTGTTATTTACTTTATTATTCCCCATTATAATTGTTTTATTATAATTAAAGTAAATTGCACTTGTACGTTAATTCCGTAACACTTGATATTGATCCTATAGAGTTTCAGTTATTACCGAACCTATTGTCAAGTGATCACTTCGTTGTCGTATCGTTTCAATCTTGAATCCATAGTCTGAAAAGGCGTGGGTACCCAAATATACCTCAAGCTAAAAAATTTCCTACCTATAAGTAGTCCTTTCTCCAAAAGTGATTGTCTATGGACTGAGTCGAGACAATACAAATAATCGGTTCACACTTCATGTGATCGTCTATGGATACGAGATCGAGACAATACAACGACGAAGTATGTTTACTTGATATAAAGGTTCAGACTTAACCAAACACAATAGGATTGCTTATCAAGTAAATAGGAATTAACGTTTGTGTAATTTACTTTAATTATAATAAAACAATTATAATGCGGAAATATAAAGTAAATGACACAACAAGATTTTGTTAACGAGGAAACCGCAAATGCAGAAAAACCCCGGGACCTTGTCCAGAATTGAATACTCTCGGGATTAAGCCGCTACACAAAATTAAACCTAACTTCGTATAGTTGAGACCAAGCAACTAAACCTATAGTTCACCTAGTTCCGTCTGTATTCCCACGCCTCCAACTTATGAATAAGTCACGTACTTGGAACAATTCCTTTGGTTCGTATTCCAAACAGGAACAACAAATCTATTTGGTATCAACTCTCTTCAACCAAGTGATGTGAGTTAAAACAAAGGCTCTTCTGTTTATCTTAACATAAACTCCTTCTTCAGGTTCTTAGATCTATCTTATTCTCAATTACCAAAGTAATCGTTAAGATTTTGCAATCAATACTTTTAATCACAAAGAATTGTATTGATGCCGATCTACACAACTAATCAATCCAATCTATCACAAGAATAAACTGATTATAGTTGGATCCTCTTATATCGAAACAAGTATTGTGCACACCAAAGATTATGAACCCTAAATCAGAAATCTTCAATATCTTCTTTGTCTTCAAATCTTCTTAGATCTTCAATAAACACGTGCACACAACATCTTGAATCTCTTGTGATCAATCACGCACAGAACGGAGTCTGTTAACAATGGATTATCACAAGATCGTCTTTAGCACTAACAACAGTTTAAAGATCCCTGTCGAAACTTCGATCTAGTTTGAGTGAATCTTATATCAGAAGAGAAGATTCTCAAGCATAAACAAACTAGGTGCAATCAAATTTCAACCACCGTTAGTCAATCAAATCAATCAAAAACAAAAGATAAACCACAATTATCTAGTTTCCCACCAACGGTACTCGTAGAGCTTCTCAATCCCAAAGAAGACTTTAAACTGTGCGGCCGTAAGAGATTTCCCCTAATTAGGTTACTCTCCTCTCCGAATAGGCGTCTACACCAGTAACAACACAATCGAGGAAGTTTGCTGTCACGAAGGATTAGTTTGCTAGAAATGCAAACTTCAAGTATTTATAGACAAGGAAGTTTGGACACCAAGGAATTTCCAAAACCAAATATATTCTCAAAGATATTCAATACATTCCAAATTCGGTTTTCATAATTCCTGGAAATGCTCTGTCCAAAATAATGATCGAAAATCTCTCTGGAAAATCTCAACTAGTAAATGCACATTACTAATTCTCATTTTCCTAAAATAAAATTAACAACCTTAAATAAAAGATTCTTAACTTATTTATTTCGATCCTGAGATTTTCTTCCTGTAGCTATTAAGGAATAACTTTGAACAATAAAAAATAAACATTGTTGCACGTGTTCAAAGTATGCCGACATCCTTACTTTGTAAGTCCTCTTTCATACTTACAACCTTCAAACCGATTTGCCACACTTCCAAACAAGTTTAGAATTGGTTCATCTGAATTTCAAGAACTATGCGATTGATTAAGAAACACTCAATCACAAATCATTGGTTTAACTGTTCTACCAAAACAAGTTTCGGTTCTACCTCCATGTGAGTACTGTGCATAGTCACACTAGCTTTCCCAAATTCGGTTGACTAGGTACTAGGATCGGTTCCCCACAAATATATGGTATCTAACTTATATGTGTTGCACATGTCCATATGATCGGTTCCCCTTTGCCTAAAAACGTGTTGAACATGTTCATAGGATCGGTTCCCCTTTCTGCTATAAACCTTGCTGCACCTCATACAAGGATCGATTCCCCTTTGTGATGTGTTGCACCTCTTCATAGGACCAGTTCCCCTTTACCCAGATTCAGTTAAACACAAAACACAAACTCGATCATACCATCTCAGGTTATTACTTAAGATCGGTTTCACTAATAAAAGTCATACCAATACATAAGTCAGGCCTTTGTGAATAGTTTTACCAAGAACACAAACAAGTCGTGAGCGGTTATACTAAATCACACATATTGGATGTTCACAAGATATGCAATGAATAACAATTCCAATAACGTCTGGCGATTTCCTTTTCGATTCATAAACAAGTTTATGAACTTAATTCCTTAAAACACATGTAAAACATTGTTTCCTAGGATGAAATCCTCACCTCATACCCATACATAATCACAATATTATTCAAACGATTATGTCGATGTCTTATCTACAAAGTTTAATGGTTAAGCAATAAACTTCATATTGTATTCCTTAATACTATGTCTATCTAGAGTGTTCATGCTTTGCAGTTTCGTTTTCAATATGCACGACTTGAAAGATACATTAGGGAATAAAACAGTTCAAGTCAAATATCACTAACCTCAAGTGGAAGGATGATGTTTTCGTTGTAGCTTCTTACTTCTTCACTTCTTCAAGTCTTCGTAATACTTGTAATGTCTCATATCCTAATACTTTCAAGCTAACCTATACGTAGTTGACTCTAGTACATAATCAAGCGACTCTTAAAATGAGTTTTGATTCACTAAAATATGACAACCAAACTTGACATACCAACGCTTGGTGGGTTCAACCGAGCTATGCTCTAACATAGTCAATGAAACAAGTGATCTTGTTGTTATATTGTCTCGATCTCGTATCCATAGACGATCACACGAAGTGTGTACCAAAGTTGTTGTATTATCTCGACTTTGTCCATAGATGATCGCACTAGGTAAAGGACTTATAAGTTGATAAATAAAAGCTTGTGGTGTATTTGGGTACCCTCGTCTTTTCAACGTGGTAATGCCTGGTGATTTTAAGACTCTAATGTTGAGTTAGAGGATATCGAGAATTTCTGAAAGAAGGATGATTGTCTGGTATCTCTTGCTTTATGCAGTTTGCTGGGAGTTATGGTTGGAACGAAGCAGAAGAGTGCATGGAGGAAGAAAAAGTTCTAAATATGAGCTTATTTATGGGTTAAGACGGACATTTGCTTATGAGGTTCTTCAACATACTTTTTCAAGAGCTACTCAATTAATCGGATTATTCAGAATTGGGAAGATGTAATTATTATGTAAATAACTTCTCTTTTTTATTTCTTTCTCAGCTGAGTTCTTTTGAACTCTTGTAAATATTCTTTCTTTTCTTCAATATATATCCTTTCTTCTCAAAAAAATAAAATAAATCTACAATTCTTAAACAAACTTACTTGGGGTGTACTAAGGCGATTAATATCTCTACAATTTCATACAAATATATCTAAAGAAAAATCATGTAAGGTGATGTAGCAGCATCACAATCATATTTAGCTGCGGTTGAGCTAGATCTTCTTACATTTAATTTAAATGACACATCCGAGTTCAAATGTCTCCCGACCAATCAATTAAGAAATATATCTCTTCAAGAAATGGTAATCGCCTTTTAACAAGATTTGATACTTAAGAAAAAAATAAAAATAAAACTAGAGAAAATAGTCCAATTGCTCCAAAGATTTTTTTTTCTTCAAACTGACTAAAAATTGTTAAACTCATTTAGACAAGTTTTTTTAGTTCCAAAGTTCTTTAGGCAAAAACCTAGCCCAGGGAATATCAACAAGTTTTTGAGGCATACTCATAAATTTTGCGGCATACAGAATGATTATCCTAACTAGTGTGGATTGATATGAGGTATCTAAGGCTAGTTAAGTTACCTTGATTAATTAATTTATTTACTCTTCCAATTTCTTCTTTTTATTATCTTTCAGTTTTTTTTCTTTCTTTTTTGGTTTTAAAGTTCTTTATTTATTTTTTTATTTGAAAACACCCAAAATTTTTTTCCATTCATATTTAGTTTAATAAAAATACATAATATCTCATACCGAGCTTTGGCTGGTAGCCTAGCAACAAGATGAGTATCAACACCTATTTGAATAGCAATGCCTAGTCTATAAAAAAGAAAACTTCCCAAACCACTACTAGGATCAATAGAAGGCGAAAAAACTTCTGTTTTCTTTATATTGAGATGTAAACCCCTGCCTGGTCTTCAGTTTGGATTATGTTCAAAGCTTTGGCCACCTCAAGTGTATCACCAATAATTGTACCATCATCAAGATACCAGGCGTGCAAGTCAAGCTTGCAACAAGAAACAATAGACTTCACAAGAGCATGAAGCGTCAAAGCAAACAAAAGAGGACAAGAGGATCACCTTGTTGTACACCGAGTGCAGAAGACAAAATATATTGGTTGTAATAAATCTTAGCAGGCTTTATGTAACAAAATTCTACCCAGCGAGAAATACCTGGACAGTGAAGTCGAACCTCCTTGATGAGATGTGATCTGCACACCATGTTGAACGCATTAGAAAAGTCAATAAGCAACATTGACATCTTGTCTGAGTGACCCTTCAACTCCAATATACTATTTACAGCATGTAAAATACTCTCTCCCCCTGTTGGCACTCCAACACAAAATTGGTGATCCCCCAAATAGGATGTCATGTCCTTGCCGATGGAGAAAGCAGCCACCTTGGAGACTAATCTACGCCAAACTTGCAATGGGCCTTAGTCCACCACCAGGTTTAAGTAACGGTGTTAAAGGCGCACTGTCTATGAACTCACCTAAACCTTCGGGGCATTTGCCTGACAACCAAAGATTCACAACCCTAGTAATTGAGGAAAGTAATTCGTCCGCCACAGCTGTTGCTGGCCCACCAACCACATCAATTAAATATTGTGCGCGTAAACCATCTCGTCCACACGATGTGCCTTTTGGAAAGCTCTTGATAGCTCCAAGAACTTCCCGGGAATTCACAACAGGAGGAGGTGCAGCCGGTTACTTCAATTGCAGTTCAGAGTATGTGTTCTCTTCGCAGGGAGCAATGCCATTTGAAGATAGTACCCGGATCGCAGCTGTAAAGTGCCCACAACTCATTTTCTTCCTACTAGCTAGTTCTTGTTTCTTCTTACCTGTTTGTTTACACCCCTTGTGAGAAGGCACTTCCATCAGTTTATTTACCAAACTGAAGCAACCATTAGTCTCTTTCCAAACCAAAAATGCTTGGTTAATCGCCGTAACTTGAAGACGTTTCCTGTTGCCGGATTTTTTCCTCAGCCGAACACTTTGGTCTGTACAAGGTTGAGGTGCAGATAGGAAGAAGGATGAGCTGTATCCATGAGGAAAGTTCCGCTGGATTAACTAAAATCTTATCAAGGCAAGACTTCAAGACTCGAGAGAAATTTAGCATGCACTTGTGAGGTATGCTCGAGACAGTAGTAAATTGCCTCTGAAAAGCTGCGTTGAGCAGTTCTGGAGACATGTTAAAAAGCTCCACCTCAGAATCAACACATAGCGCCTTCCATGTATCTCCACAAACATCTCCATTTTCACCATATTCAGCCTTCCATGTAGTATCTCCACATACTTCAGCAGGTTTTTCCAACCCGTGAATGAGGAAATCAGCAGTTGAACCGTTGGAAGGGCCTGCAATGATATCATGGTGAATAGTCCCATTGTGGCCTCTGCAAGGCATCTTACAGGTGTGCATGTGCATACATTTGCAGCATAACCACATACGCAGGTGAAGCAGAGCCTTCTCCCATGCACAGTATATCCGTAAGTCCCTCGATATCAACTCTCTGCAAATGTTATTATTTTCGTCGGAGAAGAGATGCTTGTCACGAAGATGGCAGAAGAAGGAACCCTTAGCATACCCTCTACCATTCACCCCATTGTTAAAGCCATCAAAGTTCTTAAATGGGCATTGGCAGTAACTAGTGTTGGGCGCAGCATCTTCTGTAGATGATGAAGCTTGGAGTGAACCATTTAAGGGACTTGAGGAAGCTTCAATCTGAGATGAAGAGGAGAGTAACTGTAGGTTACGGGACATGGAAGTCCTGGTTTATCTGGTCATAGAAACTCTACCAAAACCCTAAAAAAAATAACCTTAAACCCTAGAACGAGAAAATGCAGCAAACAAAAAGAGAAGTCTTGAGAAACTAACGTGAAAGGGTTCCAAAAGATGGAAATAAACGAATTGAAATTGAAAACAAAAGAGAAAAGTAAAGAAATCATGGTGTTTCTGAAGAAGAAACCTGGTTTTCATTCGCCAGGAAAATCGCCAGAGACATCATAATTATATATATATATATATATTTTGTTGAAATTTTAGGTGTCATTACCTTATTTAAGAAAAAATTTAGCAACTAAACATCATCATCCTCAATTACAAGAGAGTTGGTTTGTAACCGAGCAACAAGATGGGCACCAATCCCTTTCGAAATAACAACCCCAATTCTATGAAAAATAAAATTACTAACTTTCGCATTAAAGTCGTGGCTAGCTATACAGGACCGAAGTCTCTTCAGGAAAGCAACAAAGTCCTCACCCAGCTCTCCAAGTGTAGTAAAGGCCAAAACCCCCAAATTGTACCCATGAGATCTACATTTATCAAAACATTTCTTGTGTTTCCGGGTAACTGCATTAGAAATAACACGGTCATGCACAAGATCACCACCACCAGCAAAGGGAGAGACTCTAGTTACATCAAAGCAGGTATCTTGACCATTGTTCCATCCATAGACCATTATATCTGCCGCTTTTAAGGCAGAATCATCATCAGCCAACAGACCCAAGGCCACCTCCTTTCTGGCAGGGACACCGGCTCTGTAACAAGCATCTGCTAAAGTATCACGCATTAAATCATGGCGAAACTTCAACCCAACTTCTTTGGCACAATGTAATGCATGGTCACCATATATATCCATCCCTCTTTTACAACAAGGACACACACTACCTTCCTCAAAAAGTGAGATACCCATTCGGTCACATAACACTGAGGCAAACTGGTGTGGCCCAATGTTTTGATTCAACCCGCTAATATAGGAATAGCCAATAGATAGTCTTGTGCATGTTTGATTTTGTTATAATCCCAGAGAAACAAGTCGCGCTCAGACATGGAATACTTTTTCGGCATCTCTTTCTTAACAGCATCGAAATAAGGAACTTCCAAGGTACCCGTTAGGTGGGGGGTAATATCAACAATGCTGAAAGAGGAAGGGAGGGAGCCAAAAATTGTATACAATTATCAAGCGCACACTGGAAAATGGGGCTAGTACCAGTAATAAGAGTTTTTCTCAAAATGTTGTCCTGCAAGTTTTTAGTCTGAGCCTAAGATGCCACAAAACAATAGTGGGTTGAGTCTTCCATGGTATATAGGCCCAATCCCCATCTCTAAGAGGGAGAGTGGCTAGGCGCTAATGTAATGGTCCAAACCCAGGCCCATCTAAGTTAATGAGATAATGAAGATACTGGAACATGTAATTGTCGTACCTTATTTGAGCTTGTCGAATAGCATCAGGAATAGTCGTGCGCATAAAGAAGTATAAGCGTGAAATACCAGTGCAACTACGTAAGAGAAGCAATTCACATTGTGGGTCGCGTAGTTTGCGAACAGAATCCATCAAAGCTATTGTTTTATCGACTCTTTTTAGCACCATCTCGGCAGAGGGCATTTGTAGCCCCTAACAGCTTAACACCATCATTTGGCCTACCAATTTCTTTTGGAAAAACCCCAAACTCCAAGCTCCTAGGATCAGTGGTTGGCCAAAAAACTTCAGTTTTTGATATATTCAATTGCAGACCTCTAGAACGCCCCTCTTCTTGTATGATCTTAAGAGCTTTAGAAACCTCCATTGTATCACCAACAAGAATGCCATCATCTAAGTACCATGCCTGTAAATCTAGGTTGCAAATGCTTAAATCTTACGCAGCATCAGGAATAGCCCCACTAACAGCTTAACACCATCATTTGGCCTACCAATTTCTTTTGGAAAAACCCCAAACTCCAAGCTCCTAGGATCAGTGGTTGGCCAAAAAACTTCAGTTTTCAATATATTCAATTGCAGACCTCTAGAACGCCCCTCTTCTTGTATGATCTTAAGAGCTTTAGAAACCTCCATTGTATCACCAACAAGAATGCCATCATCTAAGTACCATGCCTGTAAATCTAGGTTGCAGCTGCTATCAATCTTACGCACAAGAGGATGTAAGGCAAGGACAAAGAGCAGGGGTCCCAAAGGATCACCTTGTTGAACTCGCTGCGTTGAAGCCAATAAACTGTCCCTGTAGTATAGGCGAGCTGGTCTTGCATAACAAAATTCAACCCACCTTGAAATGGCTGGACAAACGCTTCTAGCTTCAACAATGAGTGTGGTTTTGTCGACCAGATTGAAAGCGTTGCTGAAGTCTACCAGAACCATGGCCATATTACTTTGCTTACCTTTCTCCTCCAAAATCCTATTGACTGAATGAAGGATGCCCTCGCCACCACAAGGAATACCTACTCCAAATTGGAAATCTCCCAAATAAGCGGCAATTTCCTTACCAACCGAAAACTTTAGAAAAATTAAACTTCTTTTTCAAAAAGATTAAAAAAATTGAAAAAAAAAAATTAAAAAAACAAAGCGTTAAAAAAATAATTTAAAATTTAAAATTATAAATATAAGGGTATTACTGTCATTATAAAATATGATGGATAAGGGGTTATTGATTTTACTATCTAATGCCTCTATTTTATCTTTACTGAGTATGCCTAAAAACAGTCTTCTTTATTTATAGCCACCGGCACCCAGTAGTCTGTTTGTCATCCATATCATAGAACCATCATAAGTGTCTATACACATCCATCCAACCCGTTTGTTAATTTTGTCCTAAATGTGGTTTCTCCCTCTGCCATATCAGGTTTGATCTCTCTCTCCAAAGTATACAGACACTAGAAACATATAAGCCTACTTTTATGTGGTGAATAACAAGTTTGTTCTCTTCTCTTTTCTTCTCTCCCATCTTCTTATTCTCTCTCTCTCTCTCTCATGTTTCATCTTTAAATCCAACCCTTCTTCTTCTTCTATTACTTCTTCTCATTCTCACCTTCTTTGATGAAGTTCACAAGCACACAAAATACCCATCCCCATCTCTATCTCATGCATGATACCCTTTAATGAATACTCCTCCTTCTTCTTCTTCTTCTTCTTCATCTATCTGTGATCCTTCCCCAATAGTGGTAGTACACTAATTAATCATACAGAGCTCCCGAGTACTTGTTTCTTCCTCTATCGATCTTCTTTTTTGCTTCTTATATATTGTGTTGTCTCTCCACCAGAGATATGATGCCCTCTCAAGCAAAACCCATGTCCACTGATGAACATAACCAAAACTCATCAGGAGGGAATAGCAGAAAAGCTACTACTAGTAGCAGTATGGCAACACTGAAACCACCAGAACAAGTTCTCAAATGTCCAAGATGTGATTCTCCAAACACCAAGTTTTGTTACTACAACAATTATAGTCTTACACAACCAAGACACTTTTGCAAGACGTGTAGAAGATATTGGACCAGAGGCGGTGCTCTACGTAATGTTCCAATCGGTGGAGGTTGTCGTAAAAACAAGAAAAGCACTAGTAGTAGCACCACTAAATCATCATCTATAAGAGGGTACTCTAGTGATTATTCGATCCATGATTCCGCATCATCTGAAAATGGCTTGAAATTTTTTCAACACCATGCCCCTTCAACTATGGATTTTCAACTTGGTGGACTTTCTCTATCTAGACTTCATCATTCTTCATCAACAACTGGGGTTTATAATCAGTTTGCTGCCGCTGCTGCTGCTACTCCATATGGAGGAGATATGGGGTATCATACTTTCCCTGGCTCTTCTTCTAATTCCTCTTCAGTACTTACCAACGGTGGAGGTGTTCAGATAAGTCAAGCAGAAATGGCTAGCTCATTAAATGTTCATAGCAATCTTGCTTCTTCTATTGAATCCTTGAGTTGTATAAATCAAGATTTACACTGGAAATTACAACAACAAAGACTAGGGATGCTGTTTGGTACTACTACTACTAGTGATCAACAGATGAAGGAAACTAATGATATAAATGAATCCCGTCAGAAACAAAAACCATTGCAGCCCATTATGTTTCAGAATCTAGAAATGACAAAAGCAGATGATCATGATCAGGTAACACTTGCCATTAGTAAGAGCAGTACTGCAGGTAGTATCGTTGTTGGTGGAAATGGAAACCATAACAATAATAATAATATCAATACTTCTTCTGAATGGTTCTTTGCTGAGAATACTAATTACCCCCCAACTGCCAACAACAACAGTAGTAATATCCAAGAGAATGGAGTCCAAACCTGGGTTGGGTTGAATCATCATCATCAGCAGCAACATCATGTTCAATTTACTACTGATCAATGAAGACAAGATCAGAGAGAATCAGAAAAAGGTCAGACAAAAAAAAAAGGGGGGGTAAACTTCAGTTTCTTTTTCATCTTTAGGGTTTGTTGTTTTCATTACTACTTACTTTTAATATTTCACTACTTTATGTGTTTTGTTTTTTTGAGGGTTTCACTTCCAATTGATTAAGTAGTGATGTTATTTTTCAGCCCTTTTTGGTTTTTATGTTCCAACAAATTAAAAGATGGAGACTAAGGACTTCATTTTTTGTTGATTATTATGAGTAGGCATATTATATATATATATATATATATAACAAGAAGATGAAAAGTAAGTTTAGTTGATGATATATCTATCTATATAGATTCTATGGTTCTATCTAGTTAAGGTTTGCCTAAAAGTGGAAAAAGTAGAAGAACCATTGTCAAGATTTTCTTGTTTGTTAATCATCATCTAATACTAGTATTTTTATATTGTTTGATTTTACTTATGATTTTAGTTTAAATTTATGTGTTGAATAATGTTTTTATTGGGATCTGTTATGAGTAGAATCAATGTGCATCATGAATGAACATATCTTTGATTTTGTTTTATGTTCAGTCAGTCTGTCTAAGAGGGGAAGTGTGGCCATTATCTCGCTCAGTCAAGGACTTCTGATAAGTATCAGGCTCTTTGTCACTGCAATAAAAACAAAACTGGCTTGTTATTTATATATAGCTGCATAGGATGTCCTTTTCCATGCCAAGAGCCCAAGACCTTAGTTAACTTCTCTCTCTAGTTATTTCTCTCTAGAGTTTCCCTTGCATAATTAGTTGTTGCTTTTCCCTTGCAGAATTAATATATATATATATATATATGATTTGATAGTGTGTCTGTCAAAGTGTTGGTTTGAAAAGTGATGAGTTAAATATGCAACACACTGCCACCATTTTGAATGAATGAGAGAAAGAATCTAAGGGTTTGTTGTGTTGTATGCCAAACATGTCTTATCATCATATACTGTATATATAACGAGCTAGTCTTTTACCCATGCTTTAACTTGATGAGCTGCAGAGAATCTGATCATGGTGGTGCTGTGCATGATGATGTGTTGTACTAGTATCTATCTATCTATCTATAGCTAGCTTGGGGTCATTTTGTTTCTGCTTTTGTGTTTGTATGCCATGTCTTTTAACTTTCTACATTAATAGAACACTGGCTAAAAAATTTCATTACTTTGTTTGCTTTTCAGTACTGTGAGAAATATTGAGTTTCAGAAAATGTTTTCTCTTGTTGATGCAACCTTAGCACTACTTTCGCTTCAACAACTCAGTCTTTTAGTCTGTTTAGATTCCTGCTTAGCATTATGTCATCTGTCTGTGTGTCTGTTTATAATATCACCACCCATATATCGCTGACTGCAGATCCCTCTCTCTATGTCTTTATCTATCATCGCAATGTACGTAGTACAATATACAGAGGGAGGAGCAGCAGCATGCATGGTGTAGTTGTACTACTACTACTAGCACTGCAGCAGTAGCTAGCACTCTCTCTTATGTGTCGTTTGCCTCTATCTTCATTTTTTAACCCATATATCCTGAATACATAGTACTTTTTCTTATATTCCATTTTCGGCCTCTTTTTGTCTTTTCTCCCGATCCCAGCATCAAGAGATCTAGCGAGGATTACTTAAGATGTTAAAAACTTCCCTAATCATTCCATGAGTCCATGCAAATTCTTGGTGGGTGATCTATAATAAGTATAGGTTAATGGATCTTGATGAGCATGGATAATTTTAGTTCTGATGATACTGTTATAAATAATGTTACGTAATTAATGTGCCGTTTAGGCATATGAAGGCATGATTTGCGTGCATGAGAGGAGGGAGAGAGTGAAACTCACAGATTTGCTGTTAATTAGTAACTTTTTTGTTGTTGTTGGGAAGAAGCATGCAAAGAATAGGATTATTAATTGTCATTTCTCAATCGAGAAGCTCATGACTCATATAACCCGGCCACTACACTTCACACAAAGTATTTCTATCTCTCGTGTTTTCTCTTAAAACATCTGTGACTATCAGCTTCACATGGAGATATCACGCTCATTTGTATCAATCATATCGTAAATCTTAGGTTACTAGTTTGCGCATGCGACAAAACAGAACCATATATATGCCGAGAACCCGGCAACGGAACTATTGGAAACGAGTTTGTGACCCTTCCGAAAACTGGAGGGATATCAATATCGTTACGATAGATGATCAACAGCTAGTTCGCTCACAGATAGAAAATGTGGCCAATTTCTCCCATGAATCCCACATGCATCTCTAGGCGGTGATAGTACATGAGGGACCACTATCATTTCTACGATACAACGAAACCCTAGCAACACGCCAGGGCCATAATGGAGTGTGACCATTAAGTAGTTGCCAAACCTAGAAATTTATTTCAAATGAATGGCCAGATATATAAAAACTCTGATGAAATAATCGTTTGTATTTGTTTTTGTTTGGTTTCTGTTTCCGTTATTTGTTTTCTTGTGTTTTTGTGTGATGTACAAGGAAGAAGAATAGATAATCAAACTGTTGAGATTTGAGGGGAGAGTGAGAAACAAGTATGACTCTGAAACGAGAAGAATGGGTTTCAATCCCGTCACCGGTTTTGGATTATATCCAAACAACACCACCAAACCCATCATTACATTATCCTCCTCTGGCCCTCCTTATTTTGTTGCCTTTTTATATGGGGTAACTAGACTTGGCAAACATGCAGCGTCGACAGTGGGCCCCACTGTTAACTAGGTTTCATTTCTGCGTTGACAACTGTGGCAGTGTGGCTATTAAATGATTTATATTGGTCTAGGCCTTAGCTCAGTAACTTTTGAATTTGTTTCTGGGCCTGGGTTCTAGTGTGTAATTTCTTCGTGTATCAAAGATCCTCAAAATATATAAGGTAATTTATCCAATTTCAACACCAAATTGTAAAACTAAAAATAGACCAAGGTAGACTCATGGAATTTTACAGACTTTACACGAGTTCAAAAATTATGATAATTATACGAATAAAATCCGTACTGTAAATACTGTTAGGCATCTGTTGATGAGCAAAATCGATTTGATGGTTTTTGAGGAAAAGTGGGGAGTTGTGCGTAAGGAGGATCCTCAGTTAAGCAAATTGCATAAACCTTTTAATAGATGTACTGCACTGCATTACTTGAATTCGAGATATCAATCTGTAAGACTCGAGCCTAAACCGAGTCAATGGTCGCTCCAGAGTCAATTCGGTCACAAAGAGGGATGAGGGTCGATCTGTAGGAGGGAACCTGAGAATGTGTGTGATTAATGGTGATTGATGAATTGTGGGTGTTGAGGGGTGAATTTGATTTTGGTTCTACAAGTCTTAGCCTCAACATCCAATTTCCAACCAAAAGGAGAGAGAGAGAGGGATCCCTTTCTATTGTACTATATGCCTCTTTATATAGACTTTTCAAAAGTCCTTCCTTTTATGATACAACCTCATTCTTTCCTATTAATTCCTTGTCCTTTCCATCTTATGGATACTTTCTTAGTGGACTTGGGCTTTAGTCCCCGAGTCCCCATGTTTCATGTTGGGTTTGCCTCCCTTTTGGGGGCACACTAGCCGGCTAAAGGGTGATATTTTTCATGTATCAACATTAGTCCCCGACTATTGGGTTAATTGTCAAATAACCCGATAGTCATATTGCGTTCCATTCTAGCACCCCTTCTGCTGTCTTCTCGGGTCGAGTCCCCAGTCTGCAAGTTTGAGGAATATATGAAATGAGATAGTTTTTGCAAGAAATTTCGACATGCGCGCGGGTGTGATGAATATATGGTCGTAAAATTTACTTAGCCTCATTCTTTTATTTTCTCTAACTATTCCGCGTGGTTGGTAGCTCGTATCGCCATCTTACCTTCAGGACGAACTGGCGCGTCTGTTGGTGTTGAGGGAGGAAGTGGGTAGCGCAAGTTGGTAGCGTGTATCATGCCTCGATGAGGGGGGGATGGGGCGTATGGTTAAACACACCTGACCAATTTTTTTGTAGAGGATGGGCTAGGGTGTGCCTATCCTGACTTTTTGTAGAGGATGGGCTAGGGTGAGCCTATTCCCTCCTCTCTTTTTTTTTTGTAAAGGATGGGCTAGGGTACGCATATTCCCTCATCTCTTGTAGAGGATAGGCTAGGGTTTGCCTATTCCCTCCTTCCCCCCCCCGCCCCCCCTTTTTTTAGAGGATCGTCTAGGGCGAGCCTATTCCCTCCTCTATTTTTTTTTTTGTAGTGGATGAGCTAGGGCGAGCCTATTCCCTCCCTTTTTTTTTTTGTAGAGGATGGGCTAGGGCGAGCCTATTCCCTTTCCGCTTTTTTTTTTTTTGGTAGAGGATGGGCTAGGCGAGCCTATTTCCTCTCTTTTTTTTATAGGATGGGCTAGGGCGTGTTTAGCGCCTATTCCCCCTTAGCGTTCCATAGCCTTTTGTATATTCTTTAGCCGACCGAGTGCCTTTGGCATTCCCGTAGCCTTTGTAAATTTGTCAGCCGACCGGGTGCCTTTGGCATTCCCGTAGCCTTTTATAAATTTGTCGATCAATCGAGCGCCTTTGGCTTTCACGAGACCTTTTGTGAATTTGTCGGTCAATCGGGAGCCTTTGGCTTTCACGAGACCTTTTTGTGAATTTGTCAGTCAATCAGGCGCCTTTGGCTTTCCTGAGACCTTTTGTGAATTTGTCAGTCAATCAGGCGCCTTTGGCTTTCCCGGGACCTTTTGTAAATTTGTCAGTCAATCAGGTGCCTTTGGCTATCCTGAGACCTTTGGTCAGTCAACCGAGCGCCTTTGGCATTCCTGGGACCTTTTGTAAATTTGTCAGTCACTCAGGTGCCTTTGGCTATACTGGCCTTTGGCATTCCCGGGACCTTTTGTAAATTTGTCAGTCAATCAGGCGCCTTTGGCTTTCCTGAGACCTTTTGCCAGATCACTTTCAGCGCCTTTGGCATTCCAGGACCTTTTGCCGACTCGATCAATCGGTGCCTTTGGCTATCCTGAGACCTTTTGTCAGTCAACCGAGCGCCTTTGGAATTCCCGGGACCTTTTGTAAATTTGTCAGTCAATCAGGTGCCTTTGGCTATCCTGAGACCTTTTGCAAATTTATCAGCCATTTGGGTGCCTTTGGCATTCCCGTAGCCTTTTATAAATTTGTATTTGTTCAAGCGGCCTCTATGGACCCTTGCTAGCATGGTGCCCGAAGCACTTTACTAAATTTTTCTTTTTGTTGTGAAGTCTATCATAATATGCAAGAGAAGATGATATTGATGCTTTGTAATAATAGTTAAGTAACTGACTAGGTCACATATCATGAGGCGCAAATATCAATATTCAAGTATGCTAGGACGAGTGTTACAATAAAGCATAAACATGTGTGTGGATAAAAGCATATAATCAAGTATACATGTAAAACATATTGGCACGAGTATGTGCAAAATGCACTCTCCCGTAAACGGTCGTTATGTGTGCTTGCATAATTATAGTTAGGCTAAAAACGCATACATGCTTATCAAGTGGTGTCGCTGTACTAAGGTTAGTTTCAAAGATGCCGAGCCAAATATGAATCCGCGTGTCATGGGTTGTAGAGTTCCCTTTTCAAAAAGATATGCTAAGTTGGTAAGCTAGCTGGTAATATGTATGGTCAAACACCTTGGGTTCTTCCGATTATTCAGTTAACTAAATTCCTGACATGTTATTTAATGGTCAAATATAAACACTTACAAATAAGATTATAGATGAGTATCATGCTAGTCAATACTTTCCAGAGAATTATTATTTTTATTCTTTAAATATATGCAACGCGTGTTGAGCGTGAGATATGCAACTGTATGCTTCCCCTTAGCGGGCATCATGTGCACATACATAATTGCCTACATCCACATATAGTAGTTATGGTAAAGTAAAGCAAATATGTGTCATTTTCTAAAGTTATTTTTATTCATGCTGTAGTATATAAAAATAGGCGAGGTCGAAGGTGGTGATACCGATGTGTGTTGTTTAGGGTGGGAGTAAACGCGTCCGTTCTCAATCTTGCACGCGGCGTTTTTTTTTTTATCTTGAATGGCGCTCTCGGACTGTATAGTCGGCGACAGGTGCACTCGTGCTATTTAGTCTGACCAAGGATACACTTGCCAGTTCAATGCTTGATCGCCCCTGACTAAATTCAACACTTGATCACCCTCACTTTAGATTTCGTTATTTGGAAGACTCCATTTGATGAGGACGCGCTGGTGTGCTCTTTTGTGGTCGGAGAATGAGGGCAAAGTGGCGCTGGTTACTTGGTGTAGTCTGAGATAAGTGACTGGCAGGAGCTAAGGTTAATGGATCGCCTTGAGTTAATTGATATCAGGTGATCGGATGATGAAGCTGTGAAACTAAGAAAGTACAATCAAGTAAAATCTGCTAACTCTAGTTCTTTATCACTAGTTTCAAAGAGAGGTCGACAGTTTTTGGGAGCCGAGTCGCGGTAGCCGCTTCTACATGATACCATAGCTAGAACCGCGCTGTTAGTATAGTTGACCATGTAGGTTTCCGAGATTTACTAATATTCGAGCCTCTGCAACAAGTAACGGACGTCTAGTTGTAGTACAAACACAGAAATGCATCAACCAACTGACAGGAACACTTCGCGCTTGTAAGGAGATTGATGGTGAAGGCGCTTTGTACCATGTTGTCTCTACGGTACTTGCATCCAGGAGTTGAGGCTCAAGAGACCTTCAAAACTGGTTCAGTCTTATGAACGGAAAAGAGTGAGGCGCTGGTGCAGTGAAGTGGTGTTGCCTGTAGGTATCTGCCCTCGGAGTGGGACGGATAGTTGCATAGAGACGAGAAGCGCCGGTGGTGTTGATGAGGTCAGGTGGCGCTGATGTATCCAGATGGCGCTAGTGATATTTATGTTGGCCGCTGGCTTCAAGTTTTTTGCTTTGGATGCTGGTACATCTATAGGTACGCAGCTTTCTGAGTTGAAGGAGATCTTCCTCAGTGACACTTAGTCCCAGCGACTCTTGGTAGCTACTTTGATGGGTAATAAAAACCTAGCTACACTCTTTCGAATCTGAAATTCAATTTCGTTTCAAAATTAATGATTGAGAGATAGATAAAACCCAACCGGGAGAGTTGTTACACGGTTACTTGTCAAATCTTAAAATGATATAAATCAGGATTTAGAGGAGATCCAAGCTAAGTAAGAACTTATCTCTTTTGTAGATTTACTGGCGATCGGTAGATCTACTGACTCCATATTCAACTCCTCTGATAAGAATCATCTTGGGTTAGAGATCGGCATATCGATTCTGGTTTGGTGATGCTGGTAAAAGAGGATAGCGTCGATGTAGTTAATATCATGATGATAGATGAAGTGGTGTATCATTGGGTAGTTGGCGATTTCTAGCTTTGTTGGTGCCAGCGGATGTGTCTATGGACGCGGATATGATTTGCGAGGGGTCTTCAAAACTCAATGGTGAGGATCGACAAGGTGGTGATAAGCGGAGCTGGTAGAGTTAGCATACTTGGAGGAGTAGGACGCGGCTTTTTATGATCCTGTGTAGTTTGGTGTAGCCGTAGAAATAGGAGGTGTTGATGCAGTGGGTAATGAAGCGGCTGTGATAAAACGAGGAGATTATTTGGATAAGAATTGGTGAAGTAGAAGCGTGGATGAGAAAATAGTGTTTTTAGAGGATTGGATGGCTGGGCTAGGCACGAGCCTCCGGTTGTGGTCGCCAAATGTTGAGGGGTGAATTTGATTTTGGTTCTACAAGTCCTAGCCTCAACATTCAATTCCCAACCAAGAAGAGAGAGAGAGAGGGATCCATTTTTATTGTACTATATGCCTCTTTATATAGACTTTCAAAAGCCTTTCCTTTTATGATATCATGCCACATGTCCTAAACCTCCTTAATTACTACTTATGACATTCCTTCTCTAATACAACCTCATTCTTTCCTATTAATTCTTCTTTGTCCTTTCCATCTTATGGATACTTTTTTAGTGGACTTGGGCTTTAGTCCCCATGTTTCATGTTGGGTTTGCCTCCCTTTTGGGGGCACACTAGCCCAGCTAAAGGGTGATATTTTTCATGTATCAACAGTGGGCGTTTTGAGTTCTCAGTGTTTAAAGTAGCAAAGACAGGGTGAAACCAAACTACTTGCTGGAGATGCGAAGAGAGTTTAAGTTTCGTCAGAAACTTAATAAAATCTGATTCTAGGATCAAGACTTTAGAGTTATAATTTGATAATAATAATATTGATAATAAGATGTGTGTTCCAAAACAAGAAGATGTAGCCTTTATATAGTCTTACATGAACTGGCTAAAAGAAAAGAAAAGGAATTCAACCTAAACTAGGAAAGCCAATACTTGAAAAACAAGTAAACTAAAACAAAATACATAAAGGATCAACAGTCATTGTTGATACGGATGCTAGGGATCAACAGTCATTGTTGATACCAAAAAATAGATCAACTCGGAGAGTTGATACAGAGAAAAGATGTACTACATCGGTGTTGGAGAGTTTTAAGTGTTTGATAACGTTAGATTGTAAAAATTGTATTACGGTAAGTTACGATCAGTTGATTGAGTTCGGTAAAGTTCGGTGATTGAGTTATCAAATCATAGGTCGTTGAACCTATTTATTACATAAATAGTTAACATTTATCTCCAGTAAGGAGCTGAAGAATGAGAAAGTGGGAAATCTTGGTTGAACCAGTTCCACATTGCGTGGGAGACTTAGTTGATTGTCCATCCACTACTTCACTTACTCCTTTAACTGCCAACACGACTTAATCACATTTTCATCGTGGATGTATTGTTGTATAACACGTGTAGTAGGCCGCTAGGCCAAAACCTAGTGAATACCCCCATGTGACATGATTGATGTCCCATGTGAAGTCTGCAAGGTAGGTGTGTATTTAGTTGGTCGATTGTTGACTTGGATAGACCGTGAGTCTTAGATTTGATGAGTCAAGTATAATTTTCAATGGCGAATTTGACATGCTCTATAACTCATCATTATGATGGAGTGAGCATAAGGTATCTGCTAGAATATCAATAATGCTTAGACGTCGAGTCTGATATCATTATGACAGTTGAGACAATAATGATAATCGAATGATCTAGATTGAAGAACTTCGGTCTAATGAGATTGTTGGATCGATCATGGACCAACATGCATTCTGATATGTCAAGTATTTGAAATGAAATATTTTTGAGTCATTATAGAATACTCATTCTCGATCCATCATGTCATGAGTTGTCGAATGACAAAGTAGAAATTAAAATATTGGTAATATTGGATGAACGACCAAGCGGATGGTCGTCAATGAAATATTGGGTGATCGACCAAGTTGATGATCGACCCGATGACATGTTGCTTCTTAGACAGTTGAGCAACAAAAATGTTGGTAGCAGGAGCGAACATTAAATATTAATTAAAATATTTATAGTTGGATCAATATAAAAATTATTGACGCTTCGAGTTGATCATAATTATCATTAAGTTTGAAAACCTAATTTTAGGAAGCCACGGATCCAGGAGATGGAGGACTATCTATGTAATACCCGATATTCGGCGGTGGTTGGCGAATGGAATGTAATTAATGGTTTTTCATTTCCTAACACTGGGACCTTTTCAGCACAATTGGCTCTAGAGTTGGCAGAAAACTCTGCAGTTAAGCGTGCTCAGGCGGTAGTAATCCAGGGATGAGAGAATCATAAAACCACGTTTTATGGAATATGTCAACGGTGTTGACCCGATGTGTCACTCAGGCATATTTGGCATATGTGATCCTTTATACGGGTTAAGTCTCTCAAGATTGTGGAAGCCACCACAGCTAGCAAGTGAACGGGCGCGGCGAGCACACAAATCAATGGAGGCACAAGGCATTGGATAAGCATAGATTATTTATTATTAGAGATAATATATTTATTTAGATATTTTATTATATTTTAAGTATTTAATTATTTTATTTAGAGTTTATATTTGTTTGGAATAGTATTTTAGGAGTAGTATTTTTTTCTTATTTTCCAAGTAATGTAGCCTATAAATAGGCCTTATCAGTTAATTAATAATAACAACAAGAAAAGTATTAAGCAAATTGCTACCCTTTAGTTTATTGATTTCTTTGAATCATGATCTTTTGAGCTTGAGCTGCTGGCCGTTGAATAAGAAACAAACTGTTTCTTATCAATTGGTATCAGAGCAAGTTCTTTCCTATCCCAACTTCCGCAGCCATCATCATCATCAACCATCTTCGCTCACCATTACCACCACCATCTTTCATCGTATCCAAAAAAAAAAAAAAAAAAACAAAAAAAGATTTGTGTAAATAGTCAAGTATTGTTTATGCCTGACAATCTGACGGTTTTTATCATCAGGGTTCGATCTGAAACACCAAAGCTATTACAACTACAAGATTCAACGTTATTGGTCCAGGGAAAGTTTCTTGAGAAGCTACTATTGAAGCAACCAATCACATATCATCGTGTTGGTGTTTGGCGATTTATAAAGGGGATACCCCATATTACTTGGGGTGATACCAATCCATATAGGACAAATAAATATTAATAGATCCTGACCGTCGGATCGCTGAATTGGTATCAACCCCGCTAATAGTGGTATCCCTTTATAAATCATGGTGTTTGGTGGACTCCATATTGATAGGTAAGACAATCTCCCAGCTGCATAATTTTTTGACATTAGTCGTCGAATCCCTAGGTCCACGTACCCTACACCATACCATACATCTACAAAACGAGTCTAAACCCATACATCCGTCCAACTTCATGTTATGCCCTAGCCCCTAGGTTATTATATATTTGTCAGTGCATTAGTTTTTTAACCAACCCTTAATCCGTAAATCATAATTCATCCGATAATCGTTTCACCTTATTTGGTTTAGGCCCATTTAACCCATTGTTAAGCGGCGGTTCTACTGAAGTTGCACCACTCAAACCCGATTTCACCAAAATTTAGCATGCATCAAAAACAAACCATCGTAAAAAAAAGTGGTTATGTCGGCCATTTGATGGTAGAGATCCCGACGGTTGGTTAATTCAAACCACAATGATTTTTGAGCTTCATAAATTCACTTAAGACTTTGTGAAAGTAGATAGTTATCACTTTATTGATAAACCCTTCGTATGGTATAAGTGGATGCAAGATTATATTTTAGGGTCTTGGGAGAATTTTTGCTTTGATTTATTGAAGCGTTTTGGAAACGAGGATCCTACCCTTGCGTTAGCTAATTTGCAACAAAATTTAGACGGAAGTCGTGGATATTGGAAGTCTGCTTTCCAAGAGTTTAAAGATCACCAAGGATCTGAAGTCGTGAATCCACAACCTTTTTCAACTACATCGATTATTCTACAATTGAGATTAGAAATCCGGTGAGTCGGTTAATTTTTCCAATCTGTTAATGTTCCTTTGGAAGTTGTCGACGAAGAAAATCAAGTTGTAGTTGTGTCAGATCCGACCACAGGGGCAAGGTCTTATTTAAGGAGGGTGGAATGGTAAGATCACATGTGGAGCCGGTATCAATATATAGTGGACTTTGAGGGCAAAAGTCCCATTTAAGGATGGTGGAATGATAAGACCACGTTTTATGGAACATTTCAACGGTGTTGACCCGATGTGTCACTCAGGCATATTTGGCATATGTGATCCTTTATACGAGTCAAGTCTCTTAAGATTGTGGAAGCCACCACAGCTGCAAGTGAGCAGTTGCAAAAGCACACAAATCCAATGGAGGCACAAGGTATTGGATAAGCATAAATTATTTATTATTGAAGATAATATATTTATTTAGATATTTTATTATATTTTAAGTATTTAATTATTTTATTTAGAGTTTATATTTGTTTGGAATAGTATTTTAGGAGTAGTATTGTTTTCTTATTTTCCAAGTAATGTAGCCTATAAATAGGCCTTATCAGTTGATTAATAATAACAAGAAAAGTATTAAGCAAATTGCTACCCTTTGGTTTATTGATTTCTTTGATGAATCATGAACTTTTGAGCTTGAGCTGCTGACCGTTGAATAAGAAACAAACCATTTATTATCAGTGACCTCCTGGGAAGTTACTGCCGGATGACCGCAGCGATGCCCATTGAAAACCCCACACTGCCGGATATCTGCAATGGCTAAGTGGGGACGGTATCGGTGGAGGGACGGGTTATTACAAATGGTATCAGAGGCGACGACGGTTCACCTATCGAGTGTGGGAAAGTGCGTTGGACGGGGTTGATCCAGGTGCTTCTCTCATGGAGGGCAAGGAACATCGGATATCTAGGCTTGTTTATATGCCGGAGCCGAGGACAAATCCAATTTAAGGTGGTGGCATTGTAATACCCCGATATTCGGCTGTGGTTGGCCGAATGGAATGTAAGTAATGGTTTGTCCTTTTCTAACACCGAAGCCTTTTCAGCAAAATTGGCCATAGATTTGGCAGAAAACTCTGTAGTTAAGCATGCTCAGTCAGGAGTACCCCAGGGATGGGTGACCTCTTAGGAAGTAGCTGCAGGATGACCGCAGCGACGCCGTTAAAAACCCCACTTCGGATATCGCGGTGGCTAAGTGGGGACGATATCGGTGGAGAGACGGGTCATTACGGTTTAAAATTGGTAGAGGCCGATCGACCAATGGGTATGAGCATGGGCCATGAGTGGTGCGGCGACCGGTTGGGAGGTGTATGGAGGATTGTCCAACTGGTGGAATTAGGATTCACCAAAATATGGAGGATTAACTGAGTGAAGGATTAAACAAAACATGGATTAAGGAATGGTGGGACCGGACATCCATGGTGGACAAGTGGACCGGACGACCATGGTGGCCAAGTGGAACGGACATGATGATGCATGGATCACCATGTCGGCGTCGGAGTCTATTCATGAGAATTTTGGTATTTTTTGTTAGATATTTGAGCATTACTTTGTATATTTAGAAGAATTTGATCTGGAATGAAACTCTTAATTTTGCTCGAATGAGAAAACATGGATTTTTCTTAAATGTCCAATATTTTGAAATACCAAAATAATATTTGTGGATGGGGAAAAACGGTTCGCTGTTTTTTTAGGAAAGTGAAGAGTCGAGCGTGTTGTCGAGACTCCTCGAACCGAGCAAACTGCTCAACCTCACACAGATGCACCGCTGCAAAGGAGGTGCTTAGATTCTAGAGATCAATCTGTGGACTCCGGCCTAAACCAAGATAATGGTCTTTCCGAGTCAATTCGGTAGTAAAGAGGAGATGGGTTGATGCCAGGAGGGAAAGGCGAGAATTGTGTGGGATCGGTGATGATCAAGGATTGTGGGTGTGTTGAAGGTTTCTGTAATAATTGGTGAACTGTTGAGTTCGAATAAGTTCTGATAGATTGATGAATTCTTGAGAGTAGTTACTCGAGAAATTATGTATGGACGATTGTTGATAGCTAGTGATCCTTCGTTGTCCTCAATCGTGGATACGGAGACTTATTTATATTGTCCGAGTTGTGAACACCTCGATCCCTGTAAGTGTGACGGTTTCATGAGTGGAAGAGTGGGCAAGTGGAAGATCATGGTAAAGTCGGTTCCATGTCGTGTGGAGACTTGACGGATCGTGCACCCACTTTACTTTGCTAACTCCTTCAACGTTTACACAACTTACGCACATTTCTCGTCGTGGATGAAATCCACGTCTTTGTAAACCGCCCAGATCAAAACCCTAGTTGTTATCCCCCGATTTGGCGTGATTGATGTCTCACGAATGGGTGGAGTCTACATGGCAGGGCGTGTATTTAGTTTGTCGTTGTTGGTTGATTAGACAATGAGCACTAGGTTTTTGAATCGAGCATGAGTGATGAATGCTCGGTAATTCATGGGTCAAACATGTAGTTCTACGAAATGATGTCAATATTATTAATTCGGTGATGAATTATTGACTAGTTGGCGATTGAGCAAGTGTTGTTCAATTCGGCAATTCTTGAATATTGAGAATTTGATGAGCAACTGAGCAAGTATTGCTCAATTCACCAAATTAATGATTTTTGATAATCTGACATGCAAGTGAGCAAGTATTGCTCAATTCGACAAATTATTAATGAATTGCCGAATATTGATTATATTCGGACAATTGAGCAAGTAGTGCTCAATTCAGCGAATTATTCACTGGTGACGTGAGCCAATAAAATATTAAAATATTGGTAGATTACGAATATTATATAATTAATTCATATATTAGTTGTTGAATCAATCATAAATTTATTAGTGTTTGAACACCTTTCCGAATGATGATTTTTGAAGCGTTTATTGAAACCCTAATTTTTGATCAATCCTCCATCGATTGCGAATTGCGAAAAATTGGTTATGAGTGAAGAGGACCGACCACATGGGATAATGGCGTCCATGTGGTGCCAGGATTAACAAAGTTGAGCACGCACTGGGTTCTCGGTTTGAGAGTTGGTGAAAGAATGATAATTAAATGGTGGTTTCACCATTTCTTGAAAATATTGTTGGATTGACATTAGGTGATAAAACCTAAGTATGAGAGATGGGGATCGACCAAGAGCATGGGACTTAGGCTCTTGGTGATCACGTGACCAATTGTTGGTCGTTTGGAGAGTTCTCCCCTTGGTTGGAGAAGTTGGACCCAGATATGAGCAATTGAGGCAAATTATGTCGGGTATTGCTTAAGTTTCCATATCCTCATTCATCCATATCTGAGTGCTCGTTTAGCACATTCGCACCATTTTCTCGGGGCTTACTCGGTGGTGGCCCATATGCCCGAAAGGTGAATATTTATTACTAATCCATG